>JANFCV010000228.1:547500-650351 GCA_024500475.1 Phthorimaea operculella | reverse complement strand
TCTATGTTTAATTTCGAAATAAAACATAAAAAAGGCTCCGAAAACTAGTACCCGACCTGCTTTTCACGAAACATCCCCAATGTTAATATTATCAATTCCAGTAGTACCAAGGACGAATGGTACATCTCCATTTTTAATAAATGTAAAAATAATCCTCATCTACCCTGACTACACAATTAAAGATAACAAACTTTATAAATACACTAATTCGCTAACCCCATTCAACTCACAATACAGCTGGAAATTGGTCGTCCCTCAGAACACCGAAACTCCATAATTGCACAAAATCATTGCACACCAACCAGCTCATTTCGGTACCTTCAAAACCTACCATCGTATTAAGCTAAACTATTTCTGGCCTGGCATGTACAAAGATGTGGCAACATTTATCTCACGCTGCGACACATGTCTCGCATAAACATCGTAACCAAAATGCTATCGGTCTAATGGGCGAACCTAAACAATGCTCACGACCATTTCAGTGCCTTTCAATCGATTTTATTGGCCCACTACCCATATCGCGTAAACTAAACAGATACATACTAGTAATAACCTGCTGCTTTTCTAAATACTGCCTATTATTCCCAATTAAACGCGCAACTTCCTCGGTCATCAAACATGTCCTAGAAGACTTAGTATTCATGAACTACGGTATTCCAGAAACAGTCATTTTAGACAAAGGGTCCCCAAATGACAAGCTCAGAATTAACGGACATGTTTCCTCATACAAAATACCACACATACACTTTATACCCTCTTCATTGCCCTCAGGTAAATACTGTTGAAAGATACAACAGAACCATTATTACGGCAGTGGCATCATTTGTTAATGACGACCACAGAACATGGGACAAACACCTCCATAAAATACAATTCGCTATCAACTCGTCTGTTAACGAATCAACCAAGTTTACCCCAGCTTTCTAGTGTTCGGTCGCGAATTAGTACCGTGTGGTTCTACCTACTCCCAAAAGGACACCACGGACGACCTCATTTTGCTCCAAGAGATATATATGCAGAAAATCTCGCCAGCTTATCCCCATTTTGATAAAGTACAATCACGACTACACTCCATTCACCAAAACAACGCATCCCACTACAACAAACATCGTCAAAACTTAGAGTTTGAACTCATGATATAGTTTGGAAACGCAATTATCCCATAAGCTCTTCCGACAAAAACTTCTCAGCTAAATTAGCACCAAAATACATTAAATGCATCGTATCCCAAAAGATTTCTCCTTTAGTATATAACCTAACCGATACGAACAACAACAACTTAGGACGTTGGCATATCAAAGATCTAAAACCAACCAAAACCGCAAAACAACCTAACTAAACTAAAATTTATTCAACCTATAATTATCCATAATTGGATAAAGCGTACTACACTAGAAAGTAGTCACGCACACATTTTATTTTTGTAAACCTTTTCACCTCATCACGCTTTTCGGCTTTACCATCAAACATTGACGGATGTCAAACACAACTTATGATAAATCATTTTATATTTAACTATTTTCCTTCTTCACTTGTTACAATTAATTATCTAATTAAAAAAATTAGATACACCTTATCGACAAAGATAATGTCGTAATTATCCACTTCTCAATAATAACAATTTCTAATAAATTTATACTTCAATCCTAATTAAACTTGCTGCTAACCAAGTTTATATTAACTTAGTCTACCTTTTGATTTCCACAATTTGAACTTAACGTATACGCCAACTATTTCTCGTATACAATTTTTTTCAATTACGATTCTCGTAATAATTTAATACTTCTCAAACTTGTAAATACTACATCACCGTGGTCTAGCGACACGATAAACAAGCCAAAAGCTAAGGATTATAGAGTCGGCTGTGACTTACAAGCCGACACAACCCTGGTGAGAAACTTCGAGAACAGTTAATATAAGCAAAACTGTTCTCCAATTTATAAGGGCCTGATTTCGTGTAATAGAATCAGACACCTAGATTGACGACGAATGCATGATATGACGTATGATTGACTTAGAATTTCCACCATGTACATACTCACTGTAGATATCACATACACTCAAAATCTTTGATCACTCACGACCCATACTTACATTTAATATTGATTTTTAATTAACTTTAAAACACTTTCAATTAATTTATTTACACTTACATCACACTCACTAATTAACACACAATATTTCGAACACACACCAAAATTTTACCAGCATCCTATACATATTGTAATATTTCTATTAAAAAAAAATCGATTACAGGGCAATCAATTTTTTCTCCGGCCCCCTGGTACTGTAGCAGAGTGCAAACTCTGCATGGACATCCTCCTAAGCCACCCTCACATCTCCCTTTTTCGAATCATTTTATAACTTAAATTTGGAACACGGCACCGAAACGTCACCGTTCTTGGCCTTTTGACGCATTCAATCCTTGGGAGCCACACTGGAAGCCCCAGATTTGTTAATATTTATTTATTCTTAGTGTACAAATAGTCCGCTTTCATTTTATACCTGATATGTGTGGTGTTACGTTGTGATACCTAGTTCTGTTTAAAATTGTATATACTGTGTCGTGTTGGTTCAAGGTTACGTTGTGATACCTAGTTCTGTTTAAAATTGTATATACTGTGTCGTGTTAGTTCAAGGAAACCCGCAAGGTAATGATCTTCTATCAAATATTCACCATATCATCATCACCGCACCATCAAAACTAATTACTAATCTGTACCATAATTTTTAGGGTTTACGCTCAATAAAAGAAGTCCCGTACCAAGCTAGTCTTATTATTTATGGCCATCACGGCCATAGGGTAATGATGTTAGCATCGCGCATATCCTGTGGTATATATCCCGCTTCCCAACATTTACACAACAGATTGTGCAGGATGGGTAATATGCACTTGAGCCTGATATTTTCGGCGTGGGTACCATAGTTTCCAGGTGATTTTCCAATTTTAAGCTGCTTTACAGCCTTGTGGTACTTTATGGTAGGAAGATCATCTAACTCAGTCCAGGTAGCTAGTTTTGGCATGCAATCTGCAGCTTCTGGCATTATGTTCACTGGTTCTGAGTAGAGACCAACATAATGTTCTACCCATCGTTCGAGTTGGCGTTGAGCATCTGTAATAACAGTGCCGTCCGCTTTAAGGGGGCTGTTTTTTTAGGAAAAGGACCAAGGGCCTTTTTAATCCCAGCGTAAACACCACCAAAGTTTCTCATATCAGCGCATGATTGAATGCTTTGACAAAGCTCGGTCCAGTATGCATTTGCGAAGTACCGTGATGTGCGTTGTAAAGCTGATTTGCATTCGATAGGTCGATACGCGTCTTTTCGGATGGGTTAAGGCGATGTTTTAGCGCAGCTTGTCGTTTGACTCGAGCAGAGGTGTAATGTGTTCGAGATTTTCAGCGAACCAGTCCTGGTTTTGGCTTCTGATGACCGAAAGCCGTACCGGCTACTTCTGTCAGTAGCTTTACTTTGCCCCATTCCTCCTCTATCGGAGCGTCTACATCCCAGGTGGCAACTTCGTCGCGTACCAGCTCTTCATACTTTTGGACCACCTCATCGTCTCTGGTTTTTGGAATAATATGTATCCAGTTCAATTTTAAAATGTTTTGCTTACCAAGAAACGGTGTTGTCGTTGTCGTTCAAAATATTATAAATGGCGGCCCGGTTTTATCTGATTCTGCACAAATTAACTTAAAAGATTTCTGACGGTTTTGAATATGGTTCTTGCGTTTGTGGATTTACGAAGACCTGGCTGTGCTACATGAATTTTAGTGACTGTGTTCTTATTCGATAACTCGGCTATCTGTTTGACCTGACGATCGTGCTTGTTTCGTATTTACCCCAGCTCTATTTGGACACCGACGAACGTGCTTGTTTTTGTTGACCCGGCCACCTTTCATGGACTATCTGTGAATATGACTTCGGAAAAAAAGTGCTGTGTACCGTGTTGTGGTGAGTACCTACATTGGACTTTGGGCTTAGAGTGAGCCGCTGTAGTCCAGATGGTAGAGGCGTCGTCAGTACAGATGGCGAAAGTCGCTGGTTCAAATCCAGCCTGCGGTAGAAAATTTTGCAACTTTTCTAAAAAGTGTATACCTTACACGCAAAGTGTTTAATTTTGATTTGAGCTTGACTACCATGACCTGTAATGTGGCTTGGTTAGTTGTTTAACAAATAGTTTTGAAGCCAATAAAAGTATGTATTTTTACAGATTCGCATCACGGAACTCTGCATAAGTTTCCGAACCCCGATAAAGATCCAGAGCGTTTTCGGACTTGGCTTTACAATATTGGAGGGGATATATTGAAACTTCCAAATGAAATTATATTCAAACGTCGCCGTGTATGCACTTGCACTTTGAAACCAATTTCATACAAGAAGCAAACTATTGTCTTTTAATGCAGTACCAACACTTTATCAGGTACCAATTTTTTTCATTAGATGTAATGGAGCAAACTGAAGTTATAAATAAGCTTGTTAGGATTGAGTAGATATACCTCCATTTTTTTTTATTGCTCGAAGGACTCGGTATTCTACACGAAAAGAGAGAGAGATTGCTTCAAATTCATCATGGAATTTTTACAGAATTGTCAAAAATTGCTTGTACCATACATTTTTTTTCTTTTTATTAACAGACATTGTTTGGAATTACAGGCCTTAGAAAACGAAAAATGCCTTTTGCGGATATAAGTAATCAAACTTCGGACAACTAGAATGGACCTGAATCTGCATTATCATCATCATCATCATCTTATATTGCACCAAATGCAAAGATCAGCCAACCGAAGAAACCAAAGTCATTCGTTGAGACTCATTCTGAAATTAGCAGCTGTAAGCTAGGCAACTCAACAGTCTCGTCATTTAATAATGAAGAAGTTCCAGTAGTAATGGCGTCAGATGAAGTGGAAGACACCAAGCTTACCTTGAAAAGTAAGTAATAATTTAATTAACATCATTGTTATGTTCCAAACTTCCAAAGCATCTCTTAATCATTTCCAAACCACTGATCCAGGGTGCTTAACATAGTAGGACGTTCCATAATTTTAATTTTACTGATCAACTGATTTGAGTTACTATGGAAGCAAATCCATTAGGCACGTAATGTCCACTTTCCCAAAATATCTATTTCCCAAAATGACTACTTTCCCAAAATAACTACTTTTCCAAAATGTCTAATTTACAAATCGTCTACTTTTCCAAAATGACTAGATCTAAAAAATTAAAGTTTGACAGCTGTAATTTTGCTAAAATTGTCTTTTTGTGAACAAATGTAGTCATAAGGGCGTTTGTCAACCGTGCCGTCACCGTCACGTCAAACGACAACGAGATGACGGCGCCGAAGATAAAGTTATATAGGCCGTTTTGTCCACCGCCGTCACCGATCGCCGTCACTTCATACTAAACTCGGCCCCAAATATCTCGTACCCGTTCCTGTTCTGCTCCCGGCGCGGTGGAAAAATGCCCTAAGAGGTCATTTTGGTAAAGGAGTCATTTTGGTAAAGTTGTCATTTGGGTACAATAGACTTTCTGTGCCTAAAGGAGCAAAATCAGGTGGTTTTGGTCATGTTCTAAAAAGTTTTTGTACTGCATGTTGTTTCTTATCACCAGCCCGCTCTAAGTTTTCGCAAGCGGTCCCCGTTTAGGTACGGCACTAAAAAAGGAGTAAATCTAATGATTAACCATCTCATTATTTTGTTTTCAGGTGCCAGGAGGCCAGTCAAAAGCAACGAAAGAGCATTATGTGCCAAGATAAAACGACTAAAAAATAAAAATGACTTACAAAAGAAGACTCAAGATAGCCAAATCACTTTCAACTAACACTGCATTTCAGTTTTCATTGAAAAAATTTAAGACTTTGGCTGCTTTATTTACAATCATGCAATATACTAGAGAAATCAGTAAACGAAAAATGGGACGCAGGTTCACAAAGGAAGAAAAATGTATGGCCCTAAGAATGTACAAAGTTGGGCCAAAGGCATACAGATGGCTCAGCAAAATATTTATTTTGCCATCACCGGTAACACTGTCGAGAATGATTTCAAGAGCCAATTTGAAACCGGGCATAAATGAAAATTTATTCAGTCAACTGAAAAAAGAGTCGAAAAAATTAAGAAAGATGATAGATTGTGCACATTAATATTCGACGAAATGGCACTTTCCCCGCATTTTGTATATAATAGAAGAAAATACCAAATCTCAGGATTTGTGAACTATACAGGGGAATCAAAGACTAAAATCGCAGACCATGTGCTTGTTCTCATGATAAGAGGAGTCATAAAAATTACAAACAGCCCGTGAGTTACTTGTGCCTTGCAAATTTCTCCTTTTTACAATGACTAATTCATTTCTGTGTAATATTGACTATCAATAAGTGATATTTTATATTCTTTATTGAATAACGTATTTTGTATTCTGCAAGTTAAATAAAAGTTTTTCAAAACTAACATAGTTTGTTGTTTTATTTGAAATAATTATCATTATCAGAAATAATCTACAAGCCTAGCAAGCTATAGCAGCCGTAGTATAGCTATGGTATAGTATAGCTGTGGTAAAGTATAGCTGTGGTATAGTATAGTATAGCTATAGATATATTTGAGTTAAAAATGGTTGACTCGTTAGTCGATAGATGGCGCCACGCTGAAAATATAGCTGACTACTCTATACCCCTACAAATAATAAGTTACTCTATGGTGGCAATATTTACATTTTATAACAGGTTCTTCATACAGTAGCTAAGTATAACCAGTTTAGTCTGGACCTTGGATTCGATAGGCTTACCTACGATGGTTTTTCATATAGATTGTTAGGTATAACCATCTTATTTTGGTTCCTTGAATTTGATACGTTTTCCTATTCTGGCTTCTCAAACATTTGTTAGAAAAAACCAGTTTAAATTGGTCGCTAGAAGTTGTGAGGTCTATCTAACCTAGGTTCCCATACAGTCACTAAGAACGACCAGTTTAGTTAGGTTCCTTGTACTTGGTAGGTCTACATATATTGGTTTCTCATACAGGTGTTAGGTATAATCAGATTAGTTAGATCCATTGTATTTGAGAGGTCTTTATACGTTGGGTTTCCATACAGTTACTATGTCCGACCGTTGTAGATTGATCCGTAGTATATGGGAGGTCTTTAAATGTTGGTTTTCCATACAATTACTATGTCCGACCGATGTAGGTTGATCCGTTGTATTCGGGAGGTTTTTACATCTTGGTTTTCCATACTGTTACTAGGTCCGTCCGGTGTAGATTGATCCGTCGTATTTGGGAGGTCTTTATATCTTGGTTTTCCGTACTGTTACTAAGTCCGACCGATGTAGGTTGATCCTTTGTGTTTGGGAGGTCTATCTAACCTGGGATTCCATACAGTTACTAAGAACGACCAGTATAGGTAGATCCTTTGTATTTGGGAGATCTGTCTAAAATGGTTTCCTATACATTTTCTATGACCGACCGGAGTAGGTTGAACTTTTGTATTTAGCAGGGCTATCTTAAATGGTTTCCTATACAGTTACTAGGCATGACCGATTTAGTTTGGTCTTTTGAGTAGGTTTATGGAGCTGCTGGCAATAGGTAGTAGTACCCGATGCGTCAGGAACTATCTGAAGTAGGTACCGGAATAATTTATGCTTTATGTAGGGAAAGAAATGGTTTTACTTATTTCTTATTGTGAGATTGGTTTAGGTTATAGGTAGCAGATCGGTGTGTCGAAGGGCACGTTTTGTCTGTCGCTGTTAGGTAATCTTGTACGGTTGCGTTGGAAGTTTCGAGTTATACGTAGGTAGATTTTATGCTCCTGGGATTAGTGGGTATTGGGAGGTTATAAGTGCATACTGTACCTAAGTATGTTGGAGTTAGTAGGGGCATTCGTCGACTCGGTGTCCCACATGTTATGGTATCGATAGGAAGACAGCGGTTCGATAGTTTTATAATGTTTTAATTATTTTAAAGATAGATTGAGGTGCATTCTTATAAGGTATCTAGGTACTTTCGCATTTTTGGTTTTATTTCTGAACTCAATTTTGGGTACCCGATATTTATATTTTGTTTCATTCTTTCATTCATTTTGACATTTATATTTAGGTTAATTTATTTACTCTCTTACTTTCAAGGATTCCGAATTTTTACAAGTTTCGGTTGTGCACAGATGATTAACCCTTTGGCCGTAGTGGTGCCATAGTGGTGTACACCACTATGGCTATTCTTACGGCAATTTACCTGAACCAGGTTATAGTTGCCGGTATTCCTGTATTATGCAGTTGCATACTTTTACCCGTCATGAAACTGAAGTTAACTTTAATTTCATTAAACTGAAGTTAACTTTAATTTATTAATAGGTAATTAAATTAACTTAGTACTTGCGGTTCTTGTACACTTGCGGTCAATCATAAATATTTTAGGATTTTAAACATTTTATAATTTTGTTTAGAATTATTAATATTTTATTTACATGCCTTTTGGATTGGATCGTTTAGGGCCGCTTCCTAATTAAATTAATTTAGAAACTTTAAAATAATTTTGGAAGTTTAATTTATTTTATTTTATTTAAAAATAAGTTATTTTAGAAACTTTAAAATAATTCTAGAATTTTTTTAGAAACATTAAAATAATTTTGGAATTTAAATTTATTTTATTTTATTTAAATATAAATAATTTTAGAAACTTTAAATTAATTTAGGAATTTTAATTTTTTTTTTTTAAATAAATAATTTTGGAAACTTTAAAATTTTTTTGGACTTTAAATATTTTTTTTCTTTTTTTGGAATTAATAATATTTCACTTAGGTTTCGTTTAGGTTGGGATGCTGCGTCCAAGTTAAAATAATTTAAGATTTTTTTTATTATTTTTTTTAATAAATTATTTTACAAACTTTAAAATATTCTGGGACTTTAAATATTTATTTTTTTATCCATTTTAGGAATTTATAATATTTTATTTTTTTAAACCTTTTCACTTTAATTATTTATTGTTTAGTATGGGTTGATTAATGCTGCTTCCAAATTAAAATAATTTAAGAATTTTAATTTATTTTATTTTATTCATAAATAAATATTTTTAGAAACCTTGCAATATTTTGGGACTTTAAATATTTTTAACCTTTTGGGAATTAATAATATTTCCCTTAGGTATGATTTAGTTTGGGCTATTTAATCCTGGTTTCAATTTTAAATACTTTTAGATTTTTTTATTCAATTTATTTTATTTACTTTTGAAATTTTACTACCATCTACACTTGCGTATTTTTACCCAACTTTGGATTCAACTTTTATTGCGTATTCTTACCCAACCTTAATAGAAGTCAACTTTTATTAATTCAATATCACAATAAATAATACTTTATATTAAAACTATTACCTTAAATAAAATTGAACGGGACTTGTTTCATGGTTGAGTTTATAATTTTAAAATAAAATACAAAAATTTCGGTTTGCATAAAACTTGATGGTTTCTAAATAAGTTTATCTTAAATCACAATGGTTGTTATTATCAGCCTTCTAGTAATACAACAAACATACTATAAAGTTAAATTCAAATGATACTAAAGACGTATTATCTATTTCGATTCTTGTAAGTTAATTCAAAGACAATTTCTTACTTGAATGTAATGTTGAAGTAATCATACTTAGGCCAAGCAGGTCAGTGCCTCGATAGTTATACCCTATACTAAGATGGAATGGGATACTATCACCAAGTTGGTTAAAGTCAGAAGGCCAGCTCGCCCCTTCTTTCGCTCACTTATGCCTACTCTTTAGGGTTGCTACTTGTACTTTCTGATTTTTTTATGAAGTTACCTATTCGTTTGTAAGTATGAATTAGGTATATACAATTGATAAACTCCTACATTACTTGGCCGATATGAAATATTTTTTACCATATGGAAGTAGGTACCTACCTGAGTAGAAATCTAATAGGAAATAAGTAGGTCCCCATCTAAATCGGTAGATAGGCAATCGGTTTGGGTCACGAGACTAGGTGGTAAGCGAAGCGACCCATAGGTAGGCAGGTAGGTAAGTAGGTAGTAGGTAGGTAGAGGACCGGCCGGCGGCGATGACCGACACGACAAAGGGTTCCTCACGTCGTTCGTCGGTGTTTCCGACGGAAAAGAAGTGTATCTATCTAAAAGAAAGGCCTAAAAAATACCTACCTAGCCGTCACGAACTTTAATAGGTTAGGTACCTATGGTTGGAAGATAGGTAATTTTGAACAGGGAGTCAAGCCATCATGAAAGTCAAACGTACCGTCACTAGTCAGTCGCACACAGATTACCTTCCTACGAATGTATTGGCGGGCGGGCGATACGCGCTGGGAACGGTAGGTAGGTAGGTTGGTACTGTACCTATCATGACATGAACATGACGACATGATCACATGACAAACGCGGGGACGCAAAAATTCGGGCATGGAAGCTGTATCTGTAGCTGTAAGTTGGTAGGTAGGTAGTCAGGTGCTTACCTTAGTTTCGAAGTATATAGTAAAAACGCGTTAGCTTGGCAATAGCGTACATTGACACGACCGGTACCAAAAACAACATTTTTGGGCGATAATTATCGCTCTCCATACAAACTATCGCTAGAATTCACATCGCTAAAGTATCATAATACCGGCCAATTCCGGGTATTCCCCCGGCACAACTCGGCGTCATTCCACAACCATGTATATCCAAAATTTTCAAAAATGAGTGTACTTGTAGCCAATTTGAAAAGTTGTTATTTTAACTATTACTTTTATATGTCGATAATTTTTGCAAACTTTTGAAATGAGTTCAATTCTATTACATACGTTTTAAAATATTGCCCAAGTTTATTCTCTAATAAAGGTATAATACCGTAAAATAAAAATATTCTGGGTTGCAATTATAATTTTAGCAAATAGGAAGCCAAAAGCTTTACAAAATACATTTTTACCATAAATAAATATAAAGCAAAATTGTTGACACTAAAACAAAAATTTTTGAGTTACATTGTTTTGTAATGAGCCTAGCTGGCCAGAGGATGCCAGAGGTGCGGTCCCGTAGGCTCGCATTTGTTTTCATTTTGATCGATCGTTGTCTCATTCCGTTCTGAAGTGCGTTTGCGTTCGTTCACGTTTGGGAGTCTTTCTTGCTATTTTTCGGTGTTTTGGTTATTGATTGTTTGATAAGTTTATTATTGTTACATTACTTGTTAGTCATCGGGGAAATTAAATCTGCCCGACTTCGCTGGTTTGGACATGTCGAGAGAATGGGGAGGATCTTGCGGCCTAGAGAGCATACCTGGGTCAACTACATGGACAACGTCCAGTTGGGCGTCCTAAGTATCGCTGGATTGACGAAGTCCAAAAAGACCTGGGAGCGCTTCAAATGGCCGATTGGCGAGAAGCAGCTCAAAACAGGGAAGAATAGGGAAACCTAGTGTCGGAGGCCAAGATCCACTTTGTGTCGTTGAGCCAGCGAAATAAGTATAGTCGAATTTTTAATTCTATTCAGTAAAATGACAGATGCCGACAAAATAATGATACCAACTGCATATCACTAGTGACGTACTTCAGTTCGATTTTTAAGTTCAGGTGAGCTGATTCATTCAAACCTCATACTCAGGTCACTTACATTTATTTATTGATTTCCTACAAAATTTTATACTCGTAATATAAAAAATTAAAAAGTGTGTCACTTAGTACAGGAGACCCAATTCATTTATTTTCATATTTTGAAGAAAAGTTTCTAATAAATGTTATTCAGTTTTGTGAGAAAAACACGTCCTTAAAATTATTGAACTTATATTGTAACCAAATACATTTATTGATTTTATAACTATGAACTATGTCACTAGATGAGTGATATAATTTAATCTTTTTAGCACATCACTATTTATTTTTTCCAAAAAAGCGGCCACGCACCAAACGTAAAATCAGTGAATACAATTAGAAATTCGACTATAGTAAGTACTTGTTAGCCAGTCACGTTTTGTTATTTTTATTTGTTAAGTTTTGTTGTGTGGAGTATAGTGGCGATGAAGCCACCACCTAGTCCTACGACTATACTACGACTGCTGTTAATAAACCTATGGTCAAAATATTTAATTCCTTTATTTTACTTTATAGACCACACTGAAACATACACTATTAATACCCAGATCTGAAAACAGATATTCAAACTCATCATTCAAATAGCTGCCCCGGGAATTAAACCCGGACGCGGAGCTGTACAGTGTACCTTAAAATATATTAATTATCTCATAGAATTAAAATAAAAACATCAATCAGAATTACGTTATAAATAGGGTTATAACTGAAAATGTCTATTACCCCTGCAATAATCCAGAGCGGCCTTGCTATTGTACTACTGTACTCTAGCGATGTTCATATCGCATACATTTACTAAGAAAAACGATATATCGCTATCGCAAATATTGAGTACAGTGGTAGAAAAGGCCAACGCCCGCTATTGCCAAGCTAACGCGTTTTTACTATACCTACTATAGTTTCGAAAGTCACCGGCTGCCGTGACGAAAAAATGAAAAAATATCCAGGATCGTAAAAGTCCATTTGGACTACCATAGGTAGGTACCTACCTAACAACACAAAACATAACATAACAGCCACAACAGTCCACTGCTGGACATGGGCCTCTCCCTATCGGGGGGTATTGCCATACTCACCACGCTTGGCAGGCGGATTGGCGAGCGCAGTGCATGATGGTGCATTAACAGGGAACGCTGCTGCCCATTCCCTGGATGAGTATCCCTTAGTCGCTTTTTACGACACCCACGGGTAGAATTGGGGTGATGCTATTCTAAGCCGGCATCACACGGCAACCGACAACGGTACCTACCTGATTGTCGGAAATGAAGATGGCATAACCTGGACCTTTAGCTATCGGTATTTTGGTACTCATCGCTTCACATTCAAGTTCAAAGTTCAAAAGCATTTATTCAAAAGCATTTATTTAAAAGCATTTATTCGAAAGCATCAAATGCTGACTAGGTAGGTATCTATCTATTATGGGTAGGTACCTACCTAAACCCATTAAACCTACCAAATCAAACTAAAGCGCAACCTACCTACTTCTACGTACGTACCTAAAACGCTGAAGCACATATTACGAACGAAAAATAAGATTATTAAAAAGAAATCCCTCCATTTCTAGTGTTTTGAAGTAGGTATCTATTTATTTATGAAATAAAAATCTACTTACTTTTCATTATTTACTGTGGTGTTATTACACCCAAACACAGCACAAAAATATTTTTCTTTACTCGCCATTCCGTCCGCCCGCACCGAACGCGCCGTTCACACTCAACCATTACCGGTTCGACACGGTTCCACAGAGCGCGTAAACGACGCGTGTGGATGTCTGAGTGAGTTTAGCCGCGTTTGCTCGAAGCCGACTCTCTGGATTGCGCTAGCCAATACTTACTTTGTGCCATTACCTTACTTATTAAATTAATATGGTTAAAGAATTACCAAGTTATTATACAGTTGTATTGAAACTGGAAGGTTGTAAATAAATACCTATTTTACTTAAATAATATTGATAAACTGCTGTTGTGAGAAATGATGACTCAGTAGTTAATAGTAAATCTTTTTCCAAATTCAAAATTCCGATTATGCTTATATTATGCACTTTTGGCTTCTCATTAGTAAATTCCTGGTGAGGAATGGTGATACAGGAGCGGAGGAGATGGCTGAATCCCGCATCCCTTTAGGGATGCGGTAATAGGTAGTCACTTCTCTCACATAGGCAGTACACTTCCGGTAACTTTATATCTTCAAAGCTAATCCATGAAACATTCTATTTTCTCACTTATCTAATTAACAATCATTTACTATTATGAAACGGGTTACTTCTATTTAAGTTGTCTACCCTTTTGCTCTCGAATACATACTGCGCAATTTTACCCTCATTCAATTATTATGGTTCGGACTTAGCTGCGCACTCTTACCCATATTAATAGCCATAGTATACTTGACTTTGTACGAATGAAATTAACTATTTAGTGGAATTATATTTTACTTCTTAATCATTTATTAATCATAATCGAGTTTACAAATTGTACTTAAATTTTATATGCGGTTCTTATTAGTTTCAATTCTTTAACTTGTTTTATTTAACTATAACTTTAGTTTTGATAGTATATTATTTCTTCATGCAAAGATCACTTAGATGTTAGGGAATTCATTAATTTAGGATAGTAACCTTTTGTATAGGGCTTAGGTTAGGTAAATACCATTCCTTATCATAAAAGAACCTTGGGATACTACAAACGGTTTACAACGTAGGACACACTATGACGATCACACATGGCCTTGTTTTATGAACCTTCGTGAACCCAACTCCGGTAACCAAGTTTTAGATTTAGCTTAGGATTTTACTTACACGGTTTCAGTTTACAGTTAAGTCGCTTTAACATTTAAAGTTAGGTCACTTTATCATTTACAGTTAGGTCGCTTTATCATTTAGTTAGTTCGCGTTCACTAGTTAGGTTAGCTAGGATAAAAAAAAAAATTCTTAGGCAGGGGTTGTTACAATCCTTTTGCATCTTTTTACACCTGGTTCTTCACTGTAAGTCAAGTTGAAGTTCATTATACACACCTAGGTTCATCCATGGACTCGGTGTCCCACTCTACTACTACAGGCCCAACAGTCCTCTGCTGGATATGGGCCTCCCCTTCTCGGGAGGTATTGCCATACTCACCACGCTTGGCACCCTTAGTACCGGTATGCTACAGTCCCGCTATGCTACCTTTTTCACTTCACTGTGTGGACTGGGCCTTTATAACTGATTTTTTAATTATTATTATTACAAAAGTTTTTAATAAGTGTCAAGGTATTGAAGTTTTCTCACGTAAGGCGTCTGATCACACATGTTCATATGTGTCGGACGTACACCAGACGTAATTGATCAGCTCAGTTATTGAAAGCTGCTCCAATTTTCGCTGTGACTGCTTTCCACTAAAGAGGTGTGGTATGTAGCTGGCAAAAAAATATTTTGCTTGAAATTTTATAAATCACGTTTTCTGGGACGGTATTACATATTACATGGGCGGATTAGCTAATTCATATTATATTAGTACCAGATCCTACAAAAAAAGACGTTTTCCTGCTATGGACGCTTTGCAACACGATTTTGTGTTCAACTAAACGTGTTGCGCCGACCCCAAGTAATTGGGATAAGGGCAGGAAGATGATGATGATGATCCTACAAAAAAAACAGCCCGGCCTTGATCCCAGCAGGAAAATTTGGACCCTTTTAAACCGATTTAGGACCAACTACAGGAAGACTAACTATCACCTTGACAAATGCGGTCTAAGGGAGTCACCAAATTGTTTGTGAAGCACCTGGCCAGACCCTGTCTTATGTTGTGAACGAGTGCCCAATCACGCTGCTTTCCCGGTGGTATGGCTGAACTACATACATGAATTCACCCCAAGTGCTGAGAGCTGGCTTGAAAACCTTGATTTAGACATTTGATTCAAGCAGGGATTGCCATACGCTATGATGATGATGACCCTCATCACAAGTCATGTGAAATGCTGGTTCCGTAACGTGCAGTATCCACTGGTGAGACGTAATACGTAAGACAGCGCGACACTCGAATCAGTTTCCACATAAAAAGTATAAAACAGAAGAGGAGCCGACTAATACCTATGTTTCATCGCCATCGGACGTGGCAGTTGTCATCTTACCCAAAGGGTGTTATTGTGAAAAAGTAATAGGTTGACCATTACATCAAATTAAAGAACTTTCTGAAACACATGCCAAACTAAAAATAAAAATCGGAACATTGGACGCCTCCGCGACCCATACGAGAAAGAGAGAGAATAAAAATAAATATGAAAAGAAATCTGCCAGTTACATGCTCTCTTGCAACCATCCAACGTACAGCCAGCTATCGAAAGTTTAATTAAAGCGAAACGAATAAGGTGTAATATTTCCGCGCCCGATATATCGTAGCTCCGAAATAAAGCGTTGTTCCGCCCAAACTTCAGCGAGTATTGAGATATGATTTTTTGGTCGGGAGAACTAATTGTGCTACTCCATTGAAAAGGTAGATTGGACACAATAGAATGAATTAGTCGCTGGGAATTAGTTGCAAAAACTATCCCGGTAGATGGAGCCCATCCACGCGTTCGTGGACAAGATGTACTTGCTAAATTCGCAGGCTTGATTAGAACCGCGGTAGCCTAGTTGGTAGTGGCGTCGGCAGTGCAGATGCCGAAGGTCGCATCGCAGGTTCAAATCCTGCCTGCGGTGGAAAATTTTGCAAGTTTTCCAAGAATTGTATACCTAACACGAGAAGTGTTTTAAAATATGGTATTCAATTTATCGCGGGTTTTCATCGCTTTGACTACATTCAATCTGCAAAGGATGAATTAGTCGCTGGGAATTAGTTTTAAAAACTATCCCGGTAGATGGAGCCCATCCACGCGTTAGTGGACAAGATATACTTGCTAAATTCGCAGGCTTGATTAGAACCGCGGTAGCCCAGTTGGTAGTGGCGTCAGCAGTACAGATGCCGAAGGTCGCAGGTTCAAATCCTGCTTGCGGTGGAAAATTTTGCAAGTTTTCCAAGAATTGGACAATTGGACATTATAGATTGGCAAACTATTGCAAGTATTAGTAATCGATCTCGAATGTTCAATTTGGTGTTACCTATCATGCCATCAAAATTTTCAGATGTGTATCGTTCGTTGCTTATACCTCGCATGTTATGAAAACAAAGTTCGGAACAGAAAAAGAAATTCAAATTCACAGCTATTTAGCCCCACGTCTTACACTATAGTGCTATTTCTTCCGCTCGAGCAGTTATTTTGCATGTTTCGACGCTGTTGCCCCGGTTTATCGAGCGTAGCGCTGATACCGACCAGATGGCCTCATAATATGGTAGCGACATCTATTTAGTGATGTTTCGTAACTAAATAAGAGGAAAAAAAGGGGGTTCATCTTCCAAAGGAAAATAAAACATTTTGTCCCGATAAGTCATAAACCGGTCCGTATTCGAACCCGGAACCTTTGCGTGTTAGATATTTAGGAATTCTATCTGAGCTATAGTGATACTTTTTCCGCCCGAGCAGTTATTTTGCATGTTTCGACGCTATTGCTCAGGTTTATCGAGTGTAGCGCTGATACCGACCAGATGGCCCCATAATATAGTAGCGAGCGACATCTATTTAGTGATGTTTCGTAAACAAATGACCGAAAAATAGCAGGAAAATCTTCGAAAATTATGATAGCTAGGTAAATAATGTAGGGGTCGGAAGTAACTTGCGTATATTTCATTTGCGGATTTATTTTACGAGTCGTTGTAATGTGTTTTATTTTTGTTGTTTTTTTTTCCGAAAATTCTTCTATGTTTTCACGACTATACATTTTTTATGACTATTAATGCAGATGTTTTGATCGATTTTGAAGAGTACCTACACCTAGGTACAGTTTCTCACGCTAATTCATGAACAATTTTATTTTTAAGGTTTCGGTTTTCTCGCGATTGACACTGAAAAGCCGGACAAAAACTAAGTTGTATGATTCTATAAATGTTACTGCATTTAGAAAAGTAACAATTATAGCTGTAAAATGTTACACTCCGAAAAATCTAAACCTTAAATTTCGGATTGTTCATGAGTGAGCGGGAGAGACTGTACCAAGTTTCTGTACATTTTCATTTTTATTCCTACACACAGAAATAAAAATCTATTCGTTATAGTGTGGAGCATAGTACATACCTAGTAATAATTACATACTTCAGTACAAGTCCTAAAGGCTAGCAGGCGACAAGTGTACGTACAGGGCTGTCCGTACTAGAGTTTACAGGGATTGCAAACATTTTAAAGTGGATGCAGTTTGTAATGTGTTTATCTTTTGTTTAGTTCTTCAGCTCATCAGCCAATCATCACATCAGCATAGCAGTCCACTGCTGAACGTAAGCCTCTACCTACCACCGCAAGACACGATCTCGCGGATTCTTGCGTAAGTTTCCATCCAGTCGCTACTAAGGTTCATCAGACTGAAAGGCGCCCAATGCTACGTCTGCCGAGGTAGAGTTTAAACTCATTAGGATTAAAATAACTACGATAGTGTACCTCTGCTCAAAAGCTAGGTGAAGCGGGGGTCGGGGGTCGGGGGTCGGGGGTCGCTGCGCTAATGAGCTTTCTTCATGTTGACTCGGCAGCTATTACCGTGGTCAAAGCGACACCCAGCTAGGCTCGCTACTTGAACACATGTTACCTTATACTTATCTTGAGGGATAGGAAGCCATCGCGATATCTGACAAATATTTGAGAGTAATTTCGGATAGGTAGTTAATTTAAAATAGGTTAATCTAGATTGTGG
Source organism: Phthorimaea operculella (assembly GCA_024500475.1). Lineage (NCBI taxonomy): Eukaryota > Metazoa > Arthropoda > Insecta > Lepidoptera > Gelechiidae > Phthorimaea > Phthorimaea operculella. Next base: position 632,042 of record JANFCV010000228.1, on the reverse strand, counting down.
CACACTTAGGTTCATTTATTGCTCACCTGAAAGTAATAGGACGACGCTAATCTTAGTCAACATCACATGGCACTGCGAAACTATAAAATAATCCTATGGTGGTGTACCTCTGCTTAAAGGCTAGGTGAAGCGGGGGTCGGGGGTCTGGGGTCGCTGCGCTAATGAGCTTTCTTCCATGTTGACTCGGCAGCTATTACCGTGGTCAAAGCGACACTCAGCTGGGTTAGCTACTGACGCTTTACTTTATCTTGCAGTTACGTGACGTCGAACAGATTTGGGAGTAATTTTGGATAAGTAGTTAATGTAGAATAGGTTATCGTTTTTAGCCGAAATTGTGGCTCACTTGGGAACCTTAGCTTTATTAATTGCTCACCTGAAAGTGATGGCCTTCTCAGCGAAAATTACATAGTGCTACGAAGCTATAAAATAATCCTAAGGTAGTATGAAACTATGAAACTAGAGAATGGGCCTACGATAGTGCACTTCTGCTCAAAAGCTAGGTGAAGCGGGGGTCGGGGGTCGCTGCGCTAATGAGCTTTCTTCCATGTTGACTCGGCAGCTATTACCGTGGTCAAAGCGACACTCAGCTAGGTTAGCTACTTTACATCTACATGCTATGAACTTTTATTTAAACACGGCTTTCTTTGTGGTCTAGCGTTCTAAGTTCGAATATTTTGTCAGTTTATTACTTTGTTTGCGCAGTTATTCCCAGTAAATAAGTCCTCTAGCGTGTAAACCAAAAACACTGTATGTGCGAGCACCTAAGTTGTGAGAAAATGAGCAAAAACGATTTTTGTTGAAATTTGCTTTTTTTGAATAACTTAAATCATTTGAACTTTTTATGACTTGAACTAATGGATACTGGTAATACCTTACTAGCCATTCCAATTTTACACAAAAAGACATTAAACTAACAGAAATATAATGCAAATACAGTAATCTGCTTCTGCGTCGTGATGAACTTACGGCATAAATATTGTGGCTTTGTAAAGCAAAAACACTGTATTGGTTCATACAGTGTTTTTCTTTTACAATATTACTGTTGCGCAAAGTAGGGATGAAGTTAGCCTATCAGCAGCAGAGTGCTCTGATATGGTTGTAATGACTTCTGATATGATTGCAGAGTCCTCTGACATGGTTGCAGCGTCCTCTGACATGATTGCAGAGTCCTCTGACATGGTTGTAATGACCTCTGACATAGTCGCAGAGTCCTCTGACATGGTTGCAGAGTCCTCTGACATGGTTGTAATGACCTCTGACATAGTCGCAGAGTCCTCTGACATGGTTGCAGAAACCTCTGATATGGTTGCAATGACCTCTGACATGGTTGCGATGGCCTCTGACATGGTTGCATAGTCCTCTGACATGGTTGCAGCGTCCTCTGACATGATTGCATAGTCCTCTGACATGGTTGTAATGTCCTCTGATATGGTTGCAGAGTCCTCTGACATGGTTGCAGCGTCTTCTGACATGATTGCTGAGTCCTCTGACATGGTTGCAGAGTCCTTTGACATGGCTGCAATGACCTATGACATGGTTGCAGAGTCCTCTGACATGGTTGCAGCGTCCTCTGACATGATTGCAGAGTCCTCTGACATGGTTGTAATGACCTCTGACTTGGTTGCACAGTCCTCTGACATGGTTGCAGAGTCCTCTCACATGTTTACAGAAGCCTCTGACATGGTTGCAGAGTCCTCTGACATGGTGGCAGAGTCCTCTGACATGGTGACAGAGTCCTCTGACATGGTTGCAGAGTCCTCTGACATGGTTGCAGAGTCCTCTCACATGTTTACAGAAGCCTCTGACATGGTTGCAGAGTCCTCTGACATAATTGCAGAGTCCTCTGACATGGTTGTAATGTCCTCTGACATGGTTGCAGCGTCTTCTGACATGATTGCTGAGTCCTCTGACATGGTTGCAGAGTCCTTTGACATGGCTGCAATGACCTCTGACATGGTTGCAGAGTCCTCTGATATGGTTACAGCGTCCTCTGACATGATTGCAGAGTCCTCTAACATGGTTGTAATGACCTCTGACTTGGTTGCAAAGTCCTCTGACATGGTTGCAGAGTCCTCTCACATGTTTACGGAAGCCTCTGACATGGTTGCAGAGTCCTCTGACATGGTGGCAGAGTCCTCTGACATGGTGGCAGAGTCCTTTGACATGGTTGCAGAGTCCTCTGACATTGTGGCAGAGTCCTCTCACATGTTTACAGAAGCCTCTGACATGGTTGCAGAATCCTCTGACATGGTTGCAAAGTCCTCTGACATGGTTGCAGAGTCCTCTCACATGGTTGCAGACTCCTCTGACATGGTGGCAGAGTCCTCTGACATGGTGGCAGAGTCGTCTGACATGGTGGCAGAGTCCTCTGACATGCTTACAGAGGCCTTTGTGGTTCCACACAACCCAACCATTAAGTAAGGTTACTTATAAATAGAATCATTCGAGATTTCGCGTTAGGATCACGCACAATATTGTAAAGGAGAAACACTGTAAGTGCGTTTACAGTGTTATGGCTTTACAAAACATGGTTTTATGCACTTACAGTTTTTTTTTGTTTGTCTATAACTTCAATTGTATTCACTTTTATGATGAAATATTAAGTTCAGGGTATGTATTAGAGTCTAAATAATGTAATTAACCTTATAGAGCTAAAACACTGTATGTGGTACTTACAGTGTTTTTCCTTTACACGCTAGTCCTAATAGATGTCATCTGCCACCGGCCGGTTTCTCGTCCAAATAAAGGTTCAGTGATTTTGCCGTCTGTGGTGACCGAAGTCGTGCATGCAGTCTATAGATAGGGCACAACTTGAAACAATACTCGTAATACCTATCAATACCTCTATTATACATTTACAAGTAGGTAGTAACTTGGTTTCGTACGCGGCCGAAGGGGTCAATCAAAGCCAAAAACCACCGAAAAACGTTCGATTGATATTGCTCCTGCAAATAACATCTGTAACAGTATTAAACTCCCATAAAGCTCTCAATGACTGAAAGTACAATCATATGCAAAAATGCTCGACTAAATTGGCCCAGTAAAATGAAAGATCGCTCTCATATTTCTGCGTCATTGCCCCACAACCGAATATAAATTTGAATAACCGTGGAACCAGGATTTGTTCTTAATTTGAAATTCAAATTCTGTAGCGGGAAAATGTAGCCCCTCTGGGGCAACGGAAAAATGTGCCCCATCCAAATATAATTAACATAAAAAGCGATGAAAATAAACACGTATTTGCTGATCGTTGGTGAGTTCTTCCGCATTTTTAGGAATAAATTGTTATTTTCAGCTGTTGCTCAATGAATGAATATTGATATTTTGTATCTTGTGTACCTAATATATTTGCACAGATTTTATTTCAATATTTATTGCTTTAATAGCCGTATTTCAACTCACATTTTTAGGGTTTCGTAGTCTACTAGAAACCCTTATAGTTTCGTCATGTCTGTCTGTCTGTCTGTCTGTCTGTCTGTCTGTCTGTCTGTCTGTCTGTCTGTCTGTCTGTCTGTCTGTCTGTCTGTCTGTCTGTATGCCGCGCCCTCATATCTTCGTCAGTTTTAGAGATATCGAAATGAAATTTGGTGAGAAGATAGATCGTGTTGACCCAAATATAGAAATGTTAAGAAAAAAATATTTTAAATTTTTTTGGACCCCCTCCTATACAAGTGAAAGGGGGGCAAAAAATTTTTTTTTCTTCTGTTATATTGAGTAGGGTATCGTTGAATAGGTTTTTTAAAACTAAGGTGAGGTTTCTTTGAAACAAAGTCACTAAAATGTTTCTGTCACGAGATATTTGCTTTTGAAAAGGGCGTTTTTGACCCATAATTTGTTCCAGCTGTACCTTCTAAAGTATAAACGCTAAAAATTTGAAATAAATATGAAATATAGCTTACAATTTTCACGCTGCGGCAGATTGTACAGAAGACCGAGGAGTACAATTTGCCACTATGCTTAGCGTTTGTGGACTATGAGAAGGCCTTTGATTCTATCGAGACGTGGGCAGTACTGCAGGCTCTACAGCGGTGCCACATTGACTACAGGTATATCGAAGTGTTGAAGTGTTTATATAGAAACGCCACAATGTCAGTTCGAACACAAGATCAGACCACGGCGGCTATTCCATTGCAGAGAGGTGTAAGACAAGGAGATGTACTATCTCCGAAGCTCTTCACCAATGCGATGGAAGATGCCTTCAAGCTCCTGGAATGGGAAGAACTTGGCATCAATATCAATGGCGAATACATCACTCACCTTCGGTTTGCTGACGATATCGTGGTCATGGCAGAGTCATTCGAAGACCTCAGCAAAATGCTACAGGACCTCAATCGGGTTTCCCAACAAGTGGGACTCAAGATGAATATGGACAAGACGAAAGTCATGGCCAACTCACATGTAGCGCCCACCCCAATATCAGTAGGGAACTCGATACTCGAAGTGGTGGACAAATACGTCTATCTAGGACAAACAGTCCAACTAGGAAGATCTAACTTTGAGAAGGAGGTCACTCGGCGAATCCAGCTCGGCTGGGCAGCTCGAGAAGTTACGCAGCGTCTTCACGTCCAAAATTCCTCAGTGTCTCAAGACGAAAGTGTTCGAACAGTGTGTCATGCCAGTGATGACCTACGGTGCCGAGACGTGGTCTCTAACTGTCGGCCTCCTTAATAGACTAGGAGTCACTCAGCGAGCTATTGAGAGCTATGCAAGGTGTTTCCCTACGTGATCGAATCAGAAACGAGGAGATCCGTAGACGAACCAAGGTAACCGACATAGCTAAGAGAGTCAGTAAGCTGAAGTGGCAATGGGCAGGCCACATTGCTCGAAGGACTGATAATCGGTGGAGCAGGAGAGTTCTCGAGTGGAGACCACGTACCGGCAGACGCAGCGTAGGACGGCCCCGCGATGGACAGACGATCTGGTCAAGTCGCGGGAAATGCTGGATGCAGGCCGCTTCTAATCGGACAAGGTGGAAATATTTAGGGGAGGCCTATGTTCAGCAGTGGACATTCTATGGCTGATATGATGATGATGATGATAGCTTACAATCTGAAGTTACAATTAAAACTATAACGGATATCGTACCCTTAAAGGTTTCAGAAAAAAATGAGTTTTCTATTTGCGGTTGGTCATCATACTGCTGCTAACAAACCAGCAACAAAATTAAGTTTGTAATGCTGAAAAACCTGATATTTAAACGCTGACTACGAAACCCTATTTGTGGGCGTGTCTGACACGCTCTTGGCCGGTTTTTTATTATTTAGTTACTTTGTAAAGGTAAAATTTTAATATTTATGTTTGCTTAGAAAATATGATGATAATATAAATATAGAGTATAGGTACCTACTATATTATTTTCTTGATACAAAAGAATTTTTTACCAAATCCTTTTAAAAAAATAAGCTAGAAAAGTCTCAGAGCTTAAAGAAATTATTTTGTAACAAAAAAGGAAGACACGAAATGATACCCATTTGCACCATCTGTTACACTTATTTACATAAGAAAAACAAGTTTTTACCGAAGAAAAGTCCCACAAAAACTCCTATCGCTCCGTAACTTCTGCTCAGTGCATTTTATTGATGGTAACGCCATTTGCATGCCGCCATCTTTGTTTTGTGCACAGATAATATAAAAGTAGTCGTGTCGTGAAAAGTATCCAAACTGTGGACGAGCGATTTAGCCAGTTTATGTAGCGTTACTAGAACATCTGGGATAGAGTAGGAACCTGTAACAGTGATAGTGTGTGTTGGGTGTTGGAGAAAAAAAATAATGAACACACGTATAGTTAAATTAATTTTAGTAATTATATGAAAGTGTATTACTAGTTAAATAATTAGGAAATCAATTGCTCACGACACGATTTGATAATTACATTATGAAATTTTGTAAGTGATTATAAACGCTTAACTTATTAAATGTGCTTTCGTTTACATATTATTAGAGTTTTCGGCTTAAAAGTACTATTACAACATTAAAACTATTATTCATTCCAAACTATAATATTATTCTTCTTCTTCTTTTTCGTGTGGGATACCGAGTCGTTTATTAAGAAAGCTTAGTTCCGAGATATGTAACACACATAATTTTACCAAAACGAAATTAAACACTGTTAATGGTAACGAAGTACCAACCCAACAATAAAATTATAAAATTTAGCGACGTTTTTATAGTACATTTTTGTTTTTCAACTTTGTACTTATTTATTAGAAATACTCATTTCATTTTTTTTTATTTTAATGAGTCATAGGTTAAAAATAAGTCTCCATGTAAATAAGGCCAATCTACGTGAAACCCACTATAGTTCGCCAGATGTGTCGCGACAATGTTTTTGTTTCAGGAAATATTCTTAGTTTGCCTGGGTAAGGCAAAACGGCGGTTAAAATGCCATTTTCCACGCGAATGTACCTACTGTCTTTCAGACGCTTTCTTGCGGTTACAAAACTCATACTATAAAAGGTTGCATCGGGTCGTTGGACGACTTCATGTCTTTCACGAAGAGAGAGTTTTTTTTAGAGAGTATGACCAAAATGATCAATTTTCTCTTCTTTAAAAAAAGAGTAGATATTCCATACTAATTTAGGTTTCCGACGAAAGAACACAAACAAACATAAAGGAAGAAAAGATTTCAATTCATCAAAATATCGCCAAATGCCATAATTTTTGACCTACGAGCAGCTTAAGTTAATTTTGGTTTCGGTGCAAAGTTACCTGCCCAGGGCAAAGTTATATGATTTCACGGGTCTCCTACAAACCCTTGGCCTTGAAGCCGATTAGTAACAATGATTGATAACGTATGAAATTCAGTATTCAAAACTGTTCCACGTGGAAAATATGCATTTAAATACAAGCAGATGTATTGTAGAACAAAAACCCGGCTGCGAAAATTTTAAAATTATATTTTGCGATAAAAATCCGCCATCTTGAATTAATGAATTTTTAATATAGCCACTGTCATTCACGCTGCTAACACAAATCTAACTACCTCTATGAGTCAAGATCAAGGGTCTGTACTTTCTGCAACCCTATTTCTGCTGCACATCAACGATATGCTCACGCCCGACACCTTTGGATATGCAGATGACAGCACGGTTGTTGATAGGTACCTGTCCAGTGCAAAGGCCAGCAATGAATCTACTCAGTCTTGATCAGACCCTAGTGAGTCGCCTAAACTTGAATCTTGAAGCAATATCCGAATGGAGTGATGCAAATCTTGTCAAGTTTAATGCATCTAATACACAGGCATGTCTATTCTCCACTAAGCGGAGTCCTTTGACCTGACTCCGACTTTCCGAGGTGTATCCGTACCAATTTCCGACCATCTTGAGCTTCTTGGCATGAACCTTCATCTGACCTGAACTTTGGATTTTATATTGAGTCTTTGGCCACGACTGCAGCAAAAGACTCGGAATTCTCTCGAAGGTCAGGCGATTCTTCACACCAGTACAGCTTTTACAACTATACCAAGTTCAAGTCCGTTCCTGCATGGAGTATTGCTGTCACCTATGGGACGGGTCTGCCAAATACCAGCTGGCAGCCCTGGACACGATTGAGAAGCGCGCCAAGAAACTTATCGCTGATAGGGCATTTATTGACGCAAAGTTACAGAGCCTCGAACACCGTCGCAAAGTAGCTTGCTTGTCGGTATTCTACAGGATACATTTCGGGGAGTGTGCACAGTCTCTCCATGACCTGATACCTCCGTCACCATTCCATCTCCGGTGCACGAGACGCCAGTTGGGATTCCTCCTTATATCGTAGACATCCCGCAAATTCGCACAAAGCGCTTCGCTTCTACATTTTAATGCGAACTGCTAAGGAGTGGAGCCTGCCTGCGGATCTGTTTCCAGAACGTTATAACCTGGGTCTTTTCAAGGCGAGTTCAGGTAAGATTGCGGACAAATGCTTACCCATTGTTTATAAAAAAAAAAGATCTATCCAGCCGTCTGGGCTATTCTATTTTCTATTTTAGCCTATTGCTGTCCACTGCTGGACGTAGGCCTCCCCAGGGAACGCCTTAAGGCACGATCTCCCGTTTTGCCATCCAGTCGCTACCAGCCGCCTTTTTCAAGTCATCGGTCCCTCTCGCCGGAGGCGTCCAACGCTACGCTTGCCGAGCCGTGGCCTCCACTCGAGAACCCGCTTACTCCACCGTCCGTCGGTTCTACGACAGATGTGGCCAGCCCTGCCACTGCAGCTGGCTACACTTCCAGACTATGTCCGTCACTTTGGTCTTTTTCGGATGGCCTCATTCCGGACTTTATCCATAATAGAGATACAAGCATAGACCTTTCCATAGCTCTCTGGTGACATGTAGCCGGTGGGCCAGTTTTACTGTCAAATTCCACGTCTCGGCTCCGTAGGTCATGACTGGTAGGACGCATTGATCGAACACCTTGGTCTTGAGGCATTGTGGCAAAGATGATTCGAGGATGTGACGCAGCTTTCCAAATGCTACCCAACCAAGCTGCACTCTTCTGGTGATTTCAGCCTCAAAGTTGTCTCTTCCCATCTGCAAAGTTTGCCCAAGGTACACGTATTTCTGGACAACTTCAAGGACTACACCTTCGACGGAGACCGGCTCGGGGATTATGTGTTGATTGAACATGACCTTCGTCTTATCCAAGTTCATCCCAAGTCCAACACGTCTCGAGGCAGAGTTAAGACTAGATAGCATTTTTTGCAGGTCCTGCAGCGATTCGGCCATTATGACTATGTCGTCGGCAAAGCGGAGATGCGTGAGACTTTCGCCGTTGACGTTGATGCCCAGTCCATCCCACTGTAGAGTTTTGAAGACATCCTCCAATGCGTTGGTGAAGAGTTTCGGGGATATAACGTCACCCTGTCTTACACCACGGAGCAGTTGGATGGGTCTTGTATTATGGTTTTGTACTTGAACGGACATCGTAGCCATTTGATAAGGCTTCTCAGCACCTCCACATACCGCCAGTCGACTTGGCACCGCTGCAAGGACTCCAAAACAGCCCAGGTTTCGATAGAGTCGAAGGCTTTTTCGTAGTCCACAAAAGCCATACACAGTGGTTGGTTGTACTCCTCTGTCTTCTGTATAACCTGCCTTACAGTATGGATGTGGTCCACAGTACTGAAGCCCTTACGAAACCCGGCCTGTTCCGGTGGCTGAAAGGCGTCAAATCTTGATGCCAGACGATTCGTAACGACTCTCGAGAACAGCTTATAGACGTGGCTCAGAAGTGTGATCGGCCTATAGTTTTTGAGAAGCGTTTTGTCTCCTTTTTTGAAAAACAATGCCACTATACCTCTGCTCCACGCCTTCGGGGTTGTCCCATTGGCTATTACAGAGTTGAAAAGCCTTTTCAGCTCCTCGAGGACAGGTTTTCCACCGGCCTTAAGTAGCTCAGAGGCCACTCCGTCTTCCCCGGGCCTTCCCATTCTTAAGCTGTCTGAGAGCCGCCGCGATTTCGTCTATATCTACGTCCGGGAGATCTTCTGTAAAGTGGCGGGAGAGGAGCTCTTGGGTCTGGGGTCGCATCAGGTGGAGGCTTTTTCGCATGTGAGGCATACAGATTTCCATAGAAGTCCTCAATTTCAGCGAGAATCTCTGGAACCGATGTGACAGTTACACCATTCGAGGTAGTTAGCTTTGCCAGATGACTCCTTCCCAGTGTCTTGGTAAAAACTTTCGACCCTCGGTTTTTCTCAATCGCCTCCTTTACGAGTCGAGTGTTATAGCTTCGGAGGTCGCGTCTTACCATACTTCAGATCTTTTTGTTAAGTGACTGGGGATCTGGCAATGCATCCTCTGGTGTTCCCGTCTAATTCGCATCAGTTCCAGGGCCTCGCTTGAAAGTTTGGACTTCTTGTCTGTTCGCCTTTTACGAAAATGCTTCGTCCCCACTTCGCGAATAGCCCCGACTATGCTCTCTTGGTCCTCGTCAACGTTTGCCGGGGTCTCCAGGGCAGCGAATCGATTTTTCAGTTCAAGTTGGAACTCCTCATGTCCGGCTTGGGGCAGATTGGGACGGAGAACTTGCTTCACCATGCGGTTTCTTTCTAGCTTGAAGTTGATATTTAGGGTGCCTCTTACTAGTCGGTGATCACTTCCGGTATTGAACCTACTGATCACTGAGACATCCCTAAATATATGCCGTTTATCCGTCATGATGAAGTCGATCTCGTTCTTCGTCCTGCCGTCAGGGCTCTTCCAGGTCCACTTCCGTTGGGGCTTTTTCTGATAAAGGTGTTCATACAGAACAGCCCCTGCCTGCTAAGAAAGTTGACTAGCATTTGGCCCCTCTGGTTTCTGCTCCCGTAGCCATGTGGTCCCAAGCTTGATTCGCCGTGCTCCTGTCCCACTTTAGCGTTGAAGTCCCCCATGACAACAGTGAAGTGGGTCTTAGTGGTTTGGTGTATGGCTTTCGACACGTCGTCGTATAGGGCCTCCACCTCTTCATCTGAGCTGCTCGAAGTCGGCGCATATACCTGTACGACCTTAGAGAGTACCTCTCGGTCAACTTCAGTACGAGGTACGCTACCCTGTTCGAGACGCTGCTGATCTCCTCCACGTTGTCACAGAGAGCCTTATTGACAAGGAACCCTACGCCACCCTGGGATTGTGCGCTCCCTTCCCTGAAGTAGAATAGGTGACCTGATTCTAGGTTATCGTGTCCTCCTCTCTTCGGATTTCTGACAATCCCAGAACATGCCACCGTATCTTATCTAATTCTACCTCAAGGATTTGGAGACTTTCGTCCAGCCGCAGACTGCGTCCGTTATACGTCGCCAGGGTCAGTCTATGGCAGCCGTAGTCCGTAGCCCGGGGATTCTTCGCACCCCCTGCCCTACTATTACCCGGGCCGCTACCGTAGCCCGGGGTAGTAAGGCGGCCGGGAACTAGGGGCCGGTTTTTTCTCGTCCTGTCCATGGGGGGTTTTGCCCATAGTCACCACGCTGGGCAGGCGGGTTGGTGACCGCAGTCTGCGTTTGTGGACTATGTTGTCAACACGGGAGGCGCGCTGCCCACCTCCCGGAAGCCCTTTATCGCCTCTTACGATACCCACGGGCAGATTTGGGGTGGTGAGATTCTACTCTGCCGACACCACACGGCTATAGCCCATGACAACTAATTCCCGGATACATACATAAATAGTTCTCTGTTCTCTGTTCTCAATGTCCATCAATGCCAAAAAAAACAGTAGTGCTAGCTCAAGGTGGAGAAACACCACGTATTTTGCTTGGTGGCGTTTTCTTTAACATAGTTGACAAGTTTTGCTACTTGGGGTCGACTGTGTCGAACAATCACCCTCGATGCAGAGATCAAATACTCGTATCGGCAAAGCGGCGACCATGTTCGGCAGGCTCAATACAAGAGTATGGAATATTAAAAATCTGACCACAAAATCCAAGATAATTGTTTACCAAACTTGCGTTCTAAGCATACTCTTGTATGGAGCTGAAACCTGGACGCAAAACAAGAACGTCGACTCAACACATTTCATATGCGCTGCGTAAGAAACATCTTGCATGATATGACCTGGCAGGACAGAGTCACAAACGAGCGAGTTCTAGAAATTGCACAGTAGCCTAGCTTTACCCGCTTTGCTTAAGCTGAGACGATTGCGGTGGCTAGGGCATGTGTACCGCATGGAACCTTCGCGTCTACCGCGGCGTGTCCTGCTTGGCGCCGTAGCTAACGCCAAAAAAGGAGTTGTTCAAAGATTGCGCCAAGCGGGACATGATGCGTTTGACATTGACCATAAAAGCTGGGAGAAGCTTGCTGAGAATAGGGATAAATGGAGAAATTTGATGGGCGTAAAACTCACGATGATGCCTGGTTCGCTGGTCTCGCAAACAAAAGGCATAAACGACATGCATGTTCCAATCTCCAATTCCACCTTCACTTGTAGAGCGTGCGGAAAATCATGCCGCTTCCGTATCGGCTTATGCAGCCATGAAAAATCTTGCCTCAGACACTGAATAAATCGTCTGTTCCAGACATATTGAGGCCAATAATGATATAAATATCTACTCTCGAAAAACATAATCCTCCTGAGGCAGTCGGGTAAAAATATATGCAAATACCCTGATAATGTAAATTGATACTAGCGGACAGCTCTTAGGTTTTGGGTGGTGCAATCATCATGCCGGGTGATGCCGGCTTAAAATAGCATTTTACCTACGACCTCTATAACCATTCGTTGGGCTGTACAGATCTTTAGCTGAAATAAAAATTAGCAGGTAGTAGGTACCAGGTTGACCGAGATGCCTCAGTTATTCAACAGATAGCGTTGTAAGTTTATGAAAAAGTCCCAAAAAACCGGCCAAGAGCGTGTCAGATACGCCCACAAATAGGGTTTCGTAGTCAACGTTCAAATATCAGGTTTTTCAGCATTACAAACTTAATTTTGTTGCTGGTTTGTTAGCAGCAGTATGATGACCAATCGCAAATAGAAAAACTCAATTTTTTCTGATACCTTTAAAGGTACAATATCCGTTATAGTTTTCATTGTAACTTCAGACTGTAAGCTATATTTCATATTTATTTCAAATTTTTAACTTTTATACTTTAGAAGTTACAGCTGGAACAAATTATGGGTCAAAAACGCCCTTTTTAAAAGCAAATATCTCGTGACAGAAACTTTTTAGTGACTTTGTTTCAAAGAAACCTCCCCTTAATTTTAAAAGACCTATTCAACGATACCCTACTCAATATAACGGAAGAAAAAAAATTTTTTTGCCCCCCTTTCACTTGTATGGGAGGGGGTCCAAAAAACATTTAAAATATTTTTTTCTTAACATTTCCATATTTGGGTCAACACAATCTATCTTCTTACCAAATTTGATGTCGATAGGTCTAAAATTGACGAAGATATGAGGGCGCGGCATACAGACAGACAGACAGACAGACAGACAGACAGACAGACAGACAGACAGACATGACGAAACTATAAGGGTTTCTAGTAGACTACGAAACCCTAAAAATTGGTGAAGCAAAGTTTTTTGGATAATAAAACCTATCTACATTGCGACGCTTGAAAGGCAAAATTATCTAAGCGACATTTTTGGCCAAATTGAGTTATATACATTGTTGGAATCGCCTGATTTTTCTGCGTCGTTTGATCCTACTCACGTCTCTCTACGATGACTTTTTGTCAGCTGACATTTTGAAATTCGCGAAAATTCACATTTTTCGGTTGACTAACCGACACGATTATCGACCATTTTTAAAATTTGGTGGTTATCGAAATGAAATAATGCAAAATTTGACTTTGGTCAAATTTTACCGTTCTCTTCGTACAGTATTTTCTCCACTTAGTCAATTTTGCCTCAATCTGACAACACAGTGTAAGGCGCATAGCTATTTTTTCCTACAAAGATCTCGTTATTTCATCACTTAAGTAATTTTTGCATACCCGTTTTTCTGCGTGCTTGGCGTTTAGTTAAAAATGCCTGTTATAAATTTTCTTTATTCAGTTGGTTCAGTATATATTACCTGTCATAAAAATAAATCTGATTGTCGCTTAGTAAATTTTTACCCGCCGTTTTCAAAGGTTCTTTTCTTATTTAGACAATTTTTACTTGACCAAATACGATTATCCAATGTCGGTTAGAACCTGGTAGCATCACGTACAGGCGCTTGGAATATTTTTATTTAAAGTAGTTTACATAAAATGTTGGTTACTCCTACGGATGATGCGCGAACAGTCGCTTGTGCAAACAGTGAATCTAGAGTTTAAGTTACTTAGATAGTTCAGTGCATGGCAGGGCGTCGCTTGGGGTGCACGCGCGTGCTTCGATTACGATGTCGCCAAATATGACGAATGCACTTTTCATGTAACAAGTCCAAAAACTTTCAGTAGAATTTACAAATAAATCAGATAATAAATAAATTTTGTCCTTTCGCTTCATTCAGTTTCTTAGCTCGTTACCTACTTCTGTGGTCATCATCACATTAGTCTATCTATAATAACAGTCGACTGCTAAACGTGGGCCTCACCAGGGTACGCCACAAGGTAAAATCCTTGCGTTTACCATCCAGTCCCTACCAGCTGCTCTCTTCAAGTCATTGCTCTTCTGGGCGTGGCATCCACGAAAACCCGCTTAATCCGTCGTCAAACGCTTTTACGACAGATGTGGCCAGACTACTGACCCTTCAGCTTGCTACACTTCGAATAATCGTTCTTGATTAACCTCGACATATTAGCGAGATCCCTAGCATAGCATCCCCTCTCTGAATGACATGTAACCAGTGTCCCAGTTTTACTCTCAGATTTCATGTCTCTGCTCCATAATTCATCATGAGCGTTAAGATGCACTGATCAAACACCTTATTGCGGCGAGGGTGACTCCAGAACAAGATACGTCTTCCCAAATGCTACCCAGGCCAGCCGCACTGTTCTGCAGATTTCAGCCTCAATGTTATCTTTTTCTAAGTACAATTTTTGCCCAAGGTATTCATACTTTTGCACAATTTCAAGGTCTACTACACCTTCGACGGAGATATGCTATTGAGCTGGACCGTGGTCTCGAGGCCGTATATAAACTGAACACCTTTGACAGGACTTGCCGCGATTCTATGTTCCTCTCTGATGATTTTGCCCATGTAGGTGGCAAAGCGGAGATTGTGAGGTATTCTCTGTTGACGAAATTGTCCAGTTCATCCCATGCTAAGGTCTTCAAGCGCATTAGTGAAATGTTTGGGCGATATAACGTCACCCTGTTTTACACCTCGCAGTAGTTGAATGGCCCTTGTTAAAAGTTATAGAAATATGTTCAGCTTTTTCCGCGCTTATGATGGCAAGTTATGCTGCTGAGTGAACCACATGTACGACCGCAAATCAATCGACAGGGGCAGTTACTTATTAGTCGGTCCTCGGGACGTGACTGTCGATGATCTCCTGAGGATACTCGTGGAAGTATACCTGTAGAGTGTAAAACGGTGGTTGTGGTGTTGGAGAAGTGCGTCGCTTGTATCTTTTGCATTAAGTTGCGGTCGCGAGTGTGGTTCACTCATAAGTGCGGAAGAAGCAAAACATATTTCTATCACTTTCAACAAGATGGACTTCCGCAGTTACTTTAAATGGCTATATACTGGAATGCATATCGTTGCTATTAATTACAGGCTTCTCAGTATCTGTGGAGTGGGGATATCGATAGTCGACTTGGCGTCGTTGCAAAAACTCAAGAACAGCACAGGTTTTGATGAAGTCGAAGGCTTGCTTGTAGTCCACAAAAGCCACACACAGCAGTTGGTCATACTATTCTGATTTCTGTAAAACCTTCCGTACAGCATGAATGTGGTCCACAGTGCCTTTACAAGACCCGGTCTGTTCCAGTAGCGTCAAATATTGATGCCAGACCATTCAAAGCGACTCTCGAAAAAAGCTTATGACAGTGGCTCAGAAATAGTAATGGGCTTTCGGATTGGGCAGACGAAATTTCCTAGTTGTTTGTAGGAATGGCTAATGGCTAATGGTTAAAAAGACAATTTTATCTCCGTAATGCACACACCCTGAATGGTTGTTGATGATGATCATCACTACTGAGCTACGTCTTATAGACTTTTCTCGAGATCGTATTAAAGGGACTAAGATATGACGCCTTACAACCACTGGGACGGGCAGGGTATCGTGGGGCTTTAGTACAAATAGACCACATCCTAAAATACAGAAGTCAGAAGAGTTCAACCAACCGTTGCGTATGGCTTTTAGCCCACGAGAAAGCTTTTGACTCGAGAGAAACCTGGGCTGTTCTGGTGTCCTTGCAGCCGTGCCTAGTTGAATGGCTGTATGTGGAGTTGCGGAGAAGCCTATTGGCTCAAGTACAGAACCACAAAACAGAGTCCATACTATTACTCCGAGATGTAAAACAGGATGACGTTTTATTCTTAAAACTTTTCACCAAAATGCCTTGGGATGTCTTCAAAACCTGACAGTGTGATGGGTTGGGTATCAAAGTCAACGGCGAATATTTTATGTATCTCCGCTTTGCCGACGCCATAGTCATAATGGCCAATTGCTTCAGGATCTGCAAAATGCTGTCTTGTTTATATACGGTCTCGAAGCATGTTGAATTCAGGATGACCTTGGTCAAGAGCAAGATAATTTTGAATGAACATGAAGTCGTTCCTGAACCAATATCCGTGGTAGGTGTAGGACGAGTAGACCTTGAAGTTGTCCAGAAGTATGAATACCTTGGGCAAACATTGCAGTTAGGAAGATACAATTTCGAGGCTGAAATCACCAGAAGAGTGAAGCTGTGCTGGGTAGCATTTTGGAAGTTGCGTCTTATTCTGGAGCCACCTTTGTCACCATGCCTCTAGACCAAGATGTTCAATCGGAGTGTCTTATCATGTACGGTGATGACTAACGGAGACGAGACGTGAAATCTGACAAATAAATTGTCCCACCGGCTATGTATCACTCAGAGACCGACGAAAAGGTCTATGTCAGAAATCTCGCAATGGATAAGGCCCGGAAAGAGATTGTCTTCTAAATGTCCAGTAGGTTGGTCACTTTTGCCGTAGAAACGATAGACGATGTTGTAATCGGGTTTTCGAGTGTAGGCCAAGCCTCAGCAAGCATAGCTTTGGGCGCCCACGGGCCAGATGGACCGATGGCGATGAAAAAGACCGGCTGGTAGCAAATGGATGGCGAATACGGATGATCGTGCCTTGTGGCGTACCCTGGGGGAGGCCTACATCCAGCAGTAGACTGCTATAGGCTAATGTGATGATGATCCTAGTTGAAATAGGCCTCTGTACCTTAGTGTTGATTTTTATTGTTATTGATATAACACTTGAATTAAATAATTAGGTAAATTTTCTGTAACAAATGTTATTTAAGTCAATTTGCCGGGAAGAATTTAGTATAAAATTGTAACCTAAGTAGTTTTGCCTCAAATTCGAAGTATTTTTGACGTTAGTTAGGCAACTTTTACTCTGTCGTAAATTCTTAAAAAAGGTGTTTATTAAAATTTTACCGTACCTTTGTCATTCCCAGCTTGTCGGTTAGTCAAATTTGCCTGTTTTATTTTCAGGTATTTTTGACTGCTTTGACACTAACTCTAAAACTAAGCATTATTCTTTATTGATATGTATATTAAAATTTAGGTAAAAAATAACAAAACAAATATGTAAAAACTAGGCTTCTAGGACTATCACAAAAATTTATACGATTTTTTTTCTGAAAATCCAAACTTTAAACTGCTCTCCTGTAAAGTTACTCTGATGTCGCTTAGATAATTTTGCCTTTCAAGCGTCGAATGTATTCAAAAAAATTCATCGCAGGGCGCAGGCTGGATTTGAACCAGCGACCTTCGCCATCTGTACTAGCGACGCCTCTACCAACTGGGCTACACAGCGGCACACAGCGGCTCACTCCAAGCCCGCGAAATTTGCAAGTGTATCTTGACCACTAAAGCGTGGTAGGGCTCCATCAGTACTGGAATAGTTTTTAATTAGAACAGATGGCGAAGGTCGCTGGTTCAAATCCAGCCTGCAATAGAAAATTTTGCAAGTTTTCCTAAATTGTATACCTAACACGGGAAGTGTTTTAAAATTTGGGCATTCAATCAAATGTATTACGTACTTTCCGAACCTACTATAGGCATATCTATCCCTCTTGTCTGATGTATAATTTTATTCATCTCGCTATTTTTCCGTGCGTAGAGTTTTAGGGCCGTTTATAACGCTCTTACCCGCAAGGGATACAGGCGTGATATGCGGGTATATAGAGTTAGTCATTTTACTTTGTGCGTAAATAATTACAATCTTAATTTCCGGAAACATGCGAAGAATCCTCCCTACCGGCGTGCACTTAATCGTTTCTCATACAATCAGGACGGAATTAAAACATTTCAAATTTAATTTATTTGCTTAATTCGTTTCTGAGAAACATGCACGAAAACCGCGTAAAACGAACATGCCCTCATGTGGTTGTATGTTGAAACGAGCGGGCGCGCGTCTCGGCCAATCAGAGGTTGCGCGCGCAAAAACTCTGTAATTAAAAATTCGGGAATCAAAATGGCGGAAGAAGGAATACAGAGAGCAGTGGAATCCTCATCTGCTTCTACTTTAAAATTTGCAATTCAACGCTACTCTGCAAAACAACATTATTTTATTAAATAAAACTACACGTTTGCAGGTGGTTTTGACTCCAATGACAGTATTATTTAATAGTTATTCTCTCACGAGTTATTTTTAAGTTCCTAGGTCTGATAAAATAAGAAATCAAGTCTCTAGCTAACCTCCTGGTATGTAACATTGTTGATTTTGACGCACTTCCAAGCACTTCCAAGTACCTATAGGTTTGAAACTACAGAGAAACCAATCCTCCTTTTTCTCCTTCAAGTGGGACACTGTTATTCAACGACCCGATGAACCCTGGTTTCAGAGTTCAACAGCCGCCTACTTTATGTAGCAGACCCAGAGGTGGCTATGCGATCGCGGTCTAAGTAATAATAGACAGCAACCGGAGCTATGGCTTGAGGTGCCCCTCTGAAACACGGAACCATATTTCTGAGTGGACAAATTAATTCATTCATTATAATTTATTTGTCGAACAACATCCGTTCCACTCTTTAGCCAAAACTTTGTTTCTAATTATTATGTAGCACGGCGCGCCTCTCTTTTGCCCACCATACGTTTAAGGGTGCGTTCAGGGGCACGCTTACGCAGTTTCTCCTTTCCTCTAATAGAAAGTTCCTACGATGACAGTTCATAAAAACGTTAAATTATGAACTGTCAAAGTAAAAGCTACGAAAAGACGAAAAAGGTGGTGTGAACGTACCCGCCAGAGGAATGAGGAGGAAAACTGGAAACTACAGGAGTAGTATGAAAGTGATCAACTTTTCGGCCGATATATGAAAAAATTACCTCCCATACGAAATCGCCAAACAGCTGATTGATTTACTGAAATCATACTTTTTCTGGTGGGGACTCCATGTATGACCCATTCTTCTGGTTGTACGAAATAGCGTCAATGTCATAGTTTTGCGGAAGCTCGCCTGGCGCTATCTACAATTAAGCGCATATCACTATGAGACAGGTTGTCAGTACGTCACTTAAGTATATGCGATACACGTGATTCGTTTTCTTATTTTATTTGGGGTTTTTAATCAGACTACCGCCGATTCAAGGCCGAAATTTTGAAAATGTCTCGAACGCACCCCGGCGATGCTTCGAACTAAACCGGCGGCGACGTTTCAAGGCAGTCGGTGCGTGATGGATCTCCAGAAAACTGACACAGATTCTTACAGGTTCCGTGCTTGGAGGGCACGGGCAGGAACACGCAAATTCGGTTTGTGCATCGTTTGTTCGATTTTCCACCTTATTTTTATACGAATACGGTTTATGTCAAACGATTTGACAGACAACGCAGCGTTGTGCGATGCCGTTTGACACAAACCGTATTCATATGCAGGTAGGGTGGAGAATCGAATGACGACGCACAAACCGACGTTGCGTGTGTTCCTCGCTTAAATAAACCTTGAGGCGGCGACGTTTCAAGGCAGTCGGTGCGTGATGGATCTCCAGAAAAACTGACACAGATTCTTACAGGTTCCGTGCTTCGGAGGGCACGCTAGGTAAACCTTGAGGCGGCGACGTTTCAAGGCAGTCGGTGCGTGATGGATCTCCAGAAAAACTGACACAGATTCTTACAGGCTCCGTGCTTCGGAGGGCACGCTAGGTAAACCTTGAGGCGGCGACGTTTCAAGGCAGTCGGTGCGTGATGGATCTCCAGAAAACTGACACAGATTCTTACAGGTTCCGTGCTTCGGAGGGCACGCTAGGTAAAGCTTGCTCGTGTTTCAAGCGTTTTTCAAAACATTGCGCCAGGCGTCCCGATTTCCATACAAGTTCAATGGAGTTATGTCTGTAAAGGAGTTTAAAGCTTGATAGGGAGTCCCGTGGGTATAGGTTTTGCTTAACACTAAAAGAATTTTTAGACCATCAGATTTCCGTAAAAACTGGTTCGCCACTTTACGAAAATAGATGGTGCTACTGCTGCAATAAATACGTTTAATTTATTGTGCAGAAAATATAGTAGTTTTGCGACAAATTTACGAGTGCCTTCATCATTTCACATGAAGCTTTTGGTAGGGTCGAAAAGTTCCAAATTTTAAACATAAAATCGCGTTGATGTCTTTTGTAGGTATGTAACTGAAAAATAAATAACGTAAAAATAAAACTGTTTAGTAAGTTGTTCAGTTTTATCACCTTTGATCCATCCTTAATCCTTTCTCGGTCGAAATTATACAACAACTTCCGAAAAATCCTGAAAGATAGAAAATTAAGAGAAAACTGGTCTGATTTTGGGCTGCCACAATGCGCGACAGAGAATGTGCACTAAATATTTCGCGTCAAATATTATGCAGCACGGAATTTCACGTAATCGTGTCGTGAATTATCGGGTCGCGTATTTTGTGACGCTTAATTATTTTCTGCATTTTCTTGAAGCGCTCGGTGAATTGATGTCAAAATTCGTGCAGGAAATAAAACGCGTCATGGAAAATGCAGTAAAAAGATCATGTTTTGAAGAAACACCAATTTCCGAAGCGCTTCAGGAAAATGCAGCACAAAAAATGCAACACGGATTTTGGTGTCATGTCATTGAACTTTACTAGAGGTGTACTGAAAAAATTAAAGCATTTCAATATCGATTTCTTAAAGTATTCGATTTTTTGTCTACATCTCCACATTTTTGTATAATCTGTATGTTGAATTGAATTGGTTGATTGAAGTCTTGTGGGTTGTGTGTGGTTTGTTTATGTTTTAGTTCTTGTTTTGTTGGTTGATTACTGAATCATGGATTACGTGGATTATTGGTTGTTGTTCTCTGATCGTTCACAGAGAAAACAAGCCAGGTTTATCGGTAATTCGTAAACTGTGACCCGAACGAGAAAAACAACCCCGAGTGACAAGTGTACATTTACAGTACGCGAACTGCTTATGATAGCTTTTGTAAAGTTTTGTGGCAAAACTGTGGGCATTGACCAACAGGCCAACGCGGGCTCAAGACTTCACCATCCAACGTACCCTTTCTTTCCCGTTCTTTGCCCGGTCATCCTGGTAGGTACTTACTTACCTACTCTGTAACCAAAACTTTTATATACCTACAGATGGACACAGAAAAAGACAAACGAAGAAGTACCTACTGGCACTGCTTTAGGAGGAATATTGCCTTCTGAAGACTGTAGATTGGTCACTTGCTACGACACAACAACGATAAATGACGTCATTGAAGGAAAGGTTAAAGGAAAGAAAGGCACAGGTGCTGACCTTCGAACTTCAATTTGAAGATGGCACCTCATGATGATAGATGATGATGATGAACAAGAATGTAACTCTTAAATTTGAAGAACTTTGAACCAATAGGTAGGTATCTGTTTTACAGATACAGATCAGTATAATATGTACTCTGATTTTAGAGGCCATGAATATGCCGTGTGGTGCCGGCAGAGGATGCCGTGTGGTGCCGGCAGAGGATGCCGTGTGGTGCCGGCAGAGTAATGCCATGTGGTGCCGGCAGAGTAGAATAGCACCACCCCATCTCTTCCCGTGGGGGTCGTAAGAGGCGACCGAAGGATAAACCCGACCCAAACAGGTGGCAGTTAATCCACCACAAAAGCATTCCCAAGGAGGGTTGACGTCTGGTAGGCAGCTGGTCGTAAAATTAAGCCAAATCCTTTGCAACACAATTTTATGTAAAACAAAACGTGTTGCGCCGACCCCAAGTAATTGGGATAAGGGCAGGAAGATGATGAATAGCTTAACCAAAACATTTGTATTACTTTCTGATTTTAGAGGCCATGAATAGCTTTCCAAAAATATGTGTATTGCTTTTATAGTTGCATGCTAAGCAAGAGGCACAATCTTTTAATATACGTATTATTATTTGTTTACAGAGTTGGAGCATTAGTCTGGATCGCCACAGAAGAATCAGTCCTGTTGAAATTGTGTTTTCAGTTTAAAAAGCTGTCAGCGTTTTGCTACTCAAGCTTCACCAACTACTGTCATATTCTCCCTTTTGGATACATATTCCCTTATAGTCCTAGCGGTAGTTCAAAACATGCTGCACCTGAGAGAAGAGTTCTGAAATTTGGTACACTTAATCTTTAGGGTAAATGAATCGATTTGACCCGTAGTACACAATTTAAAAAAAATCCTATGAGGAGTGATGACGTCATCTTTTTTTTGTATGGGAAAAAAAAAAAATTTGTTCCAAAACCTATCGTGTGTGGTATCAAATGAAAGGCCTTGCTAAGCCGATTCTAAAAATATATGACATTATTATATTTAAGTCACTTGTATAAAATTAAATAGGAAATAATTCTCGAAACATGCCACGTTTGGGCTTCTCCAGGTATGATACGGTTGAATCATTACTTATGAAATATACGTAATATAATGTGTAATATCCTCATCTCTAACCTCAAGAAAGGTACTACGGATTTTTTGTCTTTAAGTAATTTTTTTTGAATTTTAAAGTTACAGAAATTTATGAAAACACACTTAGTTGAAACTTGGCATCAAAAGTTCAATTTTGGTCACCGAGGATGATAAAAATATAGTTAGATGAGATTCCAATCATATTGTTATGTACATCACATCATATTCGTTTTGCAAAAAGAATGTTATGTGCTTCGGAGGGCACGGTTAACCGTCGGCCCCATAGTATTCGCTCTCTATGAATAATAAGACGGCGGCGATCCGTCAGGGTCGTCAGTTAGGGGCTGAATAGTAACCATGGTTCATCGGGTCGTTCGTAGACTCGGTGTCTCACTTTTCAGAACAAGTTTTATTAATTATAGGATGATAAATACAAATGCGAGAGAAGTTTTCGATTGATGGTTATAGTGATCATTTCTCTATACACACATTAAACACACACCGGCAAAATTAACGGAATCTATACATAATAATAAAGTTGTAGAGGGTCGAAAGCCTGTACATAAAAGATATTGGAAAATAAATTGTCAGCAAATTCTTGAAATTGATAACAAAACACGTGTCAAAAGTATTTACATATTTTTTTTGTTTAGATGTTTGTATGTGACAGCATCCTGAAAAACTACTGAACGGATTTCGATAAAATTTGGTACAAAGATTGCTATCGCATTGAAGAAGGTAAAGGCAACTTTTTTTCTCCACTTAAGGGGCTGGAGTACCTGATGTGTACCACTAAAAGCACAACCACGAGCCCAGCTAAACAATGGGAGCTACATTTATGGCACCAAAGCAAGAATTGTTTAGCATCATGGAATGCTTCTGCTGGCAAACATAGATCTAAGGTTTGGAGAACCTTATGTGGTCTGTGGACCACCAGGTGCACCTCCAAGAGCCCAGCTAAACTACAGGAGACACATATTATATAGTCCCAAAGCAAAAATTGTTTAGCGCGATGGGACGTGTCTGCTGGAAAATATGAATCGAAGGTTTGGAGAACTACAGGAGATACATATACGGCCCCGGAGCAGAAATAATTCAGCTTGATTGGGCCCTCCTGCTAGCAATTAGAAATCAAAGGTTTTGAAAACCTGATGTAGACCATCAGGTGTACCAAAAATAGCCCAGCTTAAATAGGTACATGAGATATACATATGGCCTCAAGAAAAAGAATATTTAGCATGGCGGGACATTTCTGCTGGCAAATAGCTAATGAAGGTGATGGATACCCTGGGAATAAATGTAAGGATGCTGGTGTGGAAATAATGTGTGTATAGACAAATGAAAATTATAAAGATGAACCAAAACTGTATTTATTATCTTATAATTAATAAATCGTGTTCTGTCAAGTGGGACACTGAGTCTACGAACGACCCGATGAACCATGGTTACTATTCGGCCCCTAACTATCGACCCTGACCAACCGCCGCCGTCTAATTATTCATAGAGAGCGACTACGATGGGGCCGAGGTTTAACCGTGCCCTCCGAAGCACATAACATGTTTTTTTGCAAAACGAATATCATGTACATATGATTAAAATCTCATCTGGCTTCATTTTTATCATCCTCGGTGACCAAAATTGAACTTTTGATGCCAAGTTTCAACTAAGTGTGTTTTCATAAATTTCTGTAACTATAAAATTCAAAAAAAATTACTTAAAGACAAAAAATCCGTAGTACCTTTCTTGAGGTTAGAGATGAGGATATTACACATTATATTACGTATATTTCATAAGTAATGATTCAACCGTATCATACCTGGAGAAGCCCAAACGTGGCATGTTTCGAGAATTATTTCCTATTTAATTTTATACAAGTGACTTAAATATAATAATGTCATATATTTTTAGAATCGGCTTAGCAAGACCTTTCATTTGATACCACACACGATAGGTTTTGGAACAAAAATTTTTTCCCATACAAAAAAGATGACGTCATCCTCCTCATAGGATTTTTTTATTGTGTACTACGGGTCAAATCGATTCATTTACCCTAAAATTAAGTGTGAACTCTTCTCTCAGGTGCAGCATGTTCCATACATTCGGCCAGCGAGCCGCTAAGGCTATTATGCATATGGAGGTATGTGTATAAGACGTATAAGAGCATTTGGAATAAAATAAACTATATATACAGGGTGTTAGGGACGGTGTGAAAACTTTGCAGGCATGATCAGACCATCAAACTGAACAACTTTTACTATGGAGCCAATGTTGAAACGAAAAATTTTGATCTCCCATACAAAATTCACGACCAGCTGACTGATTTTGTATGGGAGGTGGGAAAATGCTAACACCGTATATAAACTGAGTACCTAGCAGGTTTACCTGTGTAACATAATGTGGCTAGGAGGGCTGGTATTTAAAATACATGTCAGTATCTAATTGTATTATTTCTAAACTAGGCCCACACAGTGGTTGCCTGCTACTAATCATTTCCCATGGAATGAGATATTTTTCAGTTTGTATAGGTAATACATAATATAAACCTTGATTCACACACTAAATCCCATACCTAATTAAAAAATGAATTATAAGTGTGAAGAAGGAATTAATTAATGATATAGGGAAACTGGGGACACTTGATCCCTGTGGGAGACATGGTACCTTTAATTTCAGAAATTCTACCAAAGCTATGTTTATTAATGCTAGCAAAACTTTTAGTTTACGGTTTGGGAAAACTTTTTGTCACAGTCGGATGTGTCTACTATTTCATGTTTCAAAGTGACAGGTCTTTATATATTCTTTGGCACCGCAAGATCATTTTGGCGAGTATTTGCAGGCTTTTATTTATTACAAATAAAATGAAGAATTGCAAGAGAAACAGTTTCATTATTAAGGATATTTCATTAGCAGTGAGCTTTGATTGAAGAATAACGTTTATATTAAGTAAAAAAATTCTTTTGTTCTAAAGTATAAATTATTCCTGACCTGATACTATAAGGGAGACTTGGTACATTTTTTCAAGGGACACTTGATTCTAGGATCAAGTCTCCCTTATGGGGATCAGTTAGTAAGAAAATTGTACTGGAGAGGACTGATTGATTAAATATCGTGTATATTCAGGCTGTATGGAACATTGTTAAATAATATTTTAATTGGATAGCATTATATCACTAATGTATTTTTCCTATGGAGACATGATCCATGACTGTTATAAAAGTTAAATTTTTGTATCGTTATATTATCGATTATAAACGGTTATTCGTTACATTAGGTGTACTTGTACATTTTTAGATTACATTTAGGAGAGAAAACAAAACTAAACTTGATAAAATAGCTATTTACTTTTACGTAATGTCCACGTGTCTAACTATGGAACACATGATCCTCACATATTTAATAAACAAAACCATGTCTCCCATACTATGGGAGACTTGATCCAGGGTGGATCAAGTCATCCAACTAGGTGGATCATTTCTCCCTTATATACGGACACATGGTGCAAACCTGTTTTACCAGTTTTTAAATAACTTTTACAACTATGGTATAATCCTAACTACACATACACAAATGGTAGTTGGTTAAATTATGCATCGTTTAGTGTAAACACGAGTTACATATGTTAAGAAATGTACACATGAGATCACAAAATCAAAGTGGGGGATCAAGTGTCCCCAGTCTCCCCTACATGTCAGACAAATAATGAAATGTGAAAAGAAAACTATATTTTCTAATTTATTGCAGATAAGTCTTCTATTTGGTGTACTTTGGTGTGTCAACTTCCCATCTACCTACTCAACCTATATGATATAGAATGTTTTGAGTTTTGGCAGTAGAGCTGATCATCACACACATGCGAGCACTGCAGACATTCTACCATAATGCACCATGAGCAAAGATTAAGACGATGAAGTTAAGCTTGAAACTGGGTGCACTGATTCAACACGGACAGTCTTTTTGTTTTAAATTCTTTAAAAATTAAAATTATAACTATACAGGAATACAGTCATAGTTTTCTTTTTCTTAGTCAATACTTCATACCTGTCCTGACTGGGAACAGAAATCGGAATTATAGTTTGGCTGTTATATGTTTGTGGATACATGTCAATGGTCAGTCGTATAACTTTAATTAACTATAATAATAAAGAAATAGCAATAGCATCAAGGAACCTTAGACTTAGCATGACTTTGTCTAGATGTCATTAGATTTTAGAGACAAACAGGAGAGTCTCCATCGAGACTTGGCTAGTTTTTTACAGAATGTTTTTGGTGAGATTTCACTTATTTTTGTACAAGCGTTCCATCAACCAGAACAACTTTTCTTGCTTTGAAGTCATATCTGTATCTCCTATGGTTTAGCCGGGCTCCTAGTGGTGTGCCTGGTGGTCTACATCAGGTACTCAACCTTCCATTATCCTAGTTTTTATTGTTTTCCCTTTATAAGGCCATTAAACCAAACCAACTCTGTAGCAAAGGCCAATGCCGGATTAGTATGGACTAGTAGCGTTTTTTTTTCTAGGTGTTACACGGATGGTACTTATATATTTGATTAGAAGATAATGCAAAAGACAAAAAAATATACGACAACTATACCTCTACCTGTCACTGGAACAGAGATATATATATACCTACCTACGCGTTTGAAGTTATTATGGGGACTTTATTTTTCTAGGTGTTACACGGATGTTAGTGTTACTTATACAGGGAGTAACAGAAAGGGTATAACAAGCCGAAAGGAGGTCAAGCTACTCATGAAACTGAACAACTTTCCCCATGGAACATGGACCGAAATATGAAAAAAAATATTGGACCTCCCATAGTAAGTCACTCAGTTGATCGGCGATTTTGTATGAGAGGACCAAATTTTTTTTTCATATTTCGACCCATGTTCCATGGGGAAAGTTGTACAGTTTCATGAGTACCTTGACCTCCTTTCGGCTTTTTATACCCTTTCTGTTACTCCCGGTATAAGCCGTTCCACAAAAGAAGGGGAGTAGGTATAAATGGCGGACCTCCTATTTGCCTCTCGCTTGCACAATATTGCTGTCTATAGTCTTTCTTTCTCTTAATCTAGACATTGAGAGATTACAGCTCTGTAAATATCATTTCTGTACACTGACAAATTTTCATTTTATTGACGGGGCCCACTCCCTAATAATCGAAGTCAAGGTCCTATAAAATTGAAATTTACTGAAAGTGAAAAGTAATCGCACCGGAGAAACTACCGGACTGAGCTCAGGCAGACCAAGGGATATGTGATCAGCTTTAAGTAAACTATTATTACAACTTAGTTTCATTCTGTTATTCGATGAAATAAAATTTTCTCAAAAAAAGTAAAAGTGGTCGGACCTGGAAAACTGCCAGGCTGTGGTCAGGCAGACCAGTATTTTTATAGGCAGACTCAAGCAAGCTATCGGTACGATATATTTTCATTCTATCTTCGATGAGATATTTTTTACTTTTTTAAGAGGGCATACCTACTTTTAGCTACTCCGCCAAACGTGCCAAGATAGCAGCCGGCAGACCAAGATTTATAGGCTTTACTAAACTGCTTCTATCGCTACAGCCATGTCTTATTCTATTCTTCGATGAGATATTTTTAACTTTTTTCAGAGGGCAAACTTTTAGCTACTCCGCCAAACGTGCCAAGCTGCGCCGCGGCAGACCACGACCAATCCGAAGTACTAGAGCTCCTCTACCCGTACATAGCTAAAATATTCTATTCTTTTGTGAGATATGGATGAGACCAGCCGTCGCTCGGACTATGATGCGAATGCGGATGTGAAGCAGGTCGGGACAAGGAAGAAAGGGGCGGGTCCGGCGAATTAATGTAGGGTAAATATGCCGAATTCCGGCCCCGCCTAATCCCGGCCTTTTCACAATTTTGGCTTGCATTTCCAAAATACTGGATAAACTTAAAACTTGTTCACTCTATTTACAGCCTTATTATATCTGCTTCCATAAAAAACCATTGGTAATTCTTTACCCACCTCACACTTCGAGCAATAGACGTTAGTTGTGACCGAGGCGCTGGATCGGACAGTTTGTTCGAGAAGAAGTAAGATCGAAGCTCTTCACGTCCATTCTGGGCATTGCATTTATGAAGGGAAGGAAAAGGTTTTGACAGTTTTATTTCATCGTATCTATTATGCCGTGTGATGCCGGCTTAGAATAGCATCCCCCCATTTCTTTCCTGTGGGTGTCGTAAGAAGCGACTAAAGGACTCGAGGGTATCATGTGTATTGCAATTTTAGTCGACAGGCTGACAACCTGTCACTATAGCGATACACGACAATAGCTAAAACGGCCCTCAAATATGTCAGATGTGGCGATAACGACCGTACTTTTACGGCCGTTGACGCTCTGCCTACCCCGCAAGGGATAAAGGCGTGATGTATGTATGTATCTATTAGAAGATTGTCAAAACTATATTTTAACTGCATTTTAAATTTATTTTATTGCTTATTTACGAATAAATTAGGGGGGCCGGTATTGAGATTGAGATTTCCGTAAATTTTCAAATTTCGGCCGGTGGCCGAGTATAAGCTATTTGATTCCATTTTTATAATTTCATTTATTTTAACGCTATCGTTGTAAAGATGAAATTGTTCATGTCGTATCGTAGATTTACTGTTTATGCATCTCCTATTCAAAAACCGGCCGGGGCTACATGGTCTAGTTTTATAGCAATTGAGATCTTAAAATGCGGCCGACATTAGATATCCCAAACAACGTAAAGCCGGCCGTCTCCAATTACTTGCAGGGTGATGTACAGGATGTTCGAAACTAACATCGAAAGAGTTTCTATTTGTTTTCTCTGTGTTTTATTAATTTTTACATTATTTTCATGTAAGTCATATTAATTCGACAGTGGAAAGGCTATATCGCTTAACCGCCAATTTGGTAGTTTGGAGAAAATCACGATTAAAGTTTTATTTTTACTTAAAAAAATCATATCTTTTTTTCTATTGACATTAAAAAGATAAAATTAAAATTATATTTTTTTATTTATGTGTTTTATATATCTACATTGTTCAATTGTACTTTGCATCGCCGGTTTACGAATTAAGTGTCGCTTAAGCGATAAATACTTGATTCTTAAAAATGTACAGTCAAGCAAAAATCGCTAAACGACCAAGACATCGTACAAATACTGATAAAGCTAATGACTAATATAAAATAATACTGGATTCACAATACATTTTCGATTACTAACCAACCAAATTTATAAGTAAAGAGAGTATAAATTTGTCTAAAAAATACCAATTACTCATATTTTAACCTAGAAAAATGGCCTTATGAAGTAATTAATTTTTATATTTTTCAAAATTTTTACTAACTAGTCGGTATCCGTAAACTTCCTTTCGCTTCATTCCTTACACTGCTAACTCCGACTTGTTGATTTGGTGGTTCGTCAGTCCATTTTTTTAGAAAGAGAAGCATTTTAGCATCTCTATAGGTACCTTAACTGAGCCATACTGAGCTCTCTGATTTCCACATTACGATTTTCAATCTCTTTGTACTAGCAAAAGCGCCCTATCATTTGATCAACTTCAATTATGAAGTCGTTTACATATTTACTATCATTGATGCGAAATAATGGGTAGTTACATGAGGTACCTTCCTTATCCAGAACAGAACTTTGATGTCTATTGTCTTTCTGTAGTAGAAACGGTCCATCATAATGATAAATTTTTGCTTTGGAGCTAATTGCGTATGTTTAATAATTTAGTTAGATGGGCTATTGATGTTCAGTGCCAATGAAAGCAGTCCGTCATGCCATGCTAAATAACGTTTGCTATCTCTTAAAATTTGGGTGATCTTCTGGTTATTCAAACAGGTCCTTCAGAACCTAAGTATAAATGGTTCCTCATGCAGATAAAAGTTTACTTTTAAACCATTTTTAAATCCGTTACCTATAGTTTAGCCGAGCTTCGGGTTCCACATCAAGTACTCTCAAGTGGCCATCGCCAGCAGAAGGGGCCATCGTGCTGATCACCTTTTTACTTTGGAGCTATTTCTCTATGTTTAGCTGGGCTCCTGTTGGTCAGATGTACATCAGACCTTCTACTTATATCAGCAGATGAGCCGCCCATCAAGTTGTTCAACTTTTGCTTTGAAGCCATTTCCGTATCGCTTTCAGTTTAGCTGGGCTCCTGGTAGTCTACAGTGGGAACTCCAACCAGACCCTTGATATCCATGTGATAGTAGAAACAGACCATCAAGCTACAAACTTTTACTTTTAGCTATTGCTGTATCTCCTATCCTACAGTTTAACTAGGCTTCTATCCAGAAAGAAAGCGCCTAAAGAGGAGTTGGAAGATCGAAGACTGATTCAAAGATAAGCGACAAGCGGGACAAGGCTGCATTTGACATCGATTAAAGAAGTTAGAAGAAGCTTGCTGAGGATAGGGATGAATGGAAAGAGCGTGTATTTGATGTGCGTGAAACTCACGATGATGACTTTTTCTCTGGTTTCACTAACAAAGGGCAGAAATTGCCAGCCTACAATTCTACCTTCACTTGTATCAGCTTGTGTAGCCATGTAAAGTCTTCCCTCTGACACTAAATTAATCGTCTGTCTGTCTTGAGGCCAATGATGAGGGCGAAAAAAGAGGCTGACCTCAAAAAATATGAATTCGGCATAGTTTTGTAAAAGATATACCCCCTCTAGATAATAAAGCCTCTCATATCATGGTTTAAATCTCTGGTGGAAGGTACCTCTATATCCTGAAGAAACAACAGTGCCATTCATTGTCTGAGCACTAGCCTACACGCCACCATACTTAACCGACGTGGAAGTCTCAGACAACAACTGACTCCGGACTCAAGTCGTCCGAAGTAAAGAAAATATGTGTAAATACCTTTCAGAAAGTGCTTTCCAGTGTGGTATAATATCACCTTTATTTATGACATATATTTCTGTCTTGCCCCACGTGCTCTACTACCTTCACACGCGAGGACCTGGAGAAAGCAATACTATTTGTGGCTAAGTATTGGTAGAAATATATTTGTAGCTCCCTAATTTAGTGAAGAACAAGACTAAGCTCCCGGTGGTCTACATCAGGTACTCCAAATCTTTAATTTCTGTTGAAGCAGCCCATCAAACTGAACAACTTGTACTTTGAAGCCATATAACTGTAGCTCTTATAGTTTAGCTTGACCGCCTAATGGTTTACATCAGATATTCCGAACGTTCGATGTCTTTTATTCTTATTTATAAGCGGGTTCGAAATAATTTTAAAACAAGTTATTGACTGGTTAAGAATATTACTTTACTAACCTCACTATATCTCAGTAGAAGCAAGCAGTAAATCTGGTACAAATTCAAACGAAATGAAAGCACAAACAAACACAACTTATTAATCACTCGCGATTTAACAAACACGTCTTCAATGTGGCGCCTACAGCCGCGTACTGAGCGGTAACCGACGAGTTTTGACTTGTTCGGCGCGATCACGTGGTCTTACGCACACAAAAATATGCGGGTACTTTTCTTTCTATCACTTTTGTTTTAAACTAAAATTGCGTAATAGAAAAAGTGTCTTGCATTATCATTCAAATTTAGACTTATTTGCGTGCTAAACACTAAAGAAGCACCTTTTACTTTCACTAATTAAAAAAAGAAATCTTTGCTTCTTCCATAATTTCGCTAAAACATCAATGAATGACACAAACATAAACACGTAAATGTTACGTATTGATCAACTTGGCATGAAATGCTGCGAGCATTATCGCTAAAGCGCCGGTCTGTTAACCTTTAGTGTTCGAATAAAAATCGCTTAAGTACCATTGACCATATTATTGCAAGAATTTTAAATCACTTATCTCCATAAAAAAGTAGTAAAAGAGAAATTAAAAAACGCTAATACTTATAAACATCAGATTCAACAACCTATTAAGGAGTGTAAACGCCGTTCGTTCAAAAAACACGAAAAATTACGTCGCTTCAGCGATATGGCCTATGAAAAATTATTAAAAATTGAGCCGCTTAAGCGCCACAAAAGTGCTCCGATTTGCTTGAAACCTAAACAGATCGACGCAGAAAAAATCGCTGATTCTCGTGATATATATAACTTATTTTCGACCAAGGTGGCGGTTAAGCGATTTAGCCTTTCCACTGTCGTTATGTACTTACGAAACTAACAAAACAAATTATTTTCAAGTCCATTATTCAATAAAACATGGATTTAATCCATTCATTCTGGAGCACCCTTTACACGGCCGGGATTTGACAAAATCGTGGCCGGAAATAGACTGAAAACGGCTGACATTAGAGCTTTTCGCCCTTCCCGAGTATAAACGCTTCCTTCTTTTTAACGCTGGATTTTACAAAAGTTTGAGCATTACTTTTGAAAAAAGGTTAATTAAGCTACCTAAAAACGTATCAAACATATTTATGGGACATTACTTGAAGAAGCTAAAGAGAGTCAAAGTTGAAAAATGCATCCGGGGTGCCGGGATTTGGCATATTTACCCTAGATGAGAGTCCTCTTAAATGGTGGAGTGTTAATTGACACGAGTTCAAGCTGTTGTCTCAAATAGCACGTAAATACTTATCAGCTCCACCAGCCAGTGTTCCAAGTGAACAGTTATTAAGTAGCGCTGGGTTAATAACGAACCCTTGCCAAACAGGCTGGATCCCGAAAAGGCAGCCATTCTACTTTTCATCAAATATAATGCTCCCTTGTTTAAATTTAATTACTAAAATGAATAAATTGTACTTAATAGTACTTACTTTACTACTTTATAACTAAAATAATAAATAAAGACTTATAATTACTGATTATTTGACTTGTCTTTTAAATTTTTATCCCAATACTTAAGTTTTTAGGGTTTCGTAGTCTACTAGAAACCCTTATAGTTTCGTCATGTCTGTCTGTCTGTCTGTCTGTATGCCGCGCCCTCATATCTTCGTCAGTTTTAGAGCTATCAACATGAAATTTGGTGAGAAGATAGATCGTGTTGACCCAAATATAGAAATGTTAAGACAAAAATATTTAAAATGTTTTTGGACCCCTCCCATACAAGTGAAAGGGGCAAAAATTTTTTCTTCTGTAATATTGAGTAGGGTATCGTTGAATAGGTCTTTTAAAATTAAGGTGAGGTTTCTTTGAAACAAATTCTCTAAAATGTTTCTGTCACGAGATATTTGCTTTTAAAAAGGGCGTTTTTGACCCATAATTTGTTCCAGCTGTAACTTCTAAAGTATAAACGCGTAAAATTTGAAATAAATATGGAATATAACTTACAATCTGAAGTTACAATGAAAACTATAACGGATATCGTACCCTTAAAGGTTTCAGGAAAAATTGAGTTTTTCTATTTGCGGTTGGTCATCATACTGCTGCTAACAAACCAGCAACAAAATTAAGTTTGTAATGCTGAAAAACCTGATATTTAAACGTTGACTACGAAACCCTATTTGTGGGCGTGTCTGACACGCTCTTGGCCGCTTTTTTGTACACATCCGCATCCGCGGATGTGTGCCCCCAGAAATCATCTACCTATACGCGCGTAGATATACGAACCTAGTTGAGCAAGGGTTATTTTTTTTCTTGAATTAGTGAATCAGCGCCATCTATCGACGATTATACTAACTACGAATTAGGTACTTACTTGGCTTTATTTTTGTCAAGCAAGACTGCCACATAGTTCCAAACTGGCGGTGTATAAGAACTACATCCGCTCCAGACTAACCTACGCAGCGCCGGCGTGGTACGCGCTGCTTTCGAGCACTCAGAAGAAACTATTCGAGGTGATTTTACCACCACCTTGCGCCTTGCCACTGTTGCCACTGGTTCCGGCCGCTTCGTCCGCAACGACATAATCGCTGCGGATCTCAAAATGGAAACTGTGGAAAACGTATACGGAAGATGTCGCGTCGCGGCGCATGTTTAGCCGCGCCGACAACGGACTGCACCCCCACCCGCGCATCAACATCAACATCGCGCCCCAGCGGCCCCAGCACGCGCGACCCAGATGTGTCACCCCAGTGTGCGCTACCTGCTACCCCGGGTCCAGCTTTGGAGCTCCACGGTCTCAGGCAGAGGCAGAAGAAGACCAATCCGATTTAGAATAACCCACCAGATCTGCTATAGACCGTCCGGGCTGTGGCTCGCATGAGTAGCCGCCCGGGTACGAGGTTATCTTCCAGACCCGCACCGACAGTCATCAACTGGACTGCTGAAGACCCTCAGTGCAATGCATTATTTTTTTAATAGCTGTTAAAAGGCCTCATTGAATAAAAAATAATAATAATAGAGTGGTACAGACTTTCCATGTAAAGACACTCATCTCAACTTAGCTAAACACCCTCTACAACCTTAAGGGTGAGAATCCACCAGAGCTGTGCGAGGAAAATGTGTCGTACGAGGATGCGTAGCTGTGCTGTGGAAATGTGTAGGGGTTTCCACCAAAGCTGTGCGAGTAAAATGTGCCGTACGAGGATGCGTAGCGGAGCTGTGAAAATGCGCATTAATGTGCGGAGCGAGGATGCGTTGCGAAGCTGTGAAATGTGTGAGCGGGGGGGAATGCGATGTAGTGGAAACCTCGCAGCACATTTCTCGGAACGCATTCCTCGCAACACATTCCTCGCTACACATTCCTCGCAACACATTCCTCGCACACATTTCTCGCTTGTTTTGTATGTAGAATGGCCTCGCTTCGCTCAACCCTATTCCACCAGAGCTGAGCTAAGCGAGGCTAGGAAAATGAAGTGATTCTATTGGTGGATTTTCCTCGCTCACCGCCTCGCTACCTCGCACAGCTCTGGTGGATTCTCACCCTAACCCTAGAAAGCTTCACATTCCCGGTTTTTTCGTTTTTTAAAATAAGTTGAAATATGAAGAAAATAAATCACCTTTATTACGCGTATTATACGCGGATAAATTTACGTAGCTATAGTACGACCGTTTAAGTCAGTCTTCGCCCGCGCGGGTAGAGGGGCGCGGAGGGAGACGAAAAGGGGACTGAGAGGGGTGCGGGCGGCGGGCACGTCTACGTTGACGCCTACACCCCGCGCCCTCTACCCGCGCGGGCAAAGATTAAACGGTCGTACCGTACTATAGTTGAGAAAAAGCAAGAGCAGTTGAGTTTTATTTCTTTTTGCGAGTTGTTCAGCGCCATCTATCGACGATTATACTAATTAGATACCCAATTTTATCTTTTTAGAAGCTGTCAGAATGAATAGGCCTCATTCGTTTTTTAGGGTTTCGTAGTCTACTAGAAACCCTTATAGTTTCGTCAAGTCTGTCTGTCTGTCTGTCTGTATGCCGCGCCCTCATAACTCCGTCAGTTTTAGAGCTATCGACATCAAATTTGGTGTGAAGATAGATCGTCTTGACCCAAATTTAGAAATGTGGAGAAAAAATTGTTTTATTTATTTATTAGACCCCCTCTCATACAAGTGAAAGGGGGCCAAAATAGTTTGTATACGCGGGGAGAAAGAAACCGATTACTAACGAGGGTGTAGTTTGAGACAATACACACGAGTTTGTAATCGGACTTTTATCCGAGTAATACATAGTGCTTTATATACTGCACCTGCGGGGTCAGTTGTAACAGCCACGGGGTGAATTGAAACATCCGGAAAAAAATATCTGAACAACTGAATAACTTACAAAACTTCACAACATACAAAACTGAACAACTTACAAAACTGAACAATTTACAAAACTGAACAACTTACAAAACTGAACAACTTACAAAACTGAACAACTTACAAAACTGAACAACTTTACAAAACTGAACAACTTACAAAACTGAACAACTTACTAAACTGAACAACTTACGAAACTGAACAACTTACGAAACTGAAAAACTTACAAAACTGAACAACTTACAAAACTGAACAACTTTACAAAACTGAACAACTTAGAAAACTGAACAACTTACAAAACTGAAGAACTTACAAAACTGAAGAACTTACAAAACTGAACAACTTTACTAAACTGAACAACTTACAAACAACTTATGAAACTCAACAACTTTTTATTACTGATCAATTTTAAAAACTGAACATCTTTTCAAATCTGAACAACTTTTGAAACTGAACAACTTTTACACCTGAACAAACAACTTTAAAAACTGAACAACTTATGAAACTGGACAATTTTTTAAAGACTACTTCAAAACTGATCAACTTGTGGTCACCTACCTGTTCATCTGTACTAAAGTCTGTAAAAATTCCCACGGGAGGAAAGTGATTGGTATGGTTAATTCCCTCCCGCTAATTTGTACGTGGAACAATGACTAACGTTCCCCCCTATAGAGGTGTTAGGCTATAGGCAAATTACTATGCAGGTGTAGTATAAAAGAAATTTTCTCCTGTAATATTGAGTAGGATATCGTTGAGGGATATTATAAATTGCATATCAAATAAATAATCGCCTATCAATACATATTCATCATTTATATTATTTTTTACATCAAATATCTTACTTCACTACAAATAAACTAAATGTTTAACAAAACATAAACTGCAGATAATTCGAAATTTTACATCAATATGACATAACTTTTTCCTCATAATGCAATACAGATAAATTAATTTTTGTACAAAAATACTACATACATAGCATGAATACTGACTGCACAGCAAATTTTCCATATTTCATAGCAAAATAACTATCCCAGTCGCATATTAACCAGTAAACATACGTAAGTAAACATAATTTTATAGGTCCGTTAGGTATAGCCTAACCGAACCTGGCGCGGAAAGCGCCAGGTTAGGTTAGGTTAGGTTAGAACTTTGACCACAACGCACGAGCCGAGCGAGCGGAGCGAGCGTGCCGCGGCAGCGGCCGGCAATGTGCCAGAGACGACACGCTATGCGCGTCATCAATTTAAAATATGATTATCGATGTGTATGATTAACGATGATGGTTCATTTCTAATAAAAACTGCTGTAAATAATATAAAAAAAAGAAGCTATATTTAAAAGAAAAAGAGTGAACAGGTATAATGTGCATTAAGATTATTAGCTGTGCATTGATGAAAAAGCTTTTGCTTTAGGAAAAATCGCTGTACGCTGCGAAAATAAATTGTAGTGTGTTTAGTGATATTTTGAGTTGAATATTATGCTGTGCAATCAGTAATTTTGATGGGAATTTGGAATCTTATTGCATAGAAAAAGGATATTTTTTGATTTGCGTTTAAATACTACCCTATCGTTGAATAGGTCTTTTAAAACTAAGGGGAGGTTTCTTTGAAACAAAGTCACTAAAATGTTTCTGTTTCGAGATATTTGCTTTTAAAAGGGGCGTTTTTGAGCCATAATTTGTTCCAACTGTAACTCCTAAAGTATAAACGCTAAAAATTAGAAAAAAATATGGAATATACTTCTCAATCTGAAGTTACCATGAAAACTATAACGGATACTGTGCCACTAAAGATTTCAGAATAAAAAAAGTTTTTCTATTTGCGGTTGGTAATCATACAGCTGCAAACAAACCAGAAACAAAATTAACTTTGTAATGCTGATAACCTGATATTTAAACGTTGACTACGAAACCCTATTTGTGGGCGTGTCTGACACGCTCTTGGCCGCTTTTTTTAGTAATGTGACCAGTAACTTTGTAAAGGTGGCGCCGTACGTAAGCCGCCAATAAATCGGAATTATCCGGTAAAGTCTAGATAGAACGCTATCTTTTGGATTCGTTTCAGAAAAACGCCCAATATTTATAAATAAACGATATGTGTGGCAACACTTTTTTGTTGCTGCCAACATGACGACATTACCTCATTTCCGGATTCCGTGTTGCACATAGTTTAAAATATTTATATTATACTAAAGTTTATTTCCGTGTACCTATTTAGTATTTAAAAATTCACAGTGAAATATTTTCAACTTTATTAAAATCCGGTTAAAGTATTTACCAACATAAAAAGAAAAAGTATTGAAAATTGGTGGTATAGAGTACTACCAACATAACGCCAAAACACAACCAGGGTGACCATTTGGGGCAGGATTCTGCCATTTCGGCAGATTTAACTCAAAAATTTTGACTGTGGCAGATTATGTTGAGGAAGAAAAGTGGTAGGTAGGTTTAAACAGATTTGGGGGATTTTAAGGAAAAGAAAAGTTCAAAGAAATATGTTAATGGTCAAGTACTAAAACTTAGATCTATTGCATAATTTTTAATTTTCTATCACTTTGCTGGTAATTATCATGTTGGTTTTATTTGGGTTCGAACTCAGATTTGGTGCGGGAGCTTGGCTTTAGGCAGATTTGGGGAGGGATAAAGTTTGGTAGGTTTTGGCAGATTTTAGTGCAGGGGGTTTCTGTGGGAGTTGCCGAGTCTCTTGCTCGCGTGTTTTCCAAGCAGAACTGAAAACATTGATGTTCATTGCGCAGTGGTCATTCACATTTTATATATTGACGCCGCAATGTATATCAAAGTTTGGTGTTTCGTTTTTCCGGATGTACAAGTTCTAGTCTAAGCTCCCATTGACAAAGTCTTACCTCATAAGTCTACCGAATGAAAGTATGCTATAACGATAGATCATGTATAGGAGGTCATAACATTGTATGGGCGGCCATCCGAAATCCTGGCAGGTATTTTTTTGTCCGACTTATAATTTGTATTTATTTCCAAAATTTACATCACACAGCTTTGCCGTTCGAAACGTATATCAATCGAAAGAGGAACACTGGCAGTTTCTATGGTCAGCCACTTTTTACAAGCTAAAAAATGAACTCACTTACCTCATCTAACTACCCATTGAAATTAGTATAGGTCGATAGCCCTAGGCATGTTATTGATTGCCTGTTATCAGCCTGGCAGTATCTTTGAAAATCTCATTTAAAATTTTTGAGGGAGCTTATCAGAGATACCTATGTCATGATAGCAGGCAACCCTATATATTCATCAATGGCATTCCTAGGGTTATCTATCTGTATTAATTTCATTTCGTAATATGTGACTTTATTTTTCGGCCTCTAAAATGTGGCTGACCATGGAAACTGCCGGTGTTGGAGCTGGCAACCCTAGCGGGTTCTTATCGCCAAAGGTGTCTCTTTAGATGGGTATACGTTTCGAATGGCAAAGCTGTGTGATGTAAGTTTTGGAAATAATATAAATTTTAAAAGTGGGATAAAAATATCTGCCAGGATTTCGGATGGCCACCCATACAATGTTATGACCTCCTAAACATAATCTATCGTTATAGCATACTTTCAATCGGTAGACTTATGAGGTAAGACTTTGTCCATGGGAACTTAGTCAATTCGTAACAATTCGTAAACACTGGGACGAGTCACGCTTTAAGCCGAGTCTCCTGCTAACATATTTTCAAATTTTGAAAAAATAATATTGCGGCGTGGTCATTCACATTTCTACGAAAAGCATCAGACAATATAAAACACCAAACGTCGATAAGTATACATTGCGGCGTCATTCCACAAATGTGAATGAATACGCCGCAATGTACATCCATGTTTTCAGTTTTGTTTGGAAAACAAGAGACTCGGCTATAAGAGTACCTATGATGCAAGCTAGAGCTAGAGTGAGGCTCCATGGAGAGGAGATCGGGTAGTCCACGCGCAGGCTAAATAACTAGGCTAATACGCCGTTCCGGCATGCTGGTCTCCGAGACCAACCGCCAAAGACTGCGGACCCAGCAGCCCGAGGCGTTACTTACCAAAGCCGATGCACGCGCAAAGGCAGGCCTGGTGCACTCCGTCCGCGGCGTAGGTATAAAGTTACAAGTACATGCGGCGCCCCGCGAGGGGATAAATCGTCGGTTGCCGCGCGCCGCACTTTACGCGCGCGCTACGATGCCGTTCGCATTTCTTCACGAGATTTATTTTATTTTATCAATTGTGTAGATAAATAATTAATAATAAATAAAAAATTTGTTTATTGCTTATGAAATAAAATTTTACATAATTCACATTAGTTTATGAGGTAACTATAGGTAATTTTACATAACATAACACCTCCCTCTCCCGAAGGTGTTTGGTGGGAGATTGTGAGATCGAGGGCTATCTATATCCTATACAGGTACATAAAGTGAAATTATAAGCAAAAAATTTGAAAAATTAAGTGAATTAATAATAACAAATAAATAGACTTCCTTATGTGGTACTCTTGTAGACTCAGGTAATTTCTGTGTGCAGGTGCATGTGTGTGTGTGTGTGTGTGTGTGTGTGTGTGTGTGTGTGTGTGTGTGTGTGTGTGTGTGTGTGTGTGTGTGTGTGTGAGAGCGAGAGCATTATTAATCAGGGTTAGTTACAAAGAACTTTTTGAGTGGCAGGTCTTTACGGTAGGAGTGTTTAGTGTAGGTACCTATTAAATAACTCACCGTATTACCTCATTCGCATTTTTTTATAATAATGCAATTTTTATTAGGGTTTCGTAGTCTACTAGAAACCCTTATAGTTTCGTCATGTCTGTCTGTCTGTCTGTCTGTCTGTCGGTCTGTCTGTCTGTCTGTCTGTCTGTCTGTCTGTCTGTCTGTCTGTCTGTCTGTATGCCGCGCCCTCATAACTCCGTCAGTTTTGGAGCTATCGACATCAAATTTGGTATGAAGATAAATCGTGTTGACCCAAACTTAGAAATGTTGAGAAAAAAATATTTTAATTGCTTTTTGGACCCCCTTCCCATACATGTGAAAGGGGGGCAAAAAATTTTATTTTCTCCTTTAATATTGAGTAGGGTATTGTTGAATAGGTCTTCAAAAACTAAGGGGAGCTTTGAAACAAAGTCTCTAAAATGTTTTTGTCTCGAGATATTTGCTTTTAAAAGGGGCGTTTTTGTGCCAGCTGTAACTTCTAAAGAACGCATGCTAAAAATTTGAAAAAAATATGGAATATAGTTCTTATTATAAAGTTACCATGAAAACTATAACGAATACCGATTAAGATTAAGAAAATATTAAAGTTTTTCAATTTGCGGTTGGTCACCATACAGCTGCAAACAAACCAGCAACAAAATTAACTTTGTATCGCCGAAAGACCTGATATTTAAACGTTGACTACGAAACCCTATTTGTGAGCGTGTCTGACACGCTCTTGGCCACTTTATTTTGTCTAATATTTGTGCTTTGATTTTCTTTCAATATCCTACGTTTAACAAAACATTTAATATGTTTTACTGGGTGTAGAAATGTATCCCAGTACCTACACTTTTCGTAGGTACCTACATACACTCGGCTTCAAAAAAATCGCACCTTTTAAGAAATCTATTTCAAACATCTTTCAATCGTATTTGTATTATGAAATTATATTATTGGTACCAATACCTAATGTTCGGTATCATTTGAAAGGTAAGGAAACAGAGAATGCAATACCAATAATTCATTCAATGTTTTTTATTGGAACTGAGAAAAATTAACAAAACAATAAAATCCCTTAAAAATCCTAATGAAATCTGATTAATTTTTCAGAACAAAGTTGCTTAAAACAAACCTAAAACCTAGTGTTACCCCCCCCCCTAGCCCTAATGACGTCTTCCATGCGCTCCCTCATAGATCGCACCAACTTTAGGGCCTCTTCTTGAGGGATACTGTTCCATTCCTCAATAACGGCGTCTTGGAGCTCCTGAAGAGTCGCGGGAGCGGGATCACGGGATCTAACCTTGCGTTTCAGCTGGTCCCAGAGGTGCTCTATCGGGTTCAGATCTGGACTTTTCGCTGGCCACTGCATGACAGGGATCCCAATCTCTTGAAGGTAGCCTTGCACAATACCAGCAGTGTGCGCGCGAGCGTTATCGTGCATTAATGTGAACCCGTCGCCAATAAATCCAGCATAGGGGACCACATGTTCTTCCAGGATCTCTGTGATGTACCGGTGAGCAGTCATCGACCCTTGCCCGCGAGCACCGCCGGTCCGAGAGACGCAAGAAAGTTCAGTTTTGCCATCGGCAGATATGCCGCCCCAGAACATGCAGGTACCGTCCCCGTATTCTACCGTTTCTTGGATGCAGGCTTGGGCAAAACGTTCCCATTGTCTTCTGTATACTCTTTTGCGTCTATCGTTGCAGAAAAGGCACACTCTCGTTTCGTCTGAGAAGAGAACAGTTCTCCATTGGTCCAGGGTCCAATTAACGTGGGCGCGAGCAAATTGCAAGCGTGCTCGCCGATGCGCTGCGGTTAATTTTGGACCCGTGGCAGGTCTTCTAGCCACAATATTTCTCTCCTTTAGTCTTCTTCTAACTGTAGAGACACTCACGGCCCTTCTACGAACGGTTTGAAGCTGCTGTTGCAACTCAACAGCATTAGAGAACCGATTTCTCAAAGATTTCGATACGACGAATCGGTCATCTCTCGCAGAAGTGCAGCGATTTCTACCAGACCCACGCCTTCGGATAAAGCCACCGGTCTGCAGGAACCGCTGGTACACTCTTCGAACAGAAAAGCGACTCAAGTGCAATTGCCGAGCAACATCACACTGGTCACTGACGTAGTCCTGATTGCAGTAGTGCGATAACTTGGGCGGCTTCAGCAGCTGTAGTGTCCATCTTTAAGGACGTTTTCTGATGAAAGATATTCTTCTGTGCCTTCTTCGACTGTTGGTAGCTTTATCCCCCAATAAGCTGTATCGACCCTTTTATACCCAAAAAACAAAACAATACAAACAAAATTTGAAGAGGAGAATCAGTTCCATTGTCATTCACAGTGACGTGAAGTGTCAAGCTTTTGTTTATTCAAATGAAATGGATATTTTATTAAAGAGTTTTTATAGGGCTCTCAAATGATACCAATATTGCTACGAATAACTGCTTATCTTAAGGATTACCGGTGCTTGAAGCCTATTTTTACGGACGTGCGACTTTTTTGAAGTCGAGTGTACTTTCATATAGGTAGTTAAATCTGGAAATTCGCATCCCTACAAAGCGCGCCGACTGTGCTGTGACCTTCAAGGGTGGTCTGCGGCAAATGAACTTATGCTAATATAAAATTATGGTACGCCGTCACTGGAATAGGCCATATTTGACGTCTGTCAAAATCATGTTAATACTATGACATACTATGTATTTGTATTTTTCTATACTATGTGTATTTTTCTTTGTTGGTATGTTTCCTAATCCTAGCCCGGTCAATATCGACATCAAACATTGCAAACGCGCATGTAACTACGATTTTGTTATAGGTCCTTTGAGAGTAGTTAACACCCAAGCTTGTGAAAACCCTGTGCTGCCAATGTCAACGTCAAATCAAAATTCACAGAGTACCTTTTTAGGGTTTCGTAGTCGTCTACTAGAAACCCTTATCATTTCGTCAAGTTTGTCTGTCTGTATGCCGCGCCCTCATAACTTCGTCAGTTTTTAAGCTATCGACATCAAATTTGATGTGAAGATAGATCGCGTTGACCCAAATTTAGCAATGTTAAGAAAAAAATATTTTAAATGTTTTTTGGACCCCCTTCCCATACATGTGAGAGGGGGCCAAAAAAAATATTTCTCCTGTAATATTGAGTAGGGTGTCGTTGAATAGGTCTTTTAAAACTAAGGGGAGGTTTCTTTTAAACAAAGTCTCTAAAATGTTTCTGTCTCGAGATATTTGCTTTTAAAAGGGGAGTTTTTTAGCCATAATTTGTTCCAGCTGTAACTTCTAAATTACGCTTGGTAAAAATTTGAAAAATATATGAAATATAGTTCTTAATATGAAATTACCATGAAAACTATAACGGATACTGTACCACTAAAGATTAAGGAAATATTAAAGTTTTTCAATTTGCGGTTGGTAACCATAAAGCTGCAAACAAACCAGCAACAAAATTAACTTTGTAATGCTGAAGGACCAGATATTTAAACGTTGACTACGAAACCCTATTTGTGAGCGTGTCTGACACGCTCTTGGCCGCTTTTTATATGAAGTTTTTGCGCGTGTATCTCATGAACCGTAATAGCTAGAGAGTTGAAATTTTTACAGGTGATGTATGTCTATTGCTGCTATAACATCAAATACTAAAAACCAGAATACAATAAATATTAAGGGGGTCTCCCATACAAGAAACGTGATCTTATTGCTCGTTTTTTTAGATAATGTTTCGAAGGCTGTTTCTCGTGAACCGTGATAGTTAGATGGTTGAAATTTTCACAGATGATGTATGTATGTATTATAAATGATGGTACGGAATCCTTCGTGCGCGAGTACGACTCGAACTTGGCCAGTTTTTTTGTATTTGTTGTTATAGCGACAATAAACATACATCATTTGTGAAAATTTAAACGATCTAAATTTCACGGTTCATGAGAAACAGACTCCGAAACATTAATTTACAAAAACCAACAAAATACACGTTTCTTGTATGGGAGCCTCCCTTAATATTTTATTGTATTCTGGTTTTTAGGAGGTATTTTTTGCAATAGCGGCAACAGAAATACATCACCTGTGAAAAATTCAACTCTCTTGCTATCACGGTTCATGAAATATACACGAAAAAACTACTGAACGGATTTTGATATGCATCATCTGCGAAAATTTCAACTCTGTAGCCTTTGCTGACGACTCATGAGATAGTACAGCCTGGTGACAGACGGACGGACGAACAGACAGCGAAGCCTTAGTAATAGGGTCCCGTTTT
Organism: Phthorimaea operculella; assembly: GCA_024500475.1. Taxonomy (NCBI): domain Eukaryota; kingdom Metazoa; phylum Arthropoda; class Insecta; order Lepidoptera; family Gelechiidae; genus Phthorimaea; species Phthorimaea operculella. Next base: position 587,148 of record JANFCV010000228.1, on the reverse strand, counting down.
TTACCCTATTGGGTACGGAACCATAATATGATTTTTTGGCATTTTTATAAATGATGGAACTCTTCGAAATTTTGTTTTGCTGTATCTTTGCAACCAAAAAACAGTTCACATAGTGCGCTCAGGTTTCGCTGAAATTGTAGCAAATTTAGTTATCTTTAATAAAGTTTTAACAAACGTACTTGAAAAACTCTTCGTTATGGTAGATTTTTATAAAAAACTGTAATATGGGCCAAAATTTCGCAGTTTATAGAGTACCGTGGAGGCAGCACAAGGTTTTCAGGGTTGCAAACTTGGGTATTAACTACTCACAAGCGACCTTACAACATAGGTATAAAAAAACGTAGTGTGCGCGTTTGCAATGTTTACCTATTTATTTTTATGTCATATTGACCCTTAGCCTGGTCAGCTAAGGGTCAATCGCCTCGCGAGCTGTTTCCCTAATTTGTGGTGGCAATGGCAAGTTGTTAGCCTATCGCCTAAAATTGCATTGCGAATACACATCAACTCTCAAATCCCTTAGTCGCTTCTTACGACACCCGCCCCGCGGGAAAGATATGGGATTATGCTATTCTAAGCCGGCACCACACTTCTTCGTCTTTTCGTGTCGATCGATGGCAAAATGGCCACACGGCAATGATGCTATAATATACGTAGAAAATCGGTAGGCGGCAGACCGAGTTAAACATTGGATTCTGGAACAAGTAGCTTGTAGGCGTAATTTGTAGGTCTGGAACAAAAATTGATAAAACATCGATTTATATTTGGAATCGCTACGGCTTTGTCATGGGTTCATCTCTAACAAATAAAAAAACGATTGACAGCTAGCACATATTCTCGGGTTGCACAATTTCGGAGCGCATGAAGATTGCGCAGTAGAAAACATGCAACAAGTATTTCATGTCAGCAGTAACTTTTGACACCGATTCTCGGGCTGCATTCTATTTGTCGCCTAGTTTTTTCTGCGTAATATACGTCGCGTAAACCACGTTCACAACAGAATAGTGCAACACAGGAATTCGCGTTAAAATATGTGCAACCCGAGCATTCTTGTCAATGTCGTCAATTATTTACTGCACAAAACGTGACGCGTTTTCCTCGTCGCACAAATTTTGTTGCACAAAGAGCGCACCCCTGATTTTTACAGCTAGCGCCATCTCTCCATAATTTTATGTACGTTTTGCAATCGCGACATCTACCGTGAAAATTAAAAACTACTTGAAGGTTAAGGCGTCCAAAAGCGGTTTTTTTGGTGCTGAATCGAAATATTTGTGGAATCGAAACGGTTGACTGCATTTTGACAACACTAGAAATGTCAAAGTTAATCACAAAAAAATATTTTTTGTGAGTTTTTTTTTTTGGCGGGAAAACCTTGAACTGTAAAGGCGCACGCTTTGAAAATATTTTTTGTAAATTGTTAAATAATTGTAAATAGTCATAGTTTCTGTAGTGTTTTTGTAAATATAGTTTGTTTATTGATAGGAGTTTTGATTACCAGCCGTTGATCATGGGGAGAAGGGACAGGGATCCCAAGAAGAGGAAAAAAGATCCCAATGATCCGGATGCAAAATCGGATTCTGAAGAATCTGACAAGGAGACGGAGGCAGATAAGTACCGGCCCTTCAAGGTAAAAGATTATTGTAGGAAGTATCCGGAGACATCGGAGAGGAAGGATTTTGTTGTATTCCTGAAACATCAGGTTGATCAAAAACCCTTTTCTGATAACGATAAGGTGGCTTTGTCGCAGGCACTCAGAAAACATGCCGTGTCCGGTGTGCTGCATTTGAGGCCGGTAAACAGATATAAGGTGGCTATCACATTTGATTTATCAAACAACGCCAATATGTTTTTGAGCAGCAAAATCTTAGACGAGTTGACATTGTATGCGTCAATCCCCGCTTCAGGTACAGAAATAACTGGCGTTGTTAAGTCAGTGCCGGTGAACTTGTCCAACAAAAAAATATTTTCGCTAATTGGCAGTTCACGCAATGTCGTACAAGTCCGGCGTTTCATGCGCAAGCGAGTAGAGGGAGGTCAGGTATCTTACACCCCCACGCAAACTGTCGCTGTGACTTTTGCTTCCACTCAGCTTCCGGAACACGTCTTCCTCGATTCCTGGAGACACGAAGTAACGCAATATGTTCCACCTGTAAAACAGTGTTTGAAATGTTTACAGTTCGAACATATTGCTAGCTATTGCAAAAACAATGACGTTTGTTCAATCTGTTCAGGGCCGCACAACTTCAAAGTTTGCAATGCTGATAAAAACCAAAAACCCATATGTGTAAACTGCAAGGGCGATCACGTGGCTATTTCTGCTGCGTGCCCCATCAAAAAAGCCAAAATAGAAGAAAATAAAATAAAGTCACACTCAGCTACATATTCAGCACTTTTCGATGAGAAATCGTTCCCGCATTTGGCGGCAAGAAATTCAAACAGCTATTTCCAAAATATTATTAAAAGCAATACATTTTTAAACATGATAACACAAGTTATAGTAAAATTGATTTCTAACAAACAAAATGAAGAAGTTCCAATAAACACTGAAACCATACGCGCGGCGTTTCAGGACACGATCAGTGAGAGAGTTCATTCAACCAAATAATGGATACTCTCACTGTCGTGCAATGGAACGCACAAAGTTTAATACACAACAAACATCAATTTACCCAGTTTCTGTATGATAATAATGTTCATATCGCAATCATATGTGAAACGTGGTTAAAGTCTCATCACAGAATGAATATTCGAGGGTACCACATAGAGCGCAATGATTGCGGTAATGATCGTAACGGTGTATGTATTTTTATTCACAATAGTATAAATTATAATAAAATTGATATCTATTTTGATAACTCCTTACAGAATATCTGCATACAGATAACAATAAATGGCAAAAAGATTAGTTTTGTTAGCTTCTATTGTCCAACGAATTGCGATCCTGCATTTGATAAGGTTAAATTTGATGGTTTAGTCAGGTCCATTCCTGGGCCATTTGTTCTTGCTGGAGATTTTAATGCGCACCACACTGTATGGGGTTGTGGTTCTGTCTCCCCACGAGGTAGAGCTGTCTTAGAAGTTGTTGATGATAATAACTTAGTCATTTTGAATGATGGTCAACCCACTACAACGGGTACTTTAACTTGGCGTCCGAATGCATTAGATTTAACTATTGTTTCCCCTTCTTTGGCTCTTTGTTGCAGTTGGTCTGTACATGATGATCCTCTTGGGAGCTATCATCTTCCTGTAATAACTAAAATAGTTTTCAATAATGTTTCTAACAATAATAATAATATTAACAGTGGTGTACATTTGCCTATTCAACCCAATTTTAGGAATGTGGATTGGCAAGTGTATACTGAAAAGGTGGAGCATTTGTTATCTGATTTTCAGTTGGATTCGTTTTCACCTCTAGATGCTTATAGTTTGTTTATTAAAATATTGTTCTGTGCTATATCGCAGTCATCTCCGAATTCAGGTGGACATGCTGACAGTCCTCGCAATCCCGACCGAGTAAGATCGGGAGTGGGTGGACGCAAACGCAGGTCTAATCTCCCTTGGTGGAATAATAAATGCACTATTGCTGTTCGTGATTCTAAAGAGGCATATATACGCTTTAAATACAATCCAACTTTGGAAAATTACCTAGAATTCAAAAGATTACAAGCATTGAAAAAAATTATTCTTAAAACAGAAAGAAAAAATTCTTGGGTTATGTTGTGTTCTTCTTTTAATCGCTGTACTCCTTTATCAATAATATGGCGCTTCATGCGCAAATATAACAAAACATATATTCCCCAAAGTGCAGATGATAATAACGATTGGATTTTCAGTTTTCTTCAAAAATATACCCCAGATTTCGTAGAAAATAATTTGTTTTCCTTTTGTACCACTAATTCAAATTACAATTCTCAAAATAGTTTTATCGTTGATCCCTTTACCATACAGGAACTAAGAGCTGCTATCTTCTCACGTAGAGACACTTCATGTGGACTAGATGGTATTCCATATATGATGTTCAAAAAACTTTCGCAAAGTAGTTTGTTAGTGTTGTTGGAAATTTTTAACACATTGTGGTCTAATAATGTCATTCCTCATGAATGGAAAATTGATTGTATAATACCCATTCAAAAACCCGATAAACCTAAATTTGATCCCAACTCATATCGTCCTATTACGTTGACCTCTTGCGTAGGAAAATTATTTGAACAGCTTCTCAAACAACGTCTTGAGTATTACGTAGAGCATAATAGACTGTTGCCAGTAAATCAATTTGGTTTTCGTAGAGGTCGTTCGGCTCGCGAAAGTATTAGTTCGTTGCATTTAGATATTTTAAAAAGCATTGGTAGTAACAACAAACTCATTAGTGTGTTTTTTGATATTGCCGGTGCTTTTAATAATGTAAATATTGATATTTTATGTACAGAATTATTGAATATTTGTATACCATTAAAAATTGTACAGTGGATTCGTTTGTTTTTGCTTAATAGGAAGGTGTATGTCAGGTATAATGGCGCATTGTTTGGTACACGGCTGTCCTCAGTTGGGGTATGTCAGGGAGGAATTCTATCTCCTCTGTTATTTATTTTGTATATACGTCGGTTAAACTTAATTTTGGGACCAGGCATTAAAAATTTGCAGTTTGCTGATGATCTTGTAGTCTATTTGTCAGGAAACAATTACAACCATATCTCAAATAACTTAAATTTAGCTTTATCAGATCTTCATAAATATCTGTCATATTTAAATCTTGAAGTTAATGCCCAAAAGTCCAAGGTTGTCATTTTTGGCAAATGTAATAATGCTAATTTGAACACAGTTTTTTATGACAGTATTGCTTTGCCAGTTTCTTTTGATATAAAGTTTTTGGGTGTCGTATTCTGTCGTAACTTATCCTGGAAAGCATATACAGATAACTTGGTGATTAAAGCTAACAAGGCTTGCAATATCTTAAAATCACTTTGTGGTACTAGTTGGGGTGCGGACCCAAAAATTCTGCTCATGCTATATAAATCAATAGTAAGATCACATTTTGAATATGGGTTCCTGTGCTATGCGGGCGACTCCAAACACATTGATATTTTTGATAAAATACAAAATAAATGCATGCGGATAATCACCGGAGCTTTCAGGACCACTCCAATTGTTTCTTTGCAAGTGGAGTGTAACCTGCCTCCCCTGGCTATCCGTCTTGCATATCTAAAAGAAAGATTTATTTTAAAACTGTACTCTGAAAAAAATAACAATCTTATAGCTGAGCTTACTCATCCAAGTATTTCTTCTGTTCGAAAACCATGCTATATTTTGCAGGGCTTTTCTGATTTTATGGCATGTTTAAGAAACATTCCTATCTTTCAAAATCATAATTATCTACCATGTTACGATGGACCCTTCAAAAGTAAATTCAGCGCAATGAACATAGTTATTGAGAATAATATTTCTAGTAAGGAAGAAGTTTATGAAAGATTATCACTTTGGCATGGATACAGATTTTTATACACCGATGGTGCAAAGAATGAATCAAATGTGTCTTTTGCAATGTACGACCCTGCTAGTAAAATCGGTATGGGATATAAAATAAATAAACTATCCAGTATTTTTACCGCAGAAGCAGCTGCTATATTAGGTGCACTGCAGCACATACAGAGTCATAATTGCGGTTTTCAAAAGTGGGTAATAATCAGTGACAGCATGAGCGTCTTAAAGGCCTTGCAAAATAATAAAATAAATGCAAACACAAATTACCTTGTACATTCAATAAAAAATCTTTGGTTTGATCTTCACATCAATCATCAAATAACAGTTGACTTCATGTGGACTCCGTCTCATATAGGTGTATCTGGTAACGAAAAAGTCGACTATTTGGCTCGTTCAATTTCGAATTCACAAACTGATAGTAATAATTTAAATTTATTATTACCATATACTGATGCTGTTGCTGTACTGAAACAAAGAATGTATGTTAAGTGGAAAGAACATTGGGATCACATAGTACAAGTAGATAACAAAGGTTCTTGGTATGCTGCTGTAAACAATAATTTAAAGTCTGTTTCTTGGTTTCGTACGGGTAATATATACCGGTGCAAGAAGTTTTACTCTACTATATGCCGTTTGAGGTTAGGACATTGTCGTCTTAATCATCACCTGTTTCGTATGAAAATTGTGAACAATCCTCAATGCGATCGCTGTCACTTACAAGAGAATCAAACCATTGATCATTTATTCTTTTCGTGCTCGTCTTTCGGTATTCAGCGCCTTTTGCTGATGGACGAGTTAATCCGTATTTACGGAGAACCTCATCTGGTCCCGCACTCTGTACAAACATTACTTCAAAATAATTGTACATACGTACCATTGTACAATTTTATAATATCTACTGTTAAGGAAATTTAGTTTTAGTAATTGTTAAAATGTAAATAATTGTATAATATTTAAAAAAGTATGTAAAAACCAAAAAATAAAAAACATAAAAGAAATGATTTTAATGAAAACATTGGAAAGTTGAATAAAAGACAAAGATTAAAAAAAAAAAAGAAAAACACTGAATGGACAATATAATGAAGAAGCACAACTTATAAAATACACTGATTTGACAATATACTGAAGACGTACAACTTATAAAATACACTGATTGGACAAAACACTGAAGACGTACAACTTATAAAATACACTGATTAGACAAAACACTGAAGACGTATTATATATAAAACATACTGAATGGACAAAATACTGAAGACGTATCACTGATTGTACAAACACTGAAGACGTGCATTATAAAAAATACCCAGAAAAGTACTTACTAAAGACGAGGCAGTATGGTCTAAAGACCTTCGCCTGTCCAGAATGGACAAAACTAAAAAAAAAAAAATATATATTTTTTGTGAAAGTATTACAGTTTTTAGGGAAATTAGAGATATTAAAAAGCAAATTATATACTGTAAATAGTAAAATTAGCAAAGTAGAACGTTACTGCAACTGGTAAATAAGCAGATGTAAGCAAAAGGTATGTGTCCAGCTAAATATTCAAGCGTTTGTGAACTGTTAATAGTTGAACTTTTACATAAAATAATAAACAATGCATTTATTCCTATTGAAGTGCAATTTTTCTCTATTTCTTGAAGTTTATAGAAAGTAAGTACAATATTCTTTCAGATATGATACTGTTAGCAGCTTAATGCAATTAATAATCTGTTTTAGGTGAATACAATCATGGAACATTGCCCTGAAATAAATTCACTAAACATCAAGTTAGAACCACAAGATTTTGAACAAAATGAAGCTAATACCTTACAAATTGAAACGGAAGTTCAAGTTAAAATAGAACCAGAAGAATATTGCACAGAAAATGTTCAAAAATCAATAGATTCTTCAGAATTTGAACCAGTTGAAATAAAATGTGAACCGACGATAGAAATTCCTCTATACTTAGACGAAGATAATCAAAGAGCAGATAATATAGGAAACAATTCTTCTGCCATGTGGGACACACAGTCAACAAATGACCAATCTGGTAACAATGACAGTTTTAACTCGAATGACAGTCAAGAAAGCCGGGAAAGTAGTCATGATGATGGTTCACTATTTGAAGCTCTAGAAATTGAAGTGGATGTTGAACATATGGAGCAAGATGGTAAGATTCATTTACTACAGTTTAGGAAGAGGCTTCAGATACTAAATGGTTCAATAAAGAAGGAATTATAAATGATGGCTGAAGGTCATGCTTTCTCACTCACTATGAGGCTCTCACATACACTAATCATTACTGCTTTCGCCCTTGCACTGGCCATTAATAATCCATTTCTTTACTGTACTGCTAGTACCATCATCTCCTATTTAGGAATTTAAAAATATATCGGTCCAGTAGTTTTCTGTCCGATGAACTCTGGTGTAAGATTTTAGAGCTCAGACATGGTTGTGTAACATGTCTTCCTTATTTCCATTGAAAAACGGATAACAGAGAAGTGGATAACCTCAGGTCTTGCCACTAATTGTTTAGAAAGAGCAAAAAATTTTTACTCTTTGGCCCAAGATTTACCATGACATATTTTATTACAGTAATCAAAAATAGAGATTGATTTCCAATAATGAAAAGGTTTTCTTAAAGCTATGATATCATTATTAATTTCACAAAGAATATTTTTTTCTTAAAGAATAAATGAGCACTCAAGAGAACTCTTAATATCATTATTTCTTTAATTTATATTCATAAAATTGCATAAGGTAGGCTGTACCAGCAACCTTCAACATCTGTACTGGCGACGCCTCTACCAACTGGGCTACAGCAAAAATTTTTTGCATGTTTTCCTAAATTGTATACCTAGCACGGGAAGTGTTTTAAAAATTTGGTATTCAATTTAGTAGGTGTCACGAAATTGCACAAACCTAGAAGAATCATTAGCTTAATTTGAACCTGAGTGTTCACTGATTACCACTCAAGTGTTAGAGAATTTCTAGTTGGAATATCCTGAACTGCATATTTTACGATGGAACCTTGTTTTACTATTTGGAAAACAAACATATAAAAATACCTTAAGCACAAACAAGGTCCCAATTATCGGTATTCCATCGTAAAATTTGTTCATCATAAAAAGTTCACGATTTTCCAAATAGAATCATTCATCACTCTACATTAGTTTTCTGACTTTTGCTTGTAATTCATAAGAAATATATTTAAAATTTCAGATTGTGATGCATCAAGCTCAACATTTACTGAAAAAGATCATCAAAAACTACTGAAAAAAGCAGCCAACATTCATTATAAGTTAAAAAAACATTACAAAACATCTAAAATTCAAAAACTTTACGGGTGTAATCAGTGTGATATGTCTTTTAAAAAAAAGGATTGTTTAACGAAACACTTGTTGAAACATCTGCAGTCAAAGCACAGTTGTGAGATATGCCACAAACAGTTTAGCTCAAAAAACAACATGCTTCGGCATAAAAACATCCACACCGGTATCAAACCGTACTCCTGTGATCATTGTGCAAAAACGTTTATGGAGAAATCATATTTGGCCGCACATCTACGGACTCACTTCGCTGACAAGATCTTCAAGTGTCCCGTCTGCAGCAAAGAGTTTAGGGAACGAACACATCTGATTCGCCACGAGCGCATACACTCCGGCGAACGACCGTACTCGTGTGAAATATGTCACAAAACATTCAAACAGAGCGCCCATCTGTCCTGTCACAGGAAGATACATAAAAAGAAGGAGAATGAGGTATTTTACTGTGATATGTGCCAACAAGGGTTTTTGACTAAAGAAGATTTGTATGAACACAACAAAGTGCATATTGGTGAAAAGGCGTACGCTCATTCATTTATCTGCGAAGTGTGTCATAGAGAATTCAGCCAGAGCTCGCATTTGAACGATCATGTCAGGATACACAACGGCAACAGACCGTTTGACTGCCCTGTTTGTGGCAAACCTTTCAGCCAGCGGTCAACTCTGAACAGGCATATTAGAACACACAGTGGTGCTAAACCTTTCTCATGTCCAGTTTGTAAAAAGAAGTTCAAACAGAAAACGCATGTTGTGAAACATGTTAAAATTCACGAACGGGACGGTGATATACCACCTGCTTTTCCTTTAGTTATTAAACCTGATCCGATTGAAGAAAATGAGGTAGACAGGTTATTTAAAGAAGATATCATGACGGTTGAATGTAATCCTGATTTAGCTATTAAACCTAGTTTAGTTAAAAATCCTATTTCGAATTCCAATGAGGCAAATTCTAATTCAGTATTCTTTCCTAGTATTCAAAATAAAGTTCTACCGTATCTAGGGAATTATAAATCAAATTTAACTAAAAGACCTCCTATGTCTAATACTAAAGCAGAATTTTCTACGCCTGAATCTACAATTAATTCTGTATACATTTCCATAAAAACTGAAGATCCTGATCCCGAATGATTGGGGATTTTCTTTTAATTTCTAAATTGTCTTGTAGATGGCGTGAAAAACATATCATTGGCTTTCTACTACGGATGTAAAAAAATAAACTGCTAATATTTTAAGGGGAGAACCAGGTCATGAAACTGATTTCTTTTCTCTAAGGAACAAATTGAATTGCCCAGCATATTACATACAAATACATATTTTCTATGGGAAGTACATTTTTTCTCCTTTTTTGACCAATATTCCTTGGGGATACCTGTTCAGTTTAATGAGCTGGTTCTCGCCATAAAACATTTGCAGTTTTTTTTTTACTCCTTATATTATATCACTAACAAAGACAAAAAGGAAGGATACTTTTCCTTCTTTTCTTAACTGGGCTTTTATTTGTTTAGATTCCTTTTCAAAGCAATCTAATTTAGCCTTAAAGATGTTTTTCTGTCTGTTTTCTTTTTCGCAATCTGAGTAGAATGAGAATATCGAGACATTATAAATTGTGTAAAAGAAAATAATTACTACAACCTTTTTATGATTCCAAGTTAGTGTAGAATGTTGTTTCTGATTACCTATGCTATTATTTTGTTAAGTATTAGTTAAAATATTAAGGACACATGTTTTAGATATATTTTAGATGTTTATTTACTGTCTTCGAAGACTGTTTTGTTTATTTTAACTTATTTATAAGTATGTGATAGTGCAATCCTAAAACAATAAAATTAAGATGACACATAATTTAAGGTATACTGTTTATTTAATTACCATTTGACTTTGAATAGCATCACGCCATATCTCTCCCCTGGGTATCGTAAGAAGCGACTAAGGAAACGGAGAATTTTAGGCGACAGGCTGACAACCTGTCACATGGCACATAGTCTTCTGAATGACTCTCAAGCTTTTGTCAGACGTGGTGTAAATGGCCATTTCTTACAACCTTTTGCGCTCTGCCTACCCCGCAAGGGACATAGGCGTGATATACAGGATGTAAAAAAATCAACTGCAAATATTTTAAGAGGTGAACCAGCCCATGAAACTGAACAACTTTCCCCAAGGAACATAGGTCGAAATATGAAAAAAAAATTTGGACTTCCCATAATAGTAGTTGAAATCAGCTGATTGGCAAGTTTGTATGGGAGGTCCAAAATTTTTTTTCGTATTTCGACCTATGTTTCTTGGAGAAAGTTGTTCTGAGTTCACTATCGGCCACTAGTAAAATTTCACCCCATATGTATAATAGAAGTTTGAAGATTAAGTTTGCCGCCAATGTAAAGCCTTTTACCTGACTACCTCCGAAGGAGGTTTGTTTTTCGTGGCGATAGCGACCTTAACCACCCTTAACTTTACTACCGATATAGCTCAAAAATCCCGCAAGGAACGAAAAAGGCGCGATTTCACAGTTAACGTACTATTCGAAGCACGGACGGGCGTATACCGTTGGGCCAAGTTGTTTTTCTGTCGTTACATAAGCATCTGAATTAGCCGTAACGACATTATAATCGGTGGTCAGTCAGCCATCCATGAATCCTATGATCCTAGCTTTAGGACAATGACCTAAAGGTATAGCTAGATAACCTATAGGAATAGGCGCTTGCTACTGTACTATATAATATGTAAAGTTCGGTAAGTGTAAAGAATCAATATTAAAATAAGTACCGAAAGCCAAAAGTAGAAATATTTTCTACATAATTTATTATATTTTTGCATAATAGATTCGATTGTTAATCGATTTATAAATATTCGATTATTTAACCGTTTTTTACAACACTAGTTATGTCAAAAATGCGTCTTATTGACACGTTTTTCGGCGTAGGCAATAATTAAGCAAAACTGACTAGAACACGATTTGTAGAGCGCTGTCTCTTTTTTTCTTAGTATTAGTGTTCAAATGGTAGCACATAAGCGCAATCACAACAACTTTCGCCAGAAATCTGCTTGGATTTTTGGGGTTTTTCTTTATTTTGTAATAGAAAACTATGTAAAACATGTCTGAAACGTGGAATATTGCTGGTTTGTGTCGTTGTTGTCACGCTGAAGGCGATGCGAGGAGTTTGGGAGCTTCGTATTCATACGAAAACACCAACGAAATTTATTCTGTGATGTTACGAGAGGCATTCAACATTATTGTAAGTAAATTTTCAATTAAATAACCTAATATTCATATTGGTATATGAGTTTCAGTGATTCCTATGTGTCGGAAGGTACGGTACCTTCGTGTCTCACTAGTCCATGGCTGGGAAAACAGTTCCCAAATAGTAATTCAGTACTCCTGGTATTTGGTGTCAACGAGTCGACGAAAAACCCAATGAATCCTGGTGTAGAGAGTTTTTAAACGGTATACTACTACCAATAGGAGACCTACTACCAGTAGTAGAAAAGGCCTAGCAATCCATAGAGCCAAGCTTTCTTACAAACATAGGTATTCCGCTGTTTTCTTTTCGAACACTTCATGTAGGGCTAAAATTATTTTTTGACTTTAAAGCCTAGGGCCTACTGTAGACCTCTTCAACAGTTGTGTAATAGAACAGGAGAAAAAAAGATTTACTTTGTTTTATTTGCAGCTAACCTATCTGCAGATCATTTTCAAACTATTCTATATAAGTAAGTGTACCTATTAAGTTTCTTGAAAAGATATTATCTTATCTTTTTTTTTTTTAACGTGGCTGAGCCACTGGCTTCACAACTCATTTATGGAGTCGTATTTCGCCAATGTCGAATAGGGATGGGCCGAAATTCGTTTTACATTCGGTTAAACCGAATTTCGGCAGGTTTTACCGAACTTCGTCATTCGGCCGAAATTCGGTTCATACTACCGAACTTCGGCCGAAATTCTGCACATTATCATTATACTACATAACAAGGTAATCAAAAAGAATAAGTATGGTTCCACTATAAATGAATTACGTATAATTCGTGTGGTGCTGGCTGAGGATAGCATCAGCCTATTTTCTACCCGTGACCATCGTTAAAGGTGAGGAAAAAATTTGTAGCATCTACAAGACCTGGCACTGCGCTCTTCAATTCGCCTGTAAAGCGTAGTGAGTTTTGCAAATACCTACGTCACAATATGGGGTGCTCATGTCCAGCTGTGGACTGTTGTCGCTGTTATACGAGTAGTAATAATTAAAGTAGTTTAAATAAATAGACACATAAGTTTTATAAAAAACGACTTAATGGTTCTTTGAATTCAGATACATACTCGCTGTTGTAAATAATTTAACACAATATTTATAATTGAGAAAATTTATATTATTATTTAACATACCATAAACCATAACAGCCACAACAGTCCAGTGCTGGACATGGAAAACTCCCCTTCGGAGGGTATAGCCATACTCACCACAATTGGCAGAGGGATTGGCGAGCGCAGTATGTCGCATTTAAAAGGAACGCAGCTGCTCGTTCCCTGCATTGTTATTACTTAGTCGCTTTTTACGACACCTACGGGTAGAGTTGGGGTGATGCTATTCTAAGGCCGCACCACACGGAACACTTATTCACAAACAAACACTTATTTTTTATTAGACTAGAGAACAAGGAAAATTAACCTATTCATTAGCTTAGAAAAGTCATATTTTGACACTTCAAAGATAAGCGCAGAAATGTCAACCGAAATTCGGCCGAAGTTCGGCCGAAGTTCGGCCGAAATTCGAATTCGGTGGCTTTGCATACCGAATGTTCGGCCGAAGTTCGAATTCGGTCAAATCCACATTCGGCCCATCACTAATGTCGAAGTTTATATATTTTTGTAAAGTGATTTGGCATTACGTCAGGGACGTAGGCCGAGGGAGAGTCGTATGAACGACACAGAGGTCCTAGTCTTACGACTAGGGGCTGTGTCGTGCGATATGAGTGGCAACAGAAACGTGATAGTAAAATTTCTGCGCCACGTGGTGATCCGCTCGTCACTATTACACAATGTCAGATATATGGTTTAATTATGATTTTCTATTTAACGTTCACTTTAAGAATAGTTTACTGTATAATACACTATCAGAATTATTCACTAAACACTCAAATAAACGAAAAAAACAAAATTATAACCAAATCACATCCGTCATTACGGAATAGCAGCGAACGAATCATCTTATCTTTTCATGAGTGAATATAGCATTATATGATATCTCATCTTTTATCTAACCTTAACTGTAAGCAATAAAATTACCGCAGATGACGAAACTCATACTGAGTTGTCGTAACACACTCATGAGATAGATACCTCGCAGACTCACACCAGTAGTCCGTATGGACACAGTATTTAATAAAATTACTGACACAATCATTATGTGACTTGCAGATAAGTCCCGTGATGACAGAACACAGTGCATCAACATACTGCATCTGTGCAACATGCGTTCCGAGGCTCAGAGATGCGTTGGCGTTCCGGAGACAGGTTCTGGCTTGCGAGGAGAAATTCATGGAGCACTGCCTTCAAGGTAAGGCTTATAAACCTGCTGCTTAGACTATATACTACCCGTTTCACAGAAGAAAGGAATATAAATATTGTCTAAATTTTTTATTGCATTAAACAACACATGTTCTTTGAGGAAAGTTGTTCATATTGATAGGTTGATTCATACCTTGAAATAATAATAAAAAGTTACCAAGTCAAACTTACGTGCGTGAGTTTATAATAATTTTAGTGATTTTATTTAATATTTATAGTATATTCATTCATTTCAGGGCCATCAACATATTCAAATTTAGTGAAGAAAGAGGAGGATACTAGCGAAGGTAAACTTTTCGAACTATTATTATTCAGTAATATTTTTTATTATTATATTAGCCTAAAGTGTCCCACTGCTGGGCAAAGGCCTCCCCTCTTTTCTTCCAGACTTCCCGATCAGCTGATGTTATAGGCCAGTTAGGATCGTACTCGTCGAGGTCATCCCGCCATCTCTTCTTCGGCCTGCCTCTCGGACGACGCTCTTCTGGGATCCATTCAGTTGTCAACCTGGCCCACCGATCGGGATGCATTCTTGAAACATGCCCAGCCCAATCCCATTTAAGTCGAGCCGCCTTCTTGCCTACGTCTGCGATTTGAGTTTTGGAGCGGAGTGTGGTATTTCGGATACGGTCTATCCTCTTGACTCCTAGAATACTCCGCTCCATTGCTCGTTGACATACCCCAAGTCGGAACTTTTGCAAACCGGTCAAGGACCATGTCTGCGCTCCGTAAGTGAGAATGGGCAGGATACACATATCGACGAGTTTGCGTTTTAAGCACAGTGGGAGGTCTCCCTTCATAAACTCCTTCATGGACCAGTAGCTCCTCCAGGCATTTTCTATGCGGCGATCAATTTCTTTATTTTGCCGGTTCTGGAAGGAGACTATCTGGCCCAAGTAGATGTACTCGTCGACGTATTGTATTTCCTGCCCCTCTACCTCTATTTTACGTTTAGCGCTATTGGTCATGACCTTGGTTTTGGACCGGTTCATATGAAGTCCGACCTCGAGGCTTGCTGTGTTTAGGCTCTCAAGAAGACGGCTAAGGCTTTGAGCTGTTGGGGCGAAGAGGACAATGTCGTCGGCAAAACGCAAGTTTGTTAACTTCCGTTTGTCGACGTCAATGCCCTCCTGTTCCCATATACTGGCCAGTTTCTGGAATGTTTGCTCTAATGTGCTAGTAAAGAGTCTGGGTGACAGCGGGTCTCCTTGCTTTACGCCACGTTTGATTGGGAAAGGTTGCCCAACAGATTGTAGTTTTATGGAGCTGGTGCTGTTGTTATATATTGCCTCTAAAATGTTTATGTAAGTTTCTTCTATTTCTTGTTGACGTAAAGCGTTAAAAATGGACTTGTGGTAAAGACTGTCGAAGGCTTTAGTGTAGTCAACGAAAGCTATATAGAGCGGCTTATTATACTCTGTGCATTTTTCAATTATTTGGTTTAGAGACTGCAGGTGATCGGTCGTCGAAAAGCCAGGACGGAATCCAGCTTGCTCTGGCGGTTGGTGTCTGTCGAGATTACTATCGATGCGGTTCTGTATAATCTTTATGAAGGTTTTATAAATATGGGATACTAAACTGATGGGTCTATAATTAGATAAGTCGCTTTTATCGCCCTTTTTGTGCAATAAAATTATATTAGAATGGCAAAAATTTACTGGAAGGTTTCCTGATGAGAGAATAGAGTTGTAAAGGGTCGCCAAGTGTGGTAAAAGTGCTGGTTCACCCACTTTAAGAGCCTCCGTAGTCACCCCATTCAGTAATATATAGGGTGTAATTTTATTAGTGGCGGATCCGTTAAGGGTGTGTTCTGTCAATGAAACTGAACAACTTTCCCCAAGGAACATAGGTCGAAATATGAAAAAAAAATTGGCCCTCCTATACAAATTGACCAGGCCGGCCAACACACTTTGTATGGGAAGACCAAATTTTTTTTTCGTATTTCGACCAATGTTCCTTGGGAAAAGTTGTTCAGTTTCATTGACAGGACACACCCTTAACGGATCCGCCACTAATAAAATTACACCCTATATGATTGCAACGCTGCTGCGCCGGACGGTTGTTGGCTCCAGCAGAAAGATGATAGTGTCTTCTACAGGCGCCAGGGACATCCTCTTGATCCAACCGGAAATGTCTATATACAGTGGCTGTTTTCCTATTGGAACTCATTTTTCCGCGGGATTATGACGTTTTCCTGGCATGAGTCATTCATTAATCAACAAAGAAAGATCAATCATACATCAAAGAAAGTTGTATAGTTTCTGGTATAGCCCTTGAAATATTTGTAGATTTTTACCCGTATTTTTACCCACGACGGAATGGAGACGGTATATGCGTTTGGAGTGAGAGAATGTGTGTTTGTGTGTGCAAACATATGTTACCAAATATCTCCCAAACCACTGGTCCGATTTTGATACGGTTTTCTATTCCTTGTTTTTCAGAACTAAAACAAGAGGCAGCTGAAATCGATGATGTTGGCAATGAAACAAATGAATACGGTAAGTGCCACTAGCGCCATATCTATCTACTTAATTAATTTTACAATACAAAGTGTCGCGGCTTGATTCTGGACTATAAATAGTACAGACAGAGTTAGTTAGTTGTAATACATACTGGGTTATTTTTTAGTCAATGCGCAAACTTTGCAGGGTGTTTCTACTCGTGATTCTGAACAACTTTTACTATGGGACCATTTGCGAATTCGCAAAAAAAATTGTATGTTCCGTAGAAAAATTCATACCTACTCCGCAAAAATGTATGGAACAGCCAAAAAAATTTTTTGGATTTCGCAGGTGGCCCCATGGTAAAAGTTGTTCAGAATCACGAGTAGAAACATCCTGCAAAGTTTGCGCACTGACTAAAAAATAACCCTGTATAGTAACTTGAAGAAAGGGGCCCGAAATGGCAACATAAATGTTCGCGTCTTTTTCATATTCCATGACATTTGAGCAAGATGACAGTCCTAGCGGTAGTTCAAAACATGCTGCACCTGAGAGAAGAGTTCTGAAATTTGGTACACTTAATCCTTAGGGTCAATGAATCGATTTGACCCGTAGTACACAATTTTAAAAAAATCCTATGAGGAGTAATGACGTCATCTTTTTTTTGTATGGGAAAAAAAAATTTTTTGTTCCAAAACCTATCGTGTGTGGTATCAAATGAAAGGCCTTGCTAAGCCGATTCTAAAAATATATCACATTATTATATTTAAGTCACTTGTATAAAATTAAATAGGAAATAATTCTCGAAACATGCCACGTTTGGGCTTCTCCAGGTATGATACGGTTGAATCATTACTTATGAAATATACGTAATATAATGTGTAATATCCTCATCTCTAACCTCAAGAAAGGTTCTACGGATTTTTTGTCTTTAAGTATTTTTTTTTTAATTTTAAAGTTACAGATATTTATGAAAACACACTTAGTTGAAATTTGGCATCGAAAGTTCAATTTTGGACACCGAGAATGATAAAAATATAGCCAGTTGAGATTACAATCATTTTATTAAGTACGTCACATCATATTCGTTTTGCAAAAAGAATGTTATGTGCTTCGGAGGGCACGGTTAACCCTCGGCCCCATCGCAGTCGCTCTCTATGAATAATAAGACGGCGGCGGTCCGTCAGGGTTGTCAGTTAGGGGCTGAATAGTAACCATGGTTCATCGGGTCGTTCGTAGACTCGGTGTCCCACTTTTCAGAACAAGATTTATTAATAATAGGATGATAAATACAAATGCGAGAGAAGTTTAAAGTGATCATTTCTCTATACGCAAATTATATACACACCGGCAAAATTAACGGAATCTATACATAATAATAAAGTTGTAGAGGGTCGAAAGCCTGTACATAAAAGATATTGGAAAATAAATTGTCAGCGAATTCTTGAAATTGATAACAAAACACGTTTCAAAAGTTTTTACATATTTTTTCCGTTTAGATGTTTGTATGTGACAGCATCCTGAAAAACTACTAAACGGATTTTGATAAAATTTGGTACAAAGATTGCTATCGCATTGAAGAAGGTAAAGGCTACGTTTTTTCTCCACTTGAGGGACTGGAGTACCTGATGTATACCACTAGAAGCACAACCACGAGCCCAGCTAAACAATGGGAAATACATTTATGGCACCAAAGCAAGAATTGTTTAGCATCATGGAATGCTCCTGCTGGCAAACATAGATCGAAGGTTTGGAGAACCTTATGTGGACCACCAGGTGCACCTCCAAGAGCCCAGCTAAACTACAGGAGACACATATTATATAGTCCCAAAGCAAAAATTGTTTAGCGCGATGGGACGTGTCTGCTGGAAAATATAAATCGAAGGTTTGGAGAACTACAGGAGATACATATACGTCCCTGAAGAAAAAATAATTCCGCTTGATTGGGCCCTCCTGCTAGCAAATAGAAATCAAAGGTTTTGAAAACCTGATATAGACCATCAGGAGTACCAAAAATAGCCCAGCTTAAATAGATACATGAGATATACATATGGCCTCAAGGAAAAGAATATTTAGCATGGCGGGACATTTCTGCTGGCAAATAGCTAATGAAGGTGATGGATACCCTGGGAATAAATGTAAGGATGCTGGTGTGGGAATAATGTGTGTATAGACAAATGAAAATTATAAAGATGAACCAAAACTCCTCTCGCATCTGTATTTATCATCTTATAATTAATAAATCTTGTTCTGTCAAGTGAGACACTGAGTCTACGAACGACCCGATGAACCATGGTTACTATTCGGCCCCTATCTATCGACCCTGACCGACCGCCGCCGTCTAATTATTCATAGAGAGCGACTGCGATGGGGCCGAGGGTTAACCGTGCCCTCCGAAGCACATAACATATTATTTTTTCAAAACGAATATGATGTACATATAATTAAAATCCCATCTGGCTTTATTTTTATCATTCTCGGTTACCAAAATTGAACTTTCGATGCCAAATTTCAACTAAGTATGTTTTCATAAATTTCTGTAACTTTAAAATTCAAAAAAAATTACTTAAAGACAAAAAATCCGTAGTACCTTTCTTGAGGTTAGAGATGAGGATATTACACATTATATTACGTATATTTCATAAGTAATTATTCAACCGTATCATACCTGGAGAAGCCCAAACGTGGCATGTTTCGAGAATTATTTCCTATTTAATTTTATACAAGTGACTTAAATATAATAATGTGATATATTTTTAGAATCGGCTTAGCAAGGCCTTTCATTTGATACCACACACGATAGGTTTTGGAACAAAAATTTTTTTTTTTCCCATACAAAAAAAAGATGACGTCATTACTCCTCATAGGATTTTTTTAAAATTGTGTACTACGGGTCAAATCGATTCATTGACCCTAAGGATTAAGTGTACCAAATTTCAGAACTCTTCTCTCAGGTGCAGCATGTTCCATACATTCGGCCAGCGAGCCGCTAAGGCTAAACAGTAATGTTGCCATTTCTTGCTTCGTCTATGAATCAGGTATGAAAATATACTTTTATTAAGGTTCAATGGTTGAACGAGTTGACATTTTGGTTCCAGATGACAAATACCTACAGATGTCAGACGCCGAGCTGGATGATGCCCCACTGTCCGTGCTTGCAGGCAGAGCGAAGGATGCACAACAAGGTATTACACATCATTATCTTCCTGCCCTTATCCCAATTACTTGGGGTCGGCGCAACACGTTTTGTCGAACACAAAATCGTGTTGCAAAGGATTTGGCTTAATTTTACGACCGGCCGTCTACCAGACGTCAACCCTCCTTGGGAATGCTTTTGTGGTGGATTAACCGCCACCATACGGTTGGCCCTGGCTGTTTGGGTCGGTTTTATCCCTCTGTCGCCTCTTACGACCCCCACAGGAAGAAAGGGGGTGGTGCTATTCTACTCTGCCGGCACCACACGGCAAGATATTACACATACAGGATGTAAAAAATCACCTGCACATATTTTAAGGGGTGAATCAGCCCATGAAACTGTACAACTTTCCCCAAGAAACATAGGACGAAATATGAAAAAAAAACGGACTTCCATACAAAATGACTCCGCCGGCTGGTACATTTTGTAAGGAACGACATTTTTTTTAATTTGACCTATGTTTCTTTGGGAAAGTTTTTCAGTTTCATGGGCTGGTTCACCCCTATTTGCAGTTGATTTTTTTACACCTTATTTACAAGGTGTTAGGAAAAGTAGTATGTTCCTTTTAACCACGAGTTCTGTAGGTATAATCCGAGAGGTATAACAAAGTGTCTTGACCATGTTTTTAATTAATAATAATAATAAAATAGTTTTATTCCAGGAATATCCCATATTACACTGATTAATTTCAATTAAGTACATTATATGTTACAATAAATTAGAAAAACAATAACAAAGTATGCATTCAACTTATCAACCTAAGTTAAGTATGTCAAGTCAAATAATCAAAATAAATAATATTTTACATGTCAATAAATTATAGGTACATATACATTATTCAAGAACAACATTTTAAAGTGCTTACCAAATTACATTGTATTATACAAAATTATCTCTGACACATCACATGTATACCCAATATAGACACAGCACACACGAAAGGAAGTAGAAAGTCCCTATAATTAATAATAATACATATTTTTATAAAAATGAAATACAGTTGCCTTTCACCTAGTTTACAGATTAGAATAGAAGATGTTTACTATCTCAACATTACAATCACTAGTTTAGCGTAATATCCAACTTACCTACTAGTTTAATGTAAGTAATAGTAATAAACTTACGAATTGGGTTCGAATTCGTGTGAACATTTGGTGAAATATCAAGTGTTTTTTTTTTTATACGAAGTGTTAGGGACGGTGTACCGAAAACTTTGCAGGCATGATCAGACCAACAAACTGAACAACTTTTACTATGCAGCCAATGGTGGGAAACGAAAAAAAATCCTACCTCCCATACAAAATTCACAGTCAGCTTTGTATTGGAGGCCGGAACTTTTTTCGTTTCGCACCATTGGCTCCATAGTAAAAGTTGTTCAGTTTGATGATCAGATCACGCCTGCAAAGTTTTCGGTACACCGTCCCTAACACCCTGTATATGTAACATAAATCCTTTGTTCTTTTACAGAGAACCAAACACAATCGAAGAAAAAATACTCTTGCGGCTTTTGCGAAAAACGGTTTTCATACAACGGTTCCCTAGAGGTTCACATGAAGATACATACCGGCGAAAAGATTTACCGTTGCTTCCTCTGCGATACCAACTATGGTCTCAACAGAGACTTGACCAAACATATCGGCGACAATCACGCAGAAAACGGAAAGTACCCCTGCAAGATATGCAACAAAGAAATATTCGATAAACCATCAAAATTAAGAACCCACCTAAAATTCCACTTCGAACAAAAATTCAAATGTGACCTGTGCGAAAAGGATTTTCAACGGAAAAAAGGTCTCAAAGAACATCTAAAGGTACACTCCGGGGAGAGAAAGTATACCTGCCACATTTGCTCGAAGTCGTTCGGCCACAACCAGACGTTGAAAACGCACATTTTGACCCACACGGGTGAAAAACCGTATGTTTGTGACGTTTGCGGCAGACGGTTCCCGCAGCGCACGCATTTGAAACGACACATTTTCATAATCCACGCCGGGGTCAAACCTCATTCGTGTAACATTTGCAACAAACAGTTTTCCAGCAAAAGTTATTTGACGATCCACGAGCGCGTACATAGCGGGGAGAAGCCGTTCTCTTGTGAAGTTTGTAAGAAGAATTTCACAGCGTACACGACTCTGAAGGTCCACATGAGGGTCCACACGGGATTCAAACCGTACACCTGCAGTTTTTGTTCCAGAACGTTCGCTCAGATGGCGAGCTTTAAGCTTCACGAGCGGACCCACACGGGCGCAAAGCCTTATTCTTGTGAAATATGCAAGAAGAGATTTTCCGACAACGGCTATTTGAAAATACACAAACGCATCCACACTAATGAGAAGCCGTTTGAATGCGAAGTCTGTAAGCGCACCTTCCGTGAGACCGGCCAACTGAAACGGCACAAACAGATACATACCGGAGTAAAGCCTTATACTTGTAAGATTTGCAACAAGCAGATCGGTAATTTGTCCAAACATATGAGAGTTCACACTGACGACCGTCTGTTCAATTGTAATATTTGTAATAAACCGTTCGCTTTGAATGGTAATGTACGGTTACATATGAGAATCACAAACGAACAGCCCCTTTCTTGTGAACGATGCAAAAATGATTCTAGCTAGCTAGGTTAACACAGTAGCGTATACAGCTTCAGATCGGTCACAGCACATATCATAGACTACTATCGTTAAACTGCGCCAATCAGGCAGAATAATGCAATACGAGCAAAGTGAGTTCAACATTTCACGTCGTCAAGAACGAGAGAAACCATGTTTGGCCACACTGACAACCCCCCCCACCCCCTCCCTTTATACGCGATTGCTAGCACACACCAGCGTCACAAATTAAAGAGCCAGCGCGCGGCGCGCCTTTACTGCTGCTGTTAAACCCATACTAGAAGACGTGTCAACAAAGAAAAATAGACCTTATGTCAATAGCATTAACATGATTTTGACATTCGAACGGCCGTACTATAATATGTTGAATCGTGATCCGTGTGTATGTTTCTACACATTTTCAACGAATTGTAATCTTTATTCCAATCTCGATGATGATTTGTTTACAGTATATCATGGTATAATAGGATACTCCGCCTGGTATTCCATCACGTGTCTGACACTTGCCTACGTCATCATGCTTGTGGGTTACCACCAGAATTACCCGCTCTTATGAATTTTTTTGTAAATCATATAAGATACTGTTAACTAATAAATAAAATTTTAGTGTTTTTCTAAAGTTCAAGTTAATACACATGTAAATCTAAATTATAAAACTAAGAAATATTTTAACTCATTGTTCTGAGATTGAATTTACCCCATAACGTATTTTATTGATACAGTGACTTAGGCAAGTGTCACTCTGGGAATGTAAGACCATGTTTTGTTAGACTATGCAGTATAACACGCCTATATCCCTTGCGGGGTAGGCAGAGCGTAAACTACTGTAAAAAACGGACATTGCACCACTTCTGACAAAAGTTTGAGAGTCATTCAGAAGACTGAATATCACCATTAAGACCGGTTGACAGCGTGTAGCCTAAAATTGCAAAGCACGTCAACTCTCAAATCCCATAGTCGCTTCTTACGATACCCACGGAAAAGATATGGAGTGATGCTATTCTAAACCGCCACAGTATGTAGTGATATTGTACAGAAAAATAATTAATTTATTAATAAATCAAATATTTTGTAAGCATTTAGTTGGTAAAATTTTATAAATAAAGTGTTATTACAAAAAAATTTTTAGATATGCCTTAGACATGGTTTAGTTTAGACAACGTTTAGCGAATTCAAACACTGGTTTAAATTTTTCAGCCCTGCCAAATATGTTTTTAAAATGGCAACGTTTTTACAAACAATCTTTCCATTCATTCAAATTCCTGTCAGATTTGTTTATAATTTTACAAAACGTAAAAATATGTTAGAGAATTTGCAAAAATACATGAAAAATAATATTTAAAAGTCTACAAAATTACTTTCCACGTTAAAAGAAAGTTTAACCAAGTAAAAAAATAATGAAATTACTGCATAGCAAAGCTCCATAAGTTGATTGTAGTGCTGAAAAAAAATTGTAAGTATTCAGTATCAGTTTATCAACCATTCCTGAAAAAAATTCACGTAAATGATTGTCCAGGAGTAGCCAAATATAGTCATCGTCATCGTACCCGTATCTTCAATGTCCCACTTATCATCTAAAAGTGCCATCTCCTAATAAAAAATCAGATAATTCGTACTTAATTTTCTTTGGAAAATCATCAACAGAGATTTGTATTTTCAGGGTTTAAAGAAGAAACGTGCGTAATAGTGGAGTGTTCTTTCTTTTCGAGTGGAACATTAAGTAGTCGAACGACCCGATGAAGCCTGTTGCAAGATATTTCAAATGCCGCATTATTGCAGTAATAGACAGCATGCAACGGTCTTGCTTACATGGTTTGGTTACATTCATTTCATAGAACTACGATTGATAGTAAAATCTTGGGAAATCATGACCGATCATTGCTCCCCATCGAGAAGGTGTTTGACATGCTCATTATCATTAGATTACTTTTCTTGCTAATCGGGGGGTATGTTAGTGCAGAATAAGGAGCCGCATTCACTTACATCACTGCTGCCTGCAGCCACTACACAGTTCACCTTCTGAATGGATTTTCCTTAGTCGCTTTTATAAGGTGCTTTAGTCGTAAGTAAGGTAATAAACAGTGAGTAGATATATTTAGAAGAATAAAATAAGTACTTATACTGTAGGTAGGTATACAGGGGGGGCGGTCGCAGGGTCATGACCCCGTCACTCACCAAGAATTCTTCAATTACTATAGCTGATATAACATTTCTGATTCCGGTTATGACATTTCTGATGTTAAATGTCGAGCTCGCTTCGCTCGCAATACTTATAAAACTGATGTAGGACGGTGTCTCCCAGCATGCCTTTTCAACGCGGAATATTGAGCTCGCTTCGCTCTCATTGTACTAGTTACATCACCACAGTGCGTCTCCTTGTACGTATTTTAACGCGAAATGTCGTACTCAGCTCGCTTAGCTCGCAATACTTGTAGTGGTGATGTAAGACGTTGTGTCTCCTTGTACGCATTTTAAAGCGAAATGTCGAGCTCGTTTCGCTCGCAATACTTGAATTTTGATGTAGGACAATGTGTCTCTACGCAGGCATTTTTGACGCGAAATGTCGAGCTCGCTTCGCTCGCAATACTTGTAGTTGTGATGTAGGACAGTGTATCTCTTCGCAGGCATTTTTAACGCGAAATGTCGAGCTCGCTTTGCTCGAAATATTTGTAGTAGTGATGTAGGACGATGTCTCCCCGCAGGTATCTTTAATTCGAAATGTCGAGCTCGCTTCGCTCGCAATACTTGTATAGTAGTGAAGATGTAGGTAGGACAGTGTGTCGCCTCGTAATGTTTTTATTTAACGTGAAATGTTAGGCTTACTTCGCTCGTGATGCATATTTTGCCTGAGTAGTGCAATTCCTATAAACCTGTCTCTTGAATCACTCTATCTATAGAAAAAAAAAAACACCACAATCCGTTGCGTGGTTTAAGAGGAGTTTAGGAGGAGAATTCCACGATAGACAGAGGCAATTATTGATGTAGTGAACAAAATTAAAATGTCCAATAATTATATTCTAGTGACGAGCTAAGCATTGGAGAGAGAGAACTTCGGATCCCAAGTGCTTTAAACGCAAAACCGCCTCAACTGGAAGAAGGCTAGAATTAAGCCCTGCGCTGACTCAACACAGCCGTAGCAGCCTGTCCTCTACTGCCTAGCAAGCCTTCCCTCCGTTCGGCGAGCCAACGCACACCGTATGTTATTTAGCTGTACGCTGTGATAACACACCATATTAGGGATGATTCGTGGAATACCTAATCCTTAGCCATCACCCTGTAACGTCTGCACAGTTATTACAGTTCCTTGCTGCTAAGGCACGAGGTGAGCGAAGCTGAGCTTCAAACCGTCGTTTCCAGCTTGGTCCGGCCAAGCGTAGGTATGGCAAGCCCACGAGTTAGCCAAACCACAACGTAACCTACATTATTATATTCTATTATACATAGATACCCAGAACTCTTGCCGGGTGATGCCGGCTTAGAATGTCATCACCCCATATCTTTCCCGTGGGTATCGTAAGATCGACTAAGGGATAAATTCAGCCAGAGGTTCAATCCCTGGATGATTTTTTACAATCGCATTGCAATATCTTGCATTGCGCTCACCAACCCGCCTGCCAAACGTGGTGAGTATGGCAAATACCCCCCTAATAGGGGGAGGCCCATGTTCAGCAGTGGACTTTTTTGTGGCTGTTATGATGATGATGATGAACTCAACATTAAAAACGATTTCTGGAATAGGTGCCACGCCCACACTATTATTGCAAAGCACTTTGCTTAGCATGAATCATTACCTTCTTCTTCTTCGTGTCAATAGTACGAATTAGATTTTTTCCTGACAGTACTTGGCGACGGCAATGGCATTATCAATCACCAAGTTCAGATCTTCTTTAGTCATGCATGAATCATCAGCACCGTCTCTATTCACTGCTTTCTATTCGCACTAGTCTGTATTCGCAACTGGGCCACTGAGTGTAAAATATATTTTTAACAACAATTTTATCCCGCAAAGCACAGGCGTAACATAATATTTATTGTTAAGCTTATTCGATGTCGACCGTGTCATGCCGGCTTAGAATGCCATCAGCCAATTTCTACCCATAGGTTTCGTAAAAGGCGACTAAAGGATGAATCCAGGGAATAGGCAGCCAGCAGCGTTACCTGCGAATATCTACAACACCTTGCAATCCGACTGCCAAGCGTGTTGAGTATGGAAATACCTAATTACAATAACATCTAATTGGGGCACGCCCATATCCAGCAATAAACTGTTGTGGTTGTAGTAGTAGTCTCTGTTAAGATAATTATAATAGGTATAAAGGGATGTATCAAATCAAAGAGAAGAAAAGCCACCCCTACCGCTCACATTAATGCTCACTGATCGAGTCAGCTTTTACACTGAATCACTTTGCCTGAAAATGTGTTATGGTATGCCTTATGTTTTTAAAATAACTAATACTTTCTCTCACAGTTTCACCCGCCCTGCTAACACCTACCTACGCTGCCAGCTAGCTTACCTTTCAACAGTGCAGCAAGATTTGGCCGGCTTCTTCGTAAAATGTAATTTTTCCTTTATTGCTATTTAACGGTATTTTTAGTTGTATTAAAAAACCAAAGTAAGTTCCGGGTTCGATTCCCAGCGAGGCACAAACTTCCGGGTTCACAGAAATAATAATTATCACTTTGTGAGTTTGTTCCTAGTCTGATTAGAACATTACAAGCTGTACCACCTGATTCTCGGAAAAGATAGATGGTTCTGTGTTTCGGAGGGCTGGTGTCTATGATAATTTAGACGGCGAGTGTTCCAAAAATGATGTCAGTGGCCTACTTTGTTGTAATAGGTGGTTTAAAAACTTGGCTATAACCCTGAGAAACGAATAAATTATCAATATTATCACAACAGTCAACTGCTGAATATGATTACCTACACTCCAATCTGAGGTATTTGTATTTGTCACAAAGACTTCACGCTACAAGTATATTTCGAAGAAAAAAATACCAAAAAAGAGAAGCACATACCAAATATAGATAACAAAGCATGTTCTACCTGGCAATTTTACGATAATAAGAGCGGGATATATGCAAGAAAAGTAAATAACATACAAAATATAAACTACGTGAATGAGCATTACATAGTATTACATAAATAAGTTTAGGTTTAGACAGAAATAATTAGATGTAAGTAAGTATATGAAGTAAACAATACCAATATGGTTATTCTAATAGCTGATTATGTTCTAGGTTGTGACCTGAAAATCGTACCGAGTGTGTTCTAAAAGAGCTCACTGACCCGTAGAGGCCACCGTGCATCACCAATTACCACCTGGAAGCAAACCCGCAAACGAGGTAAACAAGGATAAAAGGCTTGTAATATCACTATAATAAATAACAATAGTATCACACATTAGCCCAGGCTGATGAAAGAGTAAACGACTAGCGGAGAAGAAAACTTACACATTCGGTAGATTTAGTTGCTTGGTCCAGTTTTATGCTAACAACGCTGCTAGGATCTTTTTATTTTGCAAGGAATATAATGAATCAGTAGCGTAAATGAGCATTACAAAAGATATCCTACCATTTATTATAAATTCATAATTTATTATTATAATGGCGAGATTCAATAATAATTTCATTCAATAGATGACGCTGTTAGTTTTTAAAAGGCAGTATAAATTCGAAATTCATACTTAGGTTCGTGCTTTGGCTAAACTTTGTTTAAAGTACTTAGGCAGTTGTTTAGTAATCTTATTACAAAACCAATTTTAAACTATGTCTAGTGAAAAACAGGCCAATGTTTTTTTATAATAGCAACACTGGTAATAAGTTCGTTCACTAGATTCGTTCCAATCGTTCAAGAGTACTATCCCACCACTAGCTCTTGGTATTTGAAGATGTCAACGAACTGTCAGTTGAAAAAAAATATTGTACGGATAGCAAAAATGTTCCTTACAAATGTAGGGTAAACTCGTCTTATTCTAAATAAAAACTCGCCTAATTCCGTGGCATTAAATGCTGCTGTAGGGCCGTACGACTGAAATCAATCACTGGAAATACAACCTCACGCCTTTGTTAAGTTCAAATTCATTTGCAAAGTTTAGGGACGCTCAAGTGAGCGAGATGGCTACAGTTAACGATTTTTTTCAGTTTCGGCCATATTAGTGGATAGGTGGCGAACTTTGCTATGTTCATGCGAGTATTATAATCTTCATTTGAATTTCATTATTCTTGAGTTAACTTGCATAGTTCCATCATATCAGAATTAAAGCAGGACCTATCACGGACTGAAAGAGGTTACCAAGGAATTAGACAAGTTGATATGCCTTAGTTAAACCGACATAATGGTCAATATTTTTTGCCATCGCTACCTCACATTCAAGTTTTGAACTTTAATAAAATATGACCGGAAGTCCCGTCAATTCAGGGTGAACTTGTGGTTCACGGCACTCGATCGCTCGACAATGCGGTATTTACGTACCTGTAAACCCTTTTTATTTCGTCAAATCTGTCTGTCTGTCTGTATGTCTAAAAATTTTAAAAAAGTATGGGATATAGTTCTTAACCTGAAGTTACCATGAAAATTATAACGGATACTGTACCACTTAAGTTTAAAGAAATATTAAAGTTTTTCTGTTTGCATTATTTAGTCCATCATATATTTCAATTCAAAACACCGCAGGTTAGAAAAAGCAATTGAAAAATATTCAATTAGTTTTTTTGCATAATATGTGTACAGGCATAGATAATGTAATTTATTTGCCAAACATTTCATTCTACAACTTTTTGTTTGAAGTTCCAACTTAGCTTGGACGAGCAGTATATTTCAGCTTTTTTATATTTCAAGCCAATCTAAGCTTTAAAGCAGTTGCAATAATGTTTATTTTCAATGGTTAGCTACACCTGTTTTCGTGGTCCATTGGTCTGAGAAATGAACTGAGAATCTGGAAGACCCAGGTTCAATTTCGGTAGAGAAAACACACCCAGTTGATGTTTGTTAGTTTTTAGCCGTGTGTACCCCCCGAATTGGGGGAGTCCCATGTACTGCAGTGGACTTTTGCGGCCGAAGTAGTAGTAGTAGTAGTAAGTATGCAGTTGATATCATGCATTCGTAAAGTATTTATTATGCATGAACTTAACAGAAACTAGAAAGTTTTAAGATAATTATCATTGCAGGACCTGCATAAAATGCTCACAGTTCTAAATGTTACCTCGAGACGTGCTGACCTCGGGATCTGCTTGGACATGACGAAGATCATATTTAATCAATTCATCATCTTTTATCAGGCTCATCCAAAAACGAAGATGTCCAAAAGTATAACAGTTACCTTTTTTTTCGTGTGGGACACCGAGTCGTTCAACGACCCGATGAACGACAGTTACCTTAACAGTTGCCTAGAGACAATATAAAAGCTGAAATCACCAGTAGAGTGCAGCTTGGATGCACTAAATCACGCAACGGATTTTGATGTGATTTGTATGTCAGATACATTGATTCAAGATATGTGAGTGAATACTTACATGATTAATACGTGCAAGGTTTCGTTTTTCTGAGCTAAACATCACATGAGCCTATAGCAGTTCAGGACTGAATATAGTTCTACCCCAAGATATGGCAACTATCTCCCAATTTCGCAATCCAGTCGTTACCAGCCGCCTTTTTTAAGACGTCTATCCGAACTGGCCTTAGCGGAGTGCTGAGGAGCTACCAAGAGTTAGAATAGCGCCACCCCATGTTTACCAGAGGAACTGTAAAAGCAACTTGATGATGAGTTTAGTGAATTAGCAGCAGAGTTTCCTAAATAGTAAAATGCGTTGTCAATCGTGATTTCCACATACTGAGTCCTCAGAGTAGCATGTTGTGTTCGCTTTCATCTACACGCGCGCTCGCATACCATCCATGGACCGGGCGGGCACTAAGCTACCCGCTACTCACTGACTAATGATGACCTACGACGGTGTGATGCGGCTGCTCAAGAAAATAATCAATGGCGAACGAATCACATCTAGATTTATTTGTGGATTAGGTCGTGTGTGTCCAAAAAGTATGGTATTATTAAGATTAAAATTTACTTAAAGTAAAAAACTTGTTTAGCATTTCAAACGCCCTACCTAATGTTTCTGTAATGTTTTACGTAGTTTTCCCACAAGAAAAACTAAAAATCAGTCAAGTGTAACTGATTTAAACCAGGGCGGGCTTGTGACTAAATATAACGGCATTTTAAACCAAGTTTATCTTTAGAAATGAGCTAAATGTGGATTTGTAATAAAGAAATATTTAGCCAAGCGTTTAATTATTTGATATAAAAGTTCCATTCGTTCATTACACTAAATTCTTTTTGATTTTAATACTGGCTGTCAAGAAAGTATAAATTACTAAAAAGCAAATATGGTTGTCAGAAGTTGTCACCAGCTATAATTTTTTTCCCACTCGTGCGATGCCGTGAGATGCCGGCTCAGAATAGCATCACCCCAATTCCAGGAAATGGGCAGCGGGGTTCCCTGTCAATTCAACATTTAGAATTGTCAATTTTTATTTTATTACCCCACTGCCTCAAAAGGAGGGTTATGTTTTTCGAGAGTATGTATGTATTAATGTATGTATGTATGAACAATTCTTTTTCACAGGCTACAGCCCAAACGTATAGTTGAATTTTAACATATGAGGTGTCGTTAGATTCGTCTCAGCAGCGCGAATGATAC
Source organism: Phthorimaea operculella (assembly GCA_024500475.1). Classification (NCBI taxonomy): domain Eukaryota; kingdom Metazoa; phylum Arthropoda; class Insecta; order Lepidoptera; family Gelechiidae; genus Phthorimaea; species Phthorimaea operculella. The sequence continues at coordinate 555,874 of JANFCV010000228.1, read as the reverse complement.
TGGCTATTGTTCTTAATACATCTGCTTGTTTAGGAAAACCACCAGCTAATGCAACAATATACTTACTCAAAATAAAATCAGAAAGCCAATTACAGGTTTTCACTATTAGACATTAATTTAGAATAAGAAACATTCACATAAAATACTAACACCTAGTAGCACACAACCATGAAGAATTAAAATTGAATGAGTAATTTACCTATAAACAATACATGAAATAAGAAAAACATAGTGCATTGACAAACGAACATGCTTGGTTAGCTACAAAATAGAACAAATGAAACTTTTTTAAATGTTTTCTATGCGATCAATATGTGTGATACATGGGGTTCCAGATTTGAGACGCGTACTCAAGTATGGCAAAACCCCTGATAGGGGAGGCCCATGTCCAGCAGTGGACTGTTGTGGCTGTCATGATACAATACAATACAATACAAAATGCTTTATTTGCACAAAACACAAAAACGATATAACATACAGTATATACAAGAAAAAAAATCATGATGATATGGCGATGCGAACCGACATTACTAACATTGTAACAAGTACATGCTAATACTATAGACAATAAGCAATATGCGCTTTTAGAACACTTCTGTCTTGGGTTTTCTTGGCTTCCGTGTGAGTTTTTAATAATAGGACCGGAAATTAAAAGAAAATGCGTTTTTCATTATATTGAAATCAAAAAGTCGGTTCGCACTAGTACAAGTACGCCCATTTATTGAAATGATAGCTATGTCAGTTTCTGAAATTGTCCAAACTAAGTCTGACTTGACTCGTGATTGGTCGAAAATTAAAACCTGATCCAAACCTGATCTAACTTTTTTGTAATAGAAACATGTGTCTAAAACCGCTTAGACAATGTTTAACTTTTTTTGTAATAACACTGTTGATATTTTATTATTTATTAAAAATATTTTTATTTCATCCTTAAAATAGTTTCCCTAATTTGCGTCACCGCGGTCTTATTTTTGCCCTACTCAGAATAAGCTTTATTACGTATTTTATAGTTTTTTATGACATGTAATTGACATGGTAATTATCTACAGAATGAGCAGCAGCGTTCCCTGTGAATTAAATATCTAGCCTGCGCTCGCCAAGCGTGGTGAATATGGCAATACCCCCCGATAGGGGGAGGACCATGTCCAGCAGTGGACTGTTGTGGCTGAAAAGGTAAGTTTTGGTGGTAAAGTAAAAACTAGTCATATTTTAAACAATAATTTATTACTGTTTACCTTAAAAATAATAAAATGTACATAGGTAGTTGATCTACATCACTGATTTGCTATTTTATTCCTATATTAATGCGACGAATATCGGTAGGTATTTCACCATTATTTTATGCGACAAGAATCGGTAATTTTCCAACTAAGTTTTGTCAAAAAGTAACCAGCTTTTCTCCAGACCATAAAATAAATGAGTATAAGAAATTGACTAACAGAATATACGTAACAGATATTTAACATCATAAAATTATCAGACATTTATTAATAAACATCAGGTATCCAAAATTGACAATTACAATAAAAAGAAAATTTACCAGTTCACATCAGAAATTTACCAGCTGACTCAGAAGTTTACCAGCTGACTCAAAAATTTACCAGTTGGCATCAGAAATTTACCAGTTCACATCAGAAATTTACCAGTTGATATCAGAAATTTACCATTAAACTAGAATTACCTACACTAAAAAATTACCAATAAAATAATAATTATCAGAAAATCATATGAAGAATTACCAATAATCATCAGAAAAATTACCGATTCCGTCAGCATTTACACAATTGTCTCATAGTTATTGGTTTATTTTATCGGTCGATCTCTCCGAATACAACATCGAGGGTACCAATAATTGCGACGATGTCTGCTAGCATGTGGTTCTTGCCGACTTTCTCCAAAGCCGCCAGGTGAGCGAAGCCAGGCGCCTTTATCTTGCATCTGTACAACAAAGTAGAATAGAAAAACATCAGATTTTTACTAATACTCGTGATTCTGAACAACTTTTATTATGGGACCACCTGCGAATTCGCAAAAAATATTAGATGTTCCATTGATAAATTCATACCTACTTGGCAAAAATGTATGGAACATCAAAAATTTTTTTTAGATTTCAATTTTTAGATTTAGAGAAGTACAAATACAAATGTTGTATCTCATCGGGTCGTTGAACGACTCGGTGTCCCACACAAAGAGAGAGAGAGACCACGGATATTTACCTGTAAGGCTTGGATCCACCGTCTGACACCAAGTAAACACCGAATTCTCCTTTGGGCGCCTCCACGGCCGTGTAGGTGGAGCCCGGGGGTACTTGGTAGCCTTGCGTGTACAGCTTGAAGTGCGAATACAAATTAGGTATTTCAACGGGTCGTTGAACGACTCGGTGTCCCACACGAAGAGAGAGAGACCACTGATATTTACCTGTAAGGCTTGGATCCACCGTCGGACACCAAGTAAACACCAAATTCTCCTTTAGGCGCCTCCACGGCCGTGTAGGTGGAGCCCGGGGGCACCTGGTACCCTTGCGTGTACAGCTTGAAGTGGTGGATCAGCGCCTCCATTGATGTCTGAAAAAAAATCCCATACATCTTTAAAATTTGAATAACTCGGAAACTAAAAATAATCGCGGAACATACATGGGGTATTTTCGAAAACCCGAATATGTGAAGAATCTAATTTCTTTTTATTGACGTCACTGTATGGTCTAAGACAACATCATTCGAGAAGATAAGTTTTCAAGTGTTATTTAGAGCGTTTTGATTATGTCAAGCAGAATGTAAAACAAAACTGCTGTAATTACAAAGTTGTATTTTGCGATAAAAATCCGCCATCTTGAATTTATGATTTTTTTTATACAGGGTGTTAGGGACGGTGTACCGAAAACTTTGCAGGAATGATCAGACCATCAAACTGAACAACTTTTATTATGGAACCAATGGTGTATGGGAGGTCGGAATTTTTTTTCGTTTGGGCTGTAGCCTGAAAAAACGAATTTTCGGGTACATACATACACGCTCGAAAAACATAAATGAAGATAAATAACATTATGTTACCTTCATCTCATGCCTAGAGGGCGGGCATAGTTTGGCGTCGTCTGTGCGCACGTCCCCGGGCGGCATGTTGTTCAGACACTGCTCGATGATGCGTAATGACTGACGCATTTCTTCAACGCGACATAGATATCTGAAAGTAAAATAACGTTTATAATATCATTTTCATCCCATCTATTCGAAAAGAAGCTGTGTATCAAGCAGGGCTTGAAATACCGATACTTTTCGGAACCGGTACCGATGACCTTGAAGCAGTACCGGTACTAATTTAATACTACTACCTCTGATACCGATTCCAATACCGATACTGGGTACCGGTATCAGTACTGGAACCAGTACTAGGACCAGTACTAGCCAGACGTTAAAAAGAGAAAAGAGTTAGTAGTGAAAAAGATAGTAAGACCGCGGCTGCAAGCTTTACTTGGTACCTGTACTATTTAGGTTCTAGTACCGGCACTCATCTGGTACCAGTTACCAGGTACCGAATAGCAAAGAACCTGTAAATACCGGTACCGAACCGGTACTTTTGGTACCGGTACAAAGCCCTGGTATCAAGTGACAATCGCAAAAATCTTAAATAGGTTCGAGTGATCCTTCTGTAAACTTTACATTTTGTGTGACTGACCTGTTTAATTGTGTGACTGACCTGTTTATTTGTGTGACCGACCTGTTTATTTGTGTGAATGACCTGTTAATTTGTGTGACTGACCTGTTTATTTGTGTGACTGACCTGTCTATTTGTGTGACTGACCTGTTTATTTGTGTGACTGACCTGTTTATTTGTGTGACTGACCTGTTTATTTGTGTGACTGACCTGTTTATTTGTGTGACTGACCTGTTTATTTGTGTGACTGACCTGTTTATTTGTGTGACTGACCTGTTTATTTGTGTGACTGACCTGTCATAGCAGTCCCCGTTGGTGCCTATAGGTACATCGAACTCGACCAGGTGGTACGCGTCGTAGGGCTGCGTCTTGCGCAGGTCCCACTTGATGCCGGACCCGCGCAGCATCACCCCACTGCAATAAGAACATATTTCTAGTTATTTTTTAACCGATTAATGATTATTAATGTTCTCTACAAACCAAACCAAATACAAAACATACTAAACTAGCTGAACGTTAGCGGTTTCACCCGCTGCAAATTATTTTCCCTCTTTTCTAGTTCATAGTAAGTGTGTCGGTTAAATATTAGCGAGGTAGGTAGGTAGGTAGGTAGGTAGGTAGGCCGTGACATGACAAGTTTGAGAGTCATTCAGATTACTTTGCATCACAGCATAGACCATAGTAGTGTAGTGAGTGACAGGTTGTCAACACACATCAACCCTCGAATCCCTTAGTCGCGCTTCTTACGATACCATAGTAAAGTACGGCCACTCGAATAAGTCGTATTTGACAGCTGCTGTCATGATCACCACGTCATGATAACTGTGTATCGCTCTTATGATACACTGTGCACTCATTATAGTGAAGCCACTCGAGTGAGTCATATTTGACACCACTGTCAAAATCACGTTAACGCTCTGTAGACTCATTGGTCGACCTGTTGACATCATTTTTATTATGCGGTTGACAGCTGTGTCAAATAGGACTTGTTCGAGCGGGCGTACTTTACTATGATATCTTACTAAATACTACTATCTATTACCTAGTCGGAGAGTGCAGCGAGTTTGTTTGTTTGTTTGTTTGAGGACGACGAGCGGAGCGATGTGACAGGTGTCAGATACTTGATAATGATGACATAAGGACGACACAGCTGCAGTGCAGTTCAGCGCTCACCTGAAATACGTGAGAGAGAGAGAGAGAGAGTGAGAGCGATATATATATATAGACCACTGACCACTGCCTACCCCTTGCTGTATACAAGCGAAACATAGATACATACATATAGTAGTCGCGTTCATACAAGTGCCAACAGTTCATACCCAGTGAGGCGCAATCTGTTGTAATCTTGCAACAGGGTAACTGACAAGACAAGTTTGAAAGTCATTCAGATTACTGTGTATCATCACCATAGTGACAGGTTGTCACACATCTACTCTCAAATCCATCAGTCGCTTCTTACGACACCCACCACTACCACGGGAAGAATACGAACAATAGATAATTTACAGCTTACCGTTCCGTCCGTCCGTCCGTCCGTCCGTCTGTCCAGCCCATGTCCGGTCTGATCTGATCTGATCTGATCTGGTCGCTGCTACTAACTTACTGCGAACGACGACGGGGCTGGAATTGATTATAAATTGACAAATTAATGCAAATTGGAAATAGCTGTGTACAAACATAACCCTTGCAATAGTATGTTCATTCGAATAGGCCCTATTTGACAGATACTACTACTACTACTACTACTACTACTACTACTACTACTACTACTACTACTACTACTACTACTACTACTACTACTACATTACATACTAGGAAACATGTCAACAAAGAAATATACCTACATAATATTTATACCGCTGCAACGATGAATGAAGGAGTGAGACATTAGATTGCACCATCGCCGCTGTCAGCTGTCAGCTGTCATGTCCACTGTCCACTGCAGTTCAGTTCAGTTCAGTCAGTGTTACTGAAATGTAAGAGATGATACAGTGTAATATAGTATACTGATTCAACTGAGTAACCAGAGTTCAACTTACATTGGTATTCTTAGTGAATATATACAGAACCAGCGTAAGTTGATCTATGACCAATGTTAAAATAGCAGGTAAAAACTTTTCTGTATTCGAGTATAAGTTTATACATATATAAGATAAGTATTGCACCATATTGAACCATGCTAGCTGTGATATCATGTTTGGTTTGACATGAGATCACATACATACATACAGCTTGATATAGTATATTATTAATTAAGTTACACCTCTCACCTCTCACCTCAATGCATTCAGAACACACTAAATAAATGTATGTATAATATGAATAATAGATAATTTACACTATCATTTCATCCGTTTGTCCATCCATCCAGTCCGGGGGGTCCGGCCTGATCTGATCTGATCTGATCTGGTGTAGCTCCGTCGCGTCGCATCTCTCACACGCTCACAGCACAGCTGGCTGGCTGCTCTGCTACTAACTGCGAACGACGGGTCGGCTGGAATTGATTATAAATTGACAAATTTACTCAAACAGATTATCCGTACTAATATCATAAATGCGAAACAGTTTTTGTTTGTTTGTTTGTCCTTAACAACATATATTTCCCATCGGAAAATCTTACTACCTATATAATATAACACTACTATAATACAGTTTCTTGAATATTAGTAATGAGTATTGTGGTATCGATGTGTCGTTTAGAATACGCAACTAATTGATAAATTAAATCCCTATGAATACGCGGCGGGCGAAGCCGCGGTTAACAGCTAGTTCTTATTAAATGTATGCAATAGTGGTTTTTCTTAGTGAATGTATCCGCTGCTGCTGCTAAAGTTAGCTAGGTATGTTATAGACCACCCGCCCTATGCATATTTTATGGAATAAATACGACGTATTGAATCAAACAAAAGTGATGAGTAGTGAACTAACTTTAGCGCCAACCAACAGGTGGTTGGGTTGTACTTATACTGCCTGTCTGTTTGTTTTGTTCTATTTTCAAATTTTCGTGGTGGCGGGCGCAAAATATGTACCTACATAAGCAAAGTAGATTTTTTTAGGTTATGTTACGATTGAGTTTAATTGAGACATTTAATGTGATCGGTAGCTTGTTCTCTGCTCTGGGTAGATAGATGATCGGTTCTATAAGCACCTCAAGTGTAAGAAATGACTGGCTGGCTGATATTAACGTCTATGCAAATAAAGAAAAATAAAGTAAACAGACATACCTGCCTGCCTGCCTGCCTGCCTGCCTGCCTACTTGAGATCCTTGATTTTCGCACCAAATTTCGCACATTCAACACTCACTGAACATATCACTCGCTGGTCGCTTAGATTTACTTTAAATAAGTACAAGAAAGCTAATAAAAATGTTTTAGAAGACAGGCGCCGCGCGCGCGCCGGGGCAGACATGTTTTGTTTGTTTTGGTTACAATGTACGACATAATAATATTGTTCAGCATAATACTGGCCAACAGAATAATGTACAACTAACTACTGTGTCGGATTTGTGTTAAAGATGTTTTGTTTTATTGCGAAACGAATCGACAAGTCGTCATCCACTGTGTGTGACGTCATTTGTTTTGATACCATTCACACACAGCAGCCCTGTACCTGCACAGAAAATTCACTCCCTAACAAAACGGCTTAGCCGACCGCCCGCGAGCAAAATTGAAACTTATTACTGCGCGCGAACGGCTCAATCTCCACAGGACGCAAATTTTGAAATAATCCGAATGCGGTCGCGCGTGCCGGCACTTGTCAAAGACACTCAAAGGACGCCGCCGCCGCCGCCGCCGCCGCCGCCGCCGCCGCCGCCCTACCAAACAAAGGGCGCCGCGACACTATCTGAGCGAACGCACTTTACGTAGGTATAGGTACGTGCGAACGAACAACTTTTACTTTGGAGCCATTACCGTATTTCTTATAGTTTAGATGGGATGGGCTGGTGGTCTGCATCAGATACTCCAGATCCTCAAGGACTGACGACAAAAAATAGTTCAATTTCACGAAGATTGGTAAAGCGGTTTGGCAAATTATACTAGAAATAAAAAATTGTTACAATGACTAATTCATTTCTGTGTACCTAATATTTATTGACTATCAATAAATAAGTGATATTTTATATTCTGTGTTTCGTTTTCCCGTGAGAATGAGACTCAGGAATGTTGTATCTTTGTAATCGGTCCAGTCGTTTTGGAGTTTATCGATTACATACAAAATATCAAACAAACAAACAAACAAATATTTCCTCTTTATTATATTATTAGTGTAGATGTACAGATATTATATACTTCTTTCGCTCAAGGGGATCACAACTCTAACCTAACGTAACCCACTGTGTCGGATTTGTGCATGTCGTACAATGTTCTGTTGTACAATACGCTGCCGTGCACTAACCTGCTGTGCATTGAGTATGTGGTGCATTATGTATGCGTTCCTGTGTACGCAAAAAATATTGGTCAATGTTTCAAACGATGCGTGTTATATCGATGGAAAAAATTGAAAATAATTAATATTCTATCAATGCTGAATGAGATTACATATTTTGGCCGGTTATCAATCAGTCAAAGTACAAACAAGGGAGAATGAAATATTATGTTAAATTTTTATTCCGTAGACCGGAACGCACTTGTCACCTATAAGAAGGTGTTTTAAATGTCGATTTTGCTAAATTTGGGCAATTTGGGTATTTTAATGTCTCCTATTTGCTCTGTGCTGAAATAAT
>JANFCV010000228.1:175000-542500 GCA_024500475.1 Phthorimaea operculella | reverse complement strand
AGGAATAGCAGTGCACCTTAATAAAATCATGATTTTCCGAATTTTTGTTTGTACGAGAGGTCAATGACCTCTTGCATTAGGGGTCAGTGACCTTAGGCATGAAAGGCCAATGACCTCTTTCTCCCCCCCCCCTCCCCCATTACCCAAGGATAAGCGGTGCACCTTATAAATATCATGATTTTCGGAATTTTTGTTTGTACGAGAGGTCAATGACCTCTCGCATGAGGGGTCAATGACCTTATGCATGAGAGGTCAATGACCTCCCCTCTACCCATCCCCTCACCCGAGGAATAGCGGTGCACCTTAAAAAAAATCATGATGTTAAATTTCGAATGTCATTTTTCGCAAATGTCATAATTTTCGAATGTCATTTTTCGCAAATGTCATAAATTTCGAATGTCATTTTTCGCAAATGTCATAAATTTCGAATGTCATTTTTCGCAAATGTCATAAATTTCGAATGTCATTTTTCGCAAATGTCATAATATTTGAATGTCATTTTTCGCAAATGTCATAAATTTCGAATGTCATTTTTCGCAAATGTCATAAATTTCGAATGTCATTTTTCGCAAATGTCATAATTTTCGAATGTCATTTTTCGCAAATTTCATAATATTTGAATGTCATTTTTCGCAAATGTCATAATATTTGAATGTTATTTTTCGCAAATGTCATTTTTCGCAAATGTCAGAAATTTCGAATGTCATTTTTCGCAAATGTTATTATACGCAAATGTCATATTTTGCAAATTTCATAAATTCGAATGTCATTTATCGCAAATGTCATAAATTTCCAATGTCATTTTTCGCAAATGTCATAAATTTCGAATGTCATTTTTCGCAAATGTCAGAAATTTCGAATGTCATTTTTCGCAAATGTCATTATACGCAAATGTCATATTTTGCAAATTTCATAAATTCGAATGTCATTTATCGCAAATGTCATAAATTTCGAATGTCATTTTTCGCAAATGTCATAATTTTCGAATGTCATTTTTCGCAAATGTCATAAATTTCGAATGTCATTTTTCGCAAATGTCATAAATTTCGAGTGTCATTTTTCGCAAATGTCATAATATTTGAATGTCATTTTTCGCAAATGTCAGAAATTTCGAATGTCATGTTTCGCAAATGTCATAATTTTCGAATGTCATTTTTCGCAAATGTCATAATTTTCGAATGTCATTTTTCGCAAATGTCATAATATTTGAATGTCATTTTTCGCAAATTTCATTTTTCGCAAATGTCAGAAATTTCGAATGTCATTTTTCGCAAATGTCATTATACGCAAATGTCATATTTTGCAAATTTCATAAATTCGAATGTCATTTTTCGCAAATGTCATAATATTTGAATGTCATTTTTCGCAAATGTCAGAAATTTCGAATGTCATTTTTCGCAAATGTCATAAATTTCGAATGTCATTTTTCGCAAAAGTCATAATTTTCGAATGTCATTTTTCGCAAATGTCATAATATTTGAATGTCATTTTTCGCAAATGTCATTTTTCTTCTGACTTCCCATACAAATTCACGATCAACTGATTGCATTTTCTATGGGAAGTCAAAAAAATTTTTACGTTTCCGGAAATTTATTTCTATGGGAAGTTGTTCAGTTTCATGGTTTGAATGCACCCTTTCAGTATTCGGAGGGCTGTCCCTTACACCCTGTATACACGCATTTTGACATTCTTGCACTATGACATTTTCGCTATATGACATTCTGGTATTGTGACATTCTAGCACTGTGACATGCTGAAACAATGTTGCGCAACACCGTCCGCGGCTGTTCAAATGCTGCTGAAACAATGTTGCGCAACATGTGACAGGCTGACAACCTGTCACTATAGTGTCCCTCAAATATTTGACAGATGTGGTGATAGCGACTTATTTTACGACCCTTGACGCTCTGCCTACCCCGCAAGGGATAAAGGCATGATTTGTGTATGTATGTATGTATGAAATGAAGCTACGGTGGAGTAGCTTAATTTCACCGTTCTACTTATCGGCAGTTGTGGCGCAAATGTTAAGCCGCTTACCTCTATAACTAAAAGACGCGGGGTCGATTCGCGGCGCGTATGATCTTTTTGCGTTTTTAAATTGTTAAGATATTTTTTTGTTTTTTTCCAGTCTTTGAAATAATCTTATTAAGCCTATGTCCACTTTTGTCATAAAATATATTAACATGTGTGCTGTCAATAGGAATATTCATATTCTGAAAGGATTTCAAATGTGTAGGCAGATGTCGTTAGTGTCGAATTGTTTCTTGAGGATGTCGAAATGATAGGCCGGAGGACACGTCTGTACGTCCGTCTGTCTCGCTCGGTGGCTGGTAGAGATGTGGATTGTATGAAGCTGGAGGGCTATACCAACGCCGCAGCTCAAGCAAAAGAACTATTTAGAATAGCGACATCTATGCAAAGATAGAGAAACTAGGTACCTACTATACTACATACCTTAGGTATGGGCAAGCGCAAGAGTTTAAAGTTAGCTCGTGTCGCGTGTAGATGGTGTTGTCTACATAATCTTGCCCCCCTTGAAATAGTAATTTATATTTTGCTATTTCAAAGTGAGTTATTTTAAATTATTCCCATACAATTTACTTTAACTTGTAATGCAAGAATTAATTTAAATAGAACAAGAACAAAATGGGAATAATTTATTGAAAGGTTGGAAAGGGGAAAATAAGTTTAGACAATAAATGAATACAACACAAACCCTACCATTTTGTTTGTTTTTCTTTTACCTATCCCTAACCAAGATATAGGTTACTAAGTAATTATTACAATACAATAAATAAGTAAAGGGCGCAAGTTTAGAATGAAAATATACAAATGTACCTAAATATAACTTCAACTTAAGTATCAGTATATTTTAAACAATAATTTATTACTGTTTACCTTAAAAATAATAAAATGTACATAGGTAGTTGATCTACATCACTGATTTGCTATTTTATTCCTATATTAATGCGACGAATATCGGTAGGTATTTCACCATTATTTTATGCGACAAGAATCGGTAATTTTCCAACTAAATTTTGTCAAGAAGTAACCAGCTTTTCTCTAGACAATAAAATAAATGAATATAAGTAATTGACTAATAAAATATACGTAACAGATATTTAACATCACAAAATTATCAGACATTTATTAATAAACATCAGGTATCGAAAATTGACAATTACAAAAATAAGAAAATTTACCAGTTGACATCAGAAATTTACCAAAGAATTTCAGAATTATACTAAAACATTTCAAAATTTACTAATAAATTAATAATTATCAGAAAATCATATGAAGAATTACCAATAATCATCAGAAAAATTACCGATTCCGTCAGCATTTACACAATTGTCTCATAGTTATTGGTTTATTTTATCGGTCGATCTCTCCGAATACAACATCGAGGGTACCAATAATTGCGACGATGTCTGCTAGCATGTGGTTCTTGCCGACTTTCTCCAAAGCCGCCAGGTGAGCGAAGCCAGGCGCCTTTATCTTGCATCTGTACAACAAAGTTTAATGGAAAAACATCAGATGTTTACTAAAATAAGGTGAAATTTTACTAGTGACCGATAGCGAAAACTCAAGACCGGGTGGTGATAAGGAACAAATCTCCCCAAGGAACATAGGTCGAAATATGAAAAAAGGAAGTTTTATTGGATGAGGAAGAGTAAGAGGAAGTTGTTGAAAAATAATTAAAACGAAAAAGATTAATTCAGTTTAGATTGTGTGCAGTATCTGCAGTATTTTATAATGAAAATCTCCTCGAAATACATGAGGAAGCGGAAGTGGAAGAGGAATTTTAAAATCTATTTTAATGTTAAGCGGTAGCAAATGAGGAACGTTAATACTAGCGGAACTTTCGCGTTATGAGGATGCGGAAGAGGAATCCTCATCAACTCTACTCTGTACACTATTGACACCTGATGTGGCGCAGTGGTTAGTATGAATTCCTGTCACGCAAAGGTTCTGGGTTCAATTCCCGGTGGGGTGACTCGCAAAGTTGATATTTATCACTTTGTGAATTTGTTCCCAGTCTGGTTAGGACATTGAGGCTGAACGGATGGGCACTTTAAGCCGTCGGTCCCGGTTGCTGTCTATGATGGCGGTCGTTACACAACCATGTTAGAGACCTGCTATTTGCAGTAGGCGGTTGAAAAACTCTGACACCAGGGTTCATCGGGTCGTTGAACGACTCGGTGTCCCACACAAAGAGAGAGAGAGACCACGGATATTTACCTGTAAGGCTTGGATCCACCGTCGGACACCAAGTAAACACCAAATTCTCCTTTAGGCGCCTCCACGGCCGTGTAGGTGGAGCCCGGGGGCACCTGGTACCCTTGCGTGTACAGCTTGAAGTGGTGGATCAGCGCCTCCATTGATGTCTGAAAAAAAATCCCATACATCTTTAAAATTTGAATAACTCGGAAACTAAAAATAATCGCGGAACATACATGGGGTATTTTCGAAAACCCGAATATGTGAAGAATCTAATTTCTTTTTATTGACGTCACTGTATGGTCTAAGACAACATCATTCGAGAAGATAAGTTTTCAAGTTTCCGATGAAATATTAATGTGGCGTATAAGTGTTATTTAGAGCGTTTTGATTATGTCAAGCAGAATGTAAAACAAAACTGCTGTAATTACAAAGTTGTATTTTGCGATAAAAATCCGCCATCTTGAATTTATGATTTTTTTTATACAGGGTGTTAGGGACGGTGTACCGAAAACTTTGCAGGAATGATCAGACCATCAAACTGAACAACTTTTATTATGGAGCCAATGGTGGGAAACGAAAAAAAAATTCCATCCTCCCATACAAAATTCACGATCAGCTGACTGACTTTGTATGGGAGGTCGGAATTTTTTTTTTCAGCCGTTTGGGCTGTAGCCTGAAAAAACGAATTTTTGGGTAAGTACATACATACACGCTCGAAAAACATAAATGAAGATAAATAACATTATGTTACCTTCATCTCATGCCTAGAGGGCGGGCATAGTTTGGCGTCGTCTGTGCGCACGTCCCCGGGCGGCATGTTGTTCAGACACTGCTCGATGATGCGTAATGACTGACGCATTTCTTCAACGCGACATAGATATCTGAAAGTAAAATAACGTTTATAATATCATTTTCATCCCATCTATTCGAAAAGAAGCTGTGTATCAAGCAGGGCTTGAAATACCGATACTTTTCGGAACCGGTACCGATGACCTTGAAGCAGTACCGGTACTAATTTAATACTACTACCTCTGATACCGATTCCAATACCGATACTGGGTACCGGTATCAGTACTGGAACCAGTACTAGGACCAGTACTAGCCAGACGTTAAAAAGAGAAAAGAGTTAGTAGTGAAAAAGATAGTAAGACCGCGGCTGCAAGCTTTACTTGGTACCGGTACTATTTAGGTTCTAGTACCGGCACTCATCTGGTACCAGTTACCAGGTACCGAATAGCAAAGAACCTGTAAATACCGGTACCGAACCGGTACTTTTGGTACCGGTACAAAGCCCTGGTATCAAGTGACAATCGCAAAAATCTTAAATAGGTTCGAGTGATCCTTCTGTAAACTTTACATTTTGTGTGACTGACCTGTTTAATTGTGTGACTGACCTGTTTATTTGTGTGACCGACCTGTTTATTTGTGTGAATGACCTGTTAATTTGTGTGACTGACCTGTTTATTTGTGTGACTGACCTGTCTATTTGTGTGACTGACCTGTCTATTTGTGTGACTGACCTGTTTATTTGTGTGACTGACCTGTTTATTTGTGTGACTGACCTGTTTATTTGTGTGACTGACCTGTTTATTTGTGTGACTGACCTGTTTATTTGTGTGACTGACCTGTTAATTTGTGTGACTGACCTGTTTATTTGTGTGACTGACCTGTTTATTTGTGTGACTGACCTGTTTATTTGTGTGACTGACCTGTTAATTTGTGTGACTGACCTGTTAATTTGTGTGACTGACCTGTTTGTGTGACTGACCTGTTTATTTGTGTGACCGACCTGTTTATTTGTGTGACTGACCTGTTTATTTGTGTGACTGACCTGTTTATTTGTGTGACTGACCTGTTAATTTGTGTGACTGACCTGTTAATTTGTGTGACTGACCTGTTTGTGTGACTGACCTGTCTATTTGTGTGACTGACCTGTCTATTTGTGTGACTGACCTGTTTATTTGTGTGACTGACCTGTTTATTTGTGTGACTGACCTGTTTATTTGTGTGACTGACCTGTTTATTTGTGTGACTGACCTGTTTATTTGTGTGACTGACCTGTTTATTTGTGTGACTGACCTGTTTATTTGTGTGACTGACCTGTTTATTTGTGTGACTGACCTGTTTATTTGTGTGACTGACCTGTCATAGCAGTCCCCGTTGGTGCCTATAGGTACATCGAACTCGACCAGGTGGTACGCGTCGTAGGGCTGCGTCTTGCGCAGGTCCCACTTGATGCCGGACCCGCGCAGCATCACCCCACTGCAATAAGAACATATTTCTAGTTATTTTTTAACCGATTAATGATTATTAATGTTCTCTACAAACCAAACCAAATACAAAACATACTAAAGATAAAGATAAAGATTCTTTATTTGCCAAAAACATGGTATAGGAAGATGTTACATGTATTATTATTATGTACAAACATGTTTAGCCAGTATTAATTAGGCATGCAAATATTTAAATAAATTTTTCATGATTAGTTTTACAATTACTATTTTTTACAATTTACATGTCAAGAAATGCTCGAATGCTATAAAACATGTGGTCCGTTAACCATTTATAAACACGTCGTTTGAACTCTTTTACAGTCATTTTTTTAAAGTCATTTGGCAACTTATTATATATTCTCACACACATTGCTAGCAAACTCTTGTCATATTTCATTATTTTTGGTATGTCATTAAATACAATTCTGTGGGGATTTCTTTTAACACGGGGGTTGACGACACAAGCTTTCTTGAAAAGATTACAATTTTTCTTAATAAACACACATATCTCATATATATAAAGACATGGTAGCGGTAACAGGCCGAGTTTTTTAAAAAGTGGTTCACATGGTTCGTCAGGAGGTTTACCAAAGATGGCTCGAATACATTTCTTTTGCGCAATGAATGCTTTTTCAACTTTCGTGCTGTTCCCCCAAAAAATTATACCATACCGTAGTATTGATTCCACGTAAGCTGTATATGCTGTTACTGCAGTTTTTATATTCGTGACATTTATTAATCGCTTAAGGGCATACACAAACTTATTTATTCTGTTATTTATATTTTCGATTTGCATTTTCCAATTAATGTCCTGATCCAATATTACACCTAGAAATTTTACTTCACATGATTGATCGATTATTTTATTTTGATAATTTATGTCCATTATGAAATTGTAATTATTATTATAGCAATGATTAAATTGTAAATAATTAGTTTTATCTAAGTTAATATTCAAATTATGTTTATTTAGGAACATTATTATTTTTGTTAAGGTATTATTTATCTCAGTTTCGTGGTCCTTGACAGAATCCTGATTTTTAGATTTTTTGGTAGCTACGATGATGGATATGTCATCTGCAAAGAGAACACAATGATGGTTGGTTATATTAGTGATATCGTTGATATAAGGTAGAAACAAAATCGGACCCAAAACGCTCCCCTGTGGGACACCTTGGTTGACATTTCTGTACAAAGAAGAATAGTTAACAGCATTTTTTTCCTTATCTAGCTTTGTGATGTGACAGCTAATACTGTGGATGTTAATCCTATACACGCCATGATTAACAACTTTTCGTCGCTTTCTTCGCTGAAGCGAGTCTTCTCGTTCTGTCGCAGGTTCATAACCAACATAAAACAATCACCTGAAAGGAGAATTGTCGGTGCTTTACAGGTGACTGAACTAAACGATGCTCTCATGATTCTTGTGAAACATGTGCAGCATTCGTCATTTTCGAAAGAATTGGACTCTATTAAAAATGGTGCTCCTAACTCTTTGACAAAGAGTTTGAGGAAGCTATCGCCATTTCTCGATGATGCGGGTATTCTCAGAGTGGGCGGTCGTCTTGCTCATGCCAAGGTTAAATTCGAATTAAAACACCCCATTTTATTGCCATGTAGTCACCGCTTCACCACCTTGATTATTCAAGAATACCACAAACGATTTATGCATCCTGGAGCTCAAACGCTGCAATGCTTATTAACACAAGAATTTTGGATTCTTTCACCGAAGCGTGCCATTCGCTCAGCCATTTCAGGTTGTCTGAAATGTTTTAAGGTAAACCCTCGCCCAGCTCCCGCTCCGTTGATGGGAGATTTACCAGATTATCGGGTTAATCAGGTTAAACCTTTCGCTAATTCAGTCGTTGACTATGGGGGTCCCTATGATATCGTACTTGGCCGTGGGCGTGGTTTAAGAACCATCAAAGGATACATCTGCGTTTTCGTCTGTACATGCACTAAAGCTGTACATATAGAATTAACTTCTGAATTGTCGACAGAATGCTTCATAGCTGCTTTAAAGCGCTTTCTTGCTAGACGTGGACGTTGCAGCCACCTTATATCTGACCAAGGTCGTAACTTCATAGGAGCTAGTAACTACCTTGCTTCCATCATGGGTGAAGCTGCTGCTTACCATGAAGTTAAGTTTTCATTTAATCCACCTGGAGCACCTCACTTCAATGGTTTGGCTGAAGCGGGTATAAAGTCCGTTAAAACGCATTTATCGCGTGCCATTGGCAAGCAGAGATTAACGTATGAGGAGCTCTATACGGTTCTTACCCAGGTTGAGGCAATGTTGAACTCACGGCCCTTACACCGTTGAGTTCAGACCCACACGATTTGTCTGCTTTGACTCCGGCACATTTTTTGACTCAAGAACCAGTCTCGGTCTTACCAGAGGAAAATTTTGTTGAAACCAACGTGAGCGTTCTTCAACGTTGGAAACTTATTCAAAAAATACATCAAGACTTTTGGTGTCGGTGGCATTCAGAGTATATACATACTTTACAACAAAGAGCTAATTGGAACAAAGATCATCCTAATCTGTTGATAGGAACTTTAGTTCTGATTGTAAATGAACAAGTGAGCCCATTACAATGGACTCTAGGTCGTATCATAACTTTACATCCTGGCAAAGATGGAATTTGTAGAGTCGCAACAGTAAGGACTGCTGCTGGTCAATATAGGAGGCCTGTAGTCAAACTTTGTCCTCTACCTCTAGACAACTAATGTCTCTTTAAACTTAATTATTTGTAGTTTTAGGTTTATTAGCTTAGTTTTTTTTTTGTTATAAATACTTCGTATTTAAGTGGGCGGAATGTTCATTATTCAGAAAGGTGACGGTTGGTAACCTTGTAAAATACATTTTTGTTAGTGTGGCAACATTGATCATTTCCGCCATTCATTTTTATTACTTCGGTCGTTTCTGCATCGCGTGTGCGCCGATATATTTTTTGTCGCATGAAATCTCAAATATTAGATACAAAACAGGGACTACTGCATCCCAAAGTTATAGCAAATCATAGTTAAAAGTGGAATAAGACTAAGATTCAGTGTTGTTACGAAAAAGGTGACCGACCGACAAGGAGGCGGCAGTGGTAAGCAAAGTATCAAAATCATTGGCCATTGACAAGATATTAGCTTTAAAACGCTGTCCTCCAAGACTTTTACACCAGGAAAGTCAGGTAACCATTTTTAAATACTTGTTATATTGTCGTGTATTTTTCATCAAAAATTAAAGTTCTCGCTATTTAGAGTCCGCTCCTAATCAAACACATTGAAGTCTTCCTCTAAGGTAAGACGAAAGCCATTTATGAGGTGTACCTCTAATCTCCATTATTTCAAGCTTTTTTAGTAGAAGTTCATGTGAAACAAAGTCGAACGCTTTGCTTAAGTCCAGAAATAGGCCAGTTGTTAGAAAATTATTATTTAGGTTTGTGAGGACAGATTCAAGTATCGAGTAGATGGCATTCGTGGTTGATTTACCTCTTTGAAAAGCGTATTGTTCTTCATTTATCAGTTTAAATTTATCACAGAAATCAACTATTCTTCGTAGCATACATCTCTAATATATTTTTGATAATATAGGAATGAGTGTAATGGGCCGATAGTTCATTACGTCGCATTTATTCCCTTTTTTGAAAATAGGTTTTACTATAGCTGTTTTTAGTCGGTTTGGAAATGACCCTGTAGAAAAGGAAAGGTTGACAAGATATGTCAGTACCAGCAGAATATCATCTATACACTCTTTTATTATTTTGGTGCATATTTCATCGTAACCCTCCGAGCAGGTATTTTTCAACAGCAATATTTCCGTTTTAATTTCATTTTCTGTCACCGGGGTCAAGAATAATGAATTAGGTAACGCAGTATTATTATCGAAATTATTAGTTAAATTATTATTGTCATTAGTTAAGTCTATATAATAGTCATTGAAAGTTGTTGCTATTTGCGTGGGATCCTTAAATATTTTGTTATTCACTTTGATATAGTCAATATTATTGTCACTGAGTTTTGTATGCGGGATCTCATCGTTTATCACCGACCACGTAGCTTTGCACTTATTTTCAGCTTTGTTAATAAACTTAATATTAGTCACCTTTTTAGATGTATATAAACAGTTTCCTAGTATTTTAGAATATTTTAAATAATTGATTTTATTTAGTGATGTTTTGTTTTTGTAGTATTTGTATCTTAATATTCTTTTTGCTTTACAGCTTACCCTTAATACTCGACTGATCCATTTCTGTTTCTTATTACAAAAATTATTTATTTTGACTCTAACTTTTGGAAAACAGAGGTTATAAAATAACATAAGTAGATCATGAAACTTGTCAAATGCTTGATTTGCGTCTTCTAACTCGTCATAAACCTCAGACCACGATAAGCTACGTAGACACTCCCGAAACTTTGTGACATTATCAGGGTGAAAGTCCCGTTTGGAAATATAGTAGTAAGAAGGTTTTGAAAATTTTCTATTTATTGGAAATTTGAGCACTTGGGCCGTCTCATGATCAGACAAATGAAGTGGAAGCACCGATTCGTTTGCATCTTTAATATTACTTAGGATGTGATCAATACATTTATTTTTTCTAGTGGGAGTATTTATGTGTATTTTTAGGTTATAGTTGTTTACTATGTCTTGTAGATTTAAAGAGACTTTATTACGTATTAGAGTGTTTATGTTGATGTCACCCGCTATCACTATTTTGATCTTGCTTTTATAAACTAGCGGAACGTTAGCGGTTTCACCCGCTGCAAATTATTTTCCCTCTTTTCCGCCGGGAAAATGGCTTCTTCCCAGCATATGTTAAACCTTCCTCTTGAATCACTATCGAACGAATTTATGACCATGCTGAAATATGCGCATCCTTGTCGCACTTGTCAGTACCACTGCGAGTATGACAAGGAGGCGCATATTTCAGGATGGTCATGAACTCGTTCGCGTACTATATTTAAAAAACCGCATCAAAATGCGTTCTCGTGCATGGTTTAGGGAAAGTTAGCAAATTCCACAACGCAAAAAATGGCTTAATTTTAGTCATGTATTGAAAATGGATTGAAGAGGTGGCAAACAAAATGTACCAATGCCAAAGTACAATTACTTCTTAATTTGGTGTGTTACTTAATTAGATGTGTTTAGAGGGCACAGCTGCGTCTGGAGCAAGATTTGAGTTTGCCTCCCTTTTGTTTTGGATATTTTAACATCTTAATAATTTAGATAAATTTTTGTATAAACAAACATTTTTGTATGTATGAACGTACCTGAATCCAAGATTCAAAGCGTCTTCAGCCGTGACAATACCAATATCCTTAGTTCGCTGCACCCAGATCCTGCAAATAATATACATACGTTTTATTAGAAGTGCCCAGTTACATAACAACATTCCAGACAGACAGTAAAAGACAGTATCACAGGCAGACGGCAGATTGGCGACCGCAGTGCAATATATAAGGTCCTATTAAATTCACTGCAAATATTTTAATGCCATGCGTAAATATGTATAAGAAAAACATCTACGGCATTTTAAAAAAAAACAACATGCTAGATTTTTTTTTATTTTTAAACATACTTTTTAATTTATTACGTGAACACCTTTGAATGACCCGACCGACGTTCCGCCACGGAGACAGGATTCATTTACACGGTACGCACACTAACAACCAACCAATCACAGCACCTTTTTGTGGCGCGTAAATTAAATTCATCGAAGTAGCGTTAATGGTGTGTTTCTAGGACAAACAGGGAGCACTTTTTTCGTTTTGTATTTTTCCAGTTAAATGAAATTTTCTCGAAAACTAGCGCGTAGATTTTTTTAAACATTTGCCTAGTATATGCTTATATTTTATTTGATCTGCCCCTAAAATATTTGCAGTGAATTTAATAGGACCTTATATAACGCCTACAGCCTTAGAGTATATTAAGCAAGCTATAGGGTGCGCATTAGGCTCCGCGGCGCACTGTCAAAGCGTAAGCAGTTGCTCCCTAGATACAGACGTCAAATGAACTCTGACACCAGGGTTCATTGGGTCGTTGAACGACTCGGTGTCCCACACGAAGTGAGAGAGAGAGAGAAGTTATAGAGGTTCAATATTGCTGTTACTGATGTTTTGCTACTGACAAACAAAGAGGTAGCGCCCAGACTACTGCCGACAGTTCTAACTTTTTAGGCGCACTCTATAGCTTGTTTATATATGTCGTAGGCGTATCGTTAGTTTAGCCATATCGAGATATGCCTAGGCACATCGTGATACGCAGGCACATCATGATCTGGTCATTCAAAACACGGAATATCGTTCAACGCATAACGTTTGACGATTTAGTCAATGATACTTAGGCATATCGATTGTGCAAATAAAAATAAAGAATGTAATCGTTTTTTTTTTTAGTAATCACACTATCACTTCGGAGATATTTTTAAAAGTATTCCTTTAACAATCAGTCAGACATATGTAAATGGACACAAAAATACTATGGGAACTTCAGTTAATATATTATTATCAGAATATTTGCACAAAATTAGAGATATTTATTGGGATTTTAATGCACTCACAGTGCTATATTATTTTCACTTGTTAGGGATATTTGTCTGTTGCGACTATGTGAATTTTGGCATCATCAACAGTTTTTCTTTTCAATGTTATCTAAGTAATATTTGCAAATGTTTCCATGACATAATATTTTCAACTCCAATAATATTTAACCCATTGCATGGACTGGACACCCTACTTCTTTTCATTTGTTCAATAACCTAACAACTTAAATAAAAAATAGCGTACAAACATTAGGGATCGTCCATTAATTTTCAAATTTTCTTTATGGCTCTAGAAATTGAGTAAATCGTCTCGTTTCAGTCATAATTTTGATATTATTGCAGCATTTTCATTTGCCTGTAAAGCCGCCATCTCCAATTTGCGTAAACAAAGCGAAGCGCACGAAGACAGTGCCGCCAATGGCCCGGAATGAAACTATCTACGATCCGCCCAGTTTAGCTAGGAATATCGACAAATACTTTGTTTTCACCGATCTGCCCAACATTTGACTAGGCGCATCGTGACGTGCTGGCGTTTCAAGAAGTGCCTGGCCATATCATGATATGGCGAATCTAACGGTTGGCCCACGACATAATTATATACTCTAAGCCTACAGCTAGGTCGTTCGAATAGGCCATATTTGTCAGCTGCCTAAATCATTTTAATGTTATGAGTTGACATAAGGTCTGTTTTTCTTTTTGCCTGGTCTTATTACCTGTTGGTGGTGAGTACGTCCTCGACCTCGTCGAGCCGCTCCCCGAACTTGCTGGAGAACTAGAATTAGCCGCCACCATACGGTTGGACCTGGCTGTTTGGGTCGGTTTTATCCCTCGGTCGCCTCTTTCGACCCCCACGGGAAGAGAGGGGGTGGTGCTATTCTACTCTGCCGGCACCATACGGTACTTCAATGCCAGTACCTGTTGGTTGCTGGAGAACTCGTAGATGTCGTCCATCAGACCCAGCGGCATGTATTGTAGACAAACATTCACAACGTGCCCTCCGAAGCACGACGACGGCAGTGACAATGCTCTCTCTATCTTCGAGTCGTTCAACGACCCGATGAACCCTGGTGTCAGATTTTCAACCGCCTACTGCAAGTAGCAGGCCTACACGGTATACAAATTCTCTTTACTTACCTTAAATTAGCGCTATAAAAGTTCATTACCCCTTGAACGAGGAGTCAATAACCATAAGGGGAAAGAGCAATAGTTATTTGTTCAACAAGAAAGCAAAATTGATTTTTGCTGCGAGTGCTAATTTTGAAACCCGAGGTAGCGAAGGATACTAAAATTGAATCACGAGCGTAGCGAGTGATTCAAAAGTAGCATCCTGAGCTCAATGAGGGATTCAAAAGCACGAGTTGTAAATTTGTTTGCTTTCGTGTGGTACACACAACTTTTCACCTCTACCAGTAAGAAAATTATGTTTTTAAGGTTTTGTTCTTTATGGCTAGGCGAAGGGTGTGACGATAGGTACTGCCTAGA
Source organism: Phthorimaea operculella (assembly GCA_024500475.1). Classification (NCBI taxonomy): domain Eukaryota; kingdom Metazoa; phylum Arthropoda; class Insecta; order Lepidoptera; family Gelechiidae; genus Phthorimaea; species Phthorimaea operculella. The sequence goes on along the minus strand of JANFCV010000228.1, from coordinate 527,985 downwards.
ATTTAGTCTATAAATAATCCCGCCAAACAAATTTTCAAAGATGCGTTCAGAAATTTTACAAAATGTCAATATTTAGAAGTTTTCGTTCTGAAATCGCCGCCTTTATTAAGACTAGTTTTTGAAATCTTTAGTGTTAAATTAGATGTTCGAAATTCAAATTACTTTTCTCCACTACTTTTCTCAACAAGTTGAGAAATGTGATTTGAATTTCGAACGATGGTTAAAGACGACCTTTGCCGACTAAATTTTCGCAGCCAAATAGTTCTTTTCAAGCTGGTGAGGTGAAAAGGTTATTGACCCTTGCATCACTTTAATTATGGGTCAATGAACTTTATTCCGAGTTTAAATCGTCGCGACGGCAGTGACATTCGGGTATCGCAGGCAGACGGCAGAATAGGGAGTGCAGTGCAAAATATAACACCTGCAGTTAGATCGTTCGAATATGCCATATTTGGCAGCTGTGAAAATCATCATGTTTCGCAGCTTCCTTCTTAGCGATTTATTTAGTTTACATATTGTAGATGCGTTCCCACGCTTCAGCCTAGCACGGATATTTTTAAAGTTAGTAGAAAAAAGAAAAATAACATGGCAACACTGCCAACTGACAGCTCTTCGTTCGTTCGTTCCTGCATTCGTTCGATCCCATGGTATAATAAGATACTCCGTCTGGTATTCCATTCCGAGACTCGTGAACCACGTGACTAACACAAGCCTACGTCATCATGCTTGTGGGTTACCAAAATTACCCACTCTTATGATGTTTTTTGTAAATCATAAGTGTTGCTGTAAAGTTAAAGTTAATACACACGTAAATCTAAATTATAAAATTATTAAGAAATATTTTAGCTCATTTTTCTGAGATTGAATTTACCCCATAACGTATTTTATTGAAATAAAGTGGCAATACTAGTGACGTAGGCTTGTGTTTCTCTGGAAATGTAAGACCATGTTTTATTAGACTATGGTTCGATCCCTACCCCACCTCGAGTCGTGGCGCTGGTCGACTCGTCATTATGTTTTTCTTTTTTGCCTGGTGTTATTACCTGTTGGTGGTAAGTACGTCCTCGACCTCGTCGAGCCGCTCCCCGAACTTGCTGGAGAACTCGTAGATGTCGTCCATCAGACCCAGCGGCATGTCCTGCAGACAAACATTGACAACGTGCCCTCCGAAGCACGACTGCACTGACAATGCTCTCTCTCTCTTCGTGCGGGACACCGAGTCGTTCAACGACCTGATGAACCCTGGAGTCAGTTTTTCAATCGCCTACTGCAAGTAGCAGGCCTAGTCGCAATGCTGGCAATACGGTATATACATTCTCTTAACTTACTTTAAATTACCGCTGATAAGAAAGTGCATTACCCCTCGTACGAGGGGTCAATAACCTTAAGAGAGTAAAGGTTATTGACCCTTGCATCAGTTTATATTGCTCATAATAATAACATGATTTCGATAGCTGTCAATTATTATGACATAAGATCTGTTTTTATTTTTAGATATATATTTTAGTATAGTGGCTTGCTTATAAATACCCTCAAGGTGGCAAAAATACCTGTTGGTGGTGAGTACGTCCTCGACCTCGTCGAGCCGCTCCCCGAACTTGCTGGAGAACTCGTAGATGTCGTCCATCAGACCCAGCGGCATGTCCTATAGACAAACATTCACAACGTGCCCTCCGAAGCACGACGACGGCAGTGACAATGCTCTCTCTCTCTTCGTGTGGGACACCGAGTCGTTCAACGACCCGATGAACCCTGGTGTCAGAGTTTTTCAACCGCCTACTGCAAGTAGCAGGCCTAGTGGCAATGCTGGCAATACGGTATACACGTCATTCTCTTAACTTACCTTAAATTAGCGCTGATACGAAAGTTCATTACCCCTTGCACGAGGGGTTAATAACCTTAAGGGGAAAGAGCAAAGGTAATTGACCCTTGCATGAGTTTTTATTATGGGTCAATGAACTTTATTCCGAGTTAAAATCGTCGCGACGTGTGATGACATCTTGTACCTCATGGAGCTTGTAAGGTCGTTCCAATAGGCCATATTTGACAGCTGTCAAAATCATGTTAAAGTCTTGACATAAGATCTGTTTTGTTTAGACATGTACCTTAGTATCTGTCAAACATAGCCTATTCAAACGGGCGTACTGCAATGCCATTACCTGTTGGTGGTGAGTACGTCCTCGACCTCGTCGAGCCGCTCCCCGAACTTGCTGGAGAACTCGAATTAACCGCCACCATACGGTTGGCCCTGGCTGTTCGGTTCAGGTCTATCCCTCGGTCGCTTCTTACGACTCCCACGGGAAGAGAGAGGGGATGGTGCTATTCTACTCAGCCGGCACCACACGGTGCTGCAACGCCAGTACCTGTTGGTGGTGAGTACGTCCTCGACCTCGTCGAGCCGCTCCCCGAACTTGCTGGAGAACTCGTAGATGTCGTCCATCAGACCCAGCGGCATGTCCTGTAGGGAAACATTCACAACGTGCCCTCCGAAGCACGACGACGGCAGTGACAATGCTCTCTCTCTCTTCATATGGGACACCGAGTCGTTCAACAACTTGATGAACCCTGGTGTCAGTTTTTCAACCGCCTACTGCAAGTAGCAGGCCTAGTCGCAATGCTGGCAATACGGTATATACATTAACTTACCTTAAATTACCGCTGATAAGAAAGTGCATTACCCCTCGTACGAGGGGTCAATAACCTTAAGAGAGTAAAGGTTATTGACCCTTGCATCAGTTTATATTGCTCATAATAATAACATGATTTCGATAGCTGTCAATTATTATGACATAAGATCTGTTTTTATTTTTAGATATATATTTTAGTATAGTGGCTTGCTTATAAATACCCTCAAGGTGGCAAAAATACCTGTTGGTGGTGAGTACGTCCTCGACCTCGTCGAGCCGCTCCCCGAACTTGCTGGAGAACTCGTAGATGTCGTCCATCAGACCAAGCGGCATGTCCTGTAGGGAAACATGACAACGTGCCCTCCGAAGCACGACCTTGGCAGCGACAATGCTCGCCTTCGTGCGGGACACCGAGTGGTTCAACGACCCGATGAACCCTGGTGTTAAGAGTTTTTCAATCGCCTACTGCAAGTAGCAAGCCTAGTGGCAATGCTGGCAATACGGTATACACGTCATTCTCTTAACTTACCTTAAATTAGCGCTGATACGAAAGTTCATTACCCCTTGCATAAAAGGTCAATGACCTTTAGGGGAAAGAGCAAAGGTTGACCCTTGCATCAGTTTTTATTATGGGTCAATGAACTTTATTCCGAGTTAAAATCGTCGCGACGACAGAGACAGTACCAATTGGTGGTGATGACATTTTGAATAGCGAGCGCAGTGCAAAATATAGTATTTGCAGTCAGGTCGTTCGAATAGGCTTTATTTGACAGCTGGCAAAATCATGTTATTGCTGTGACATAATGTCTGTTTTTTTAGACATGTACTTTAGTATCTGTCAAATATAGTCTAATCAAGTATACACATTACTTACCTTACCTTAAATTAGCGCTGACAAGAAAGTTCATAACCCTTTGCACGAGGGGTCAAAAACCTTAAGGGGAAAGAGCCAAGGTTATTGACCCTTGCGTCAGTTTTTATTAGGGTCAATGAACTTTATTCCGAGTTAAAATCGTCGCGATGGCAGTGACAGTACCTATTGGTGGTGATGAGATGACATCTTGAATAGCGAGCGCAGTGCAAAATATAGCACCTGCAGTCAGGTCGTTCGAATAGGCTTTATTTGACAGCTGTCAAAATCATGTTAATGTCTTGACATAAGGTCGCTTTTTATGTACTTAAGTATCTATCAAACATAGCCTATTCAAACGGGCGTACTGCAATGCCAGTACCTGTTGGTGGTGAGTACGTCCTCGACCTCGTCGAGCCTCTCCCCGAACTTGCTGGAGAACTCGAATTAACCGCCACCATACGGTTGGCCCTGGCTGTTCGGTTCAGGTCTATCCCTCGGTCGCTTCTTACGACCCCCACGGGAAGACCACCCCTCCGTGTTGCTTTTCTACTCTGCCGGCACCACACGGTACTGTAATGCTATTACCTGTTGGTGGTGAGTACGTCCTCGACCTCGTCGAGCCGCTCCCCGAACTTGCTGGAGAACTCGTAGATGTCGTCCATCAGGCCCAGCGGCATATCCTGTAGGGAAACATTACAACTGGTTAGGAGGAATGTCAAAATTTTGAGGCGAAATCAGCTCAGAAACGTTCGCGAAAAGGTGAGAAAGCGTTCGGAATATACGATACTATTTCCTGAAATCTCCATAAAATGATATGCAATTATTTTTATGAATAGTTCAAGATCTATGCTACAAAACTATGGGACCTAAAACACGATATGATAAGATGCCTCGATAGAAAAAAGCAAAGCAAGCTCGAATTTTGCGTTTTTTTTTTCAAATATTTCTATGTATCAGTTTAAAATATAAGAAATGTTCAGATTTCTTAACTGAAGCGTCATTGTCTGTTTTTCTCTAACGCAGCGAAAATGAAAGGGACTTACTTTTTGGGACTGATTTTGCCTTAAATATTAGATGTAAGAGACGATGACCAGACTGTGGGATGGAACTGAATAACATTCTAAGCAGTTCAAACTCCAAAATGTTCAAATATCGAAAAAGAGCAAAAGCAGAGCATAATAGTATCAGTGGGAGCAACAATCTCGACGCAAGTAACTCCAAGCCAGCTAGCTGGTATGTAGCAGCAAGAGCAAAACAGTTTCATATTTACTTACAAGAGACACTCCTCCCGGGCGGATGTACGCGGCGTGCATCCTCGCCCCGCTCACTCTCTCGTAGAACTCCATCATCTTCTCTCGCTCCTCGAACAGCCAGAAGAAAGGAGTCAGCGCGCCCACGTCCAGAGCGTGAGTGCCCACCGCCATTATGTGGTTCAGGATGCGAGTCAGCTCCGCGAATAGCGCTGAAGACAAATAAAAAATCTAATAGAAAAACTTTTGATTAAAAAAATAAAAATCGGGACGAATTGAGAACCTCCTCCTCTTTTGTTTTTCGTCGGTTAAAAAATTGAAGACTGCTTTTGTGGAAAATCTATTTCCCTATACAAAACATAGCCTATGACAATCGGGATCATGTAAGGATTCTTCTCACACAATTCCCAATCGAATCTGTTCATTGGTTAAAAGAGTTACAGTGCTTTAAAGAAACGCACATTATACATACATGAACCCTAAAAAACATTACACTCTTTTTTGAGGGCAGTCGTGTAAAAACATTACACTCCTTTTTTTTGAGGAAAGTCGTGTAAAAACATTACACTCCTTTTTTTGAGGACAGTCGTGTAAAAAGAACACTTGATTCCTGAAGTTATGGCACAATAGTTTGGCGTGTTACCGTACCCTAGAATTTAAAGAAATTATTTCTACATACATACATATATCACGCCTTTATCCCTTACGGAGTAGGAAGAAAGGAAACACCTACAAAATGAGAGTCATTCAGAAAGAAGACTGCGTATCACCATAGTGCCTCAGCCTGTACCTCAAAATTGCAATGTTATCAATTGGAACACCAGTGGAAGAGCACAGCAAATTATTACTAAAGTACGGTCATTCGAACAGGCCATATTTGACTGTTGTCAAACCAGTACTAAAAGACAATTCAACATAGAAATAAAGACTTAATGTGATTTTGACAGCTGGCAAAAATGGCCTATTCCAACGTCCATACTGTATATTAATTTTTTTTTATACTCACTTCGAATATACTTCGCCCGGATTGGTATATCAATGTTCAACAGTTTCTCAACGGCCAAGCTGAAGCATTGTTCGTTGCACATCATGGACACGTAGTCCAACCGGTCAAAGTAGGGTAAAGCCTGGGTGTAGGTCTTGTATTCAATCAGCTATGTCCTTAGAGTATATATAAGCAAGCTATAGAGTGCGCATATCGGCCCGCACCGAACTGTCAAAGCGTAAGCAGTTCCTCCCTAAATACAGACGCCAAATGTATGATCCCTTAATACAGACGCCAAATGTATGAGAAGTCATTGAGGTTTAATAGTGTTGTCACTGGCGTTTCGCTACTGATGGACAGAGAGGTTGTGTTATAACTACTGCCAACAGTTCTAACTTATTAGGCGCAATCTATAGCTTGCTTAAATATACTCTAAGGCTCTGTCTCATTTGGCGTACCCCAGGGGAGTATCCTTGGACCAACGCTTTACTTAGTCTATATCAATGACCTTCTTACGCTCAAATTATTAAACTCCGATGTTATTCTCTCGTAGGAGTGGTGGAGGAGACCGACCACACAGTAAATTACTACTAGATTTTTTAATACTCACTTCGAATATACTTCGCCCGGATTGGTATATCAATGTTCAGGAGTTTCTCAACGGCCAAGCTGAAGCATTGTTCGTTGCACATCATGGACACGTAGTCCAAGCGGTCGAAGTACGGCAACGCCTGGGTGTAGGTCTTGTATTCAATCAGCTTCTCCGTTCCTCGGTGGAGGAGACCGATGTGCGGGTCAGCTGCACGGACTGTCTGTGGGGAGACAAGAAATAATGCACTATAATAAACAAATTTAATTTGATGACATAAAGAGATTTTTTCTCCTACGTGCTACGTTTGTCTTTGAACCATCTTAGAATAATTAAATATTTTACTAGATTAAAAGTTGTTTTTAGAACTAAAAACAGTATGCTTATGTTTGTGTCCGTGTAAATCAGCAGTGTGAGTGTTTGTAAAGAGGTCCGTAGCGATTTAAAATCACAGTTAAATAAGTGTACTCTCTCTCATCATGTGGGACACCGAGTCGTTTAACGACCCAATGAACCCTGGTGTCAGAGTTTTTTAACCGCCTACTATGTTATGTTACTAAAAACATACTTTACAAACATGCAATTGATTCCTAACCTGGATTGTGCAAACAGTCCAAACCCTAAAGAAAGGATCCTAAAATGTCAACATGGCAACTACTGTAAGTAACATTAAGCTAGACATGGACATTGGTGAAAGAAGATTAAAATCCTATACTAAATTAAAACATCCTCCTCTTTTACCAGCAAAACACACAGTTTTTTGAAGAACATAGTAAAAAGTTACCTCTCCGTCTAGCTCTAGCACAAGACGCAGTACCCCGTGGGCAGCCGGATGCTGCGGTCCAAAGTTCAACACCATGTTGCGGACCTGCTTCTCTACCGGGGCTATTTGACCTGCAAAACGGAACGGGACAGCATTTAGTACAATCTCTCCTGCTCACTCATGAACAATCCCAACTGTAAGGTTTACATTTTTTTCAGACCGTAACATTTTACAGTAATAACTGTTACTTTTCTAGATGCAGCAACATTGACATTGCATAAAGGCGTGTATTCATTGGGGACAAAATCTCAGAACTTTGTTAATGACACAAAGTTCCCAACAAATGTTCCCAATATGGACATGTTTTAAACAATGTCCCCGAAAAAAGCGTACACATTGGGGACATTGTCCATAAACATTGCCTATGATACAAAGTATCAGGGATTTTGTCCTCAATGAATACCTTTAATACAAAAGTTTCCCAATAAATGTTCCCAATAAAGTTGCATTTATACAATGTTTATGGGACAAAGTTTCCAATACAGGTGCATCTTCATTGGAAACTTTACGCCTGCCTTAAACCAGAAGTAGACGAGGTATAATTTACCAGAGTATGGTGGATGCTTGAGCAGGCTGGTGACCTCGTCGGGGTACATGACGGCGCCCTGGAACTGCTGCACATACTCCGCGTCAGGCATCCAGCGGGAGCCATTGCGCTGGGAGCTGCAATGATCATTAATTGAAAATTAGAAAACTATAGAATTCATTAGCACACACAAGGACTTGAACCCGGGACTGTAAGGTACTGTCCCACTGGTTTGCCAACTTAACTACGGGTGCTTGGCAGACCCTGATGAACTTTTCAACCTCTTGACTCTTGTCTCGAAACAAAATCTAGTAGCAGATTTTACAAGTAAATACTTTGGCTAGACCGAATTACAGTAGGAACAATGTAGCTATAATTTTTTGCTTGTAACAATGTAGCTCAGTTGGCAGAGCAATGGGATGGTACTCCACTGGGGTTGTAATGATGATCAGTAATAAAATACCAAAACTAAAAACAAAAAGTTTGAATTATTCTAGGTGCTGTGGGCAGCCCATTCTACAGTTTAGAACCAAGAGATTATGTTAATGACCTCGAGCAAATAGAATTACTTCTCTTAATGTGAAAAAGGGCAAAATATAGGTAAGAAAATACGCAAAATAACCTAAGAAGTTACATAATTTAATTATCACGAAATCTCAACCAATACACATAAGACTTTAATTCCAACGTATGAAGCACTCACTTAGTATTGTAAATAGCTGGTAAATTCTTTAGAAGGGCCTTTGAAGGGCCCAAATTTCCGGATTTTCGCAACAAAACATTCAGTAGCGAGGCCATTTTGACGGACTACGTTCCGTTCTGTTTTCGGTGACGTACGGCGCAAAATATATGATGACAAGTTTAGAATGAGGAACCAGGGTTGACTCTAAAACTAACAACTCTTTGAGAGAATCGCTGTGCCTAGAAGTCCCGGTTGTTGTTCACGTTGCTTAAAAACATTCGCGAAAAACTAAATAAAATAATTCAAATAGAAAACAGACAAGAAAAACTGCGTAGAATGGATATATTTACAGCTGACGTTGACGTTAATGCTGGTGTTACAACAGTAAAAAATTTGGTCTCTAGTGTTGTACAAAACGGTTAAAAAGCGGTTTTCTAAGCCGAAGGGGTCAGTGTGACCATGCGTAACGAGATTTTATTATTTTGTTCATTTTATTTATTTTTTATTCTTCTTTTGGATTGGTTAGGTGGCCTCGGTAGTCTCCCGTCGACAAATGGGGCCTACCTCAGGGCCTGTGCGTGTGTGATACGATCCTCACTCAATCTACCTTGAAGATGCTCAATGTAATCGACAAGTAATCGATTGTATATTGCAGAAAATTGTAAAGTTTGACTTTGAAGGGTGGTATCACCGGTTTTGACAGTCGACGTTTTCGTTCGGGTCCATTTTGATTTTGTTGTTGAATATTTTTTCAGGAGCTGAATTTTCTTTATTTTCATGCATTTACGAGTGCAAAATGACGGAGATATGGAATTTGAGTGCAATATGCCGATGTTGTCATCTGGACGGCAATTTCAAGAGCCTGGAGTTGGCGTATCAGCATCAAAACACTACGGAAGTGTACTCGGTTATGATTGAAGAAACATTTGGACTTTCGGTGAGTTTTACGCCTTATTTTCACATTTTTTAAGTCCAAGGTTCTGAGGGCTTCATGTCTGTTACAATTTTGGGCGACAGGCTGACAGCACTCGGCCTTTAGAGTTACAGAGTTACAATAGGTTCTTGTTCTAATTTCTAAAACGGCCCTCAAGTGTCTGTTTGTCGGATGTGGTGATAAAGACCGTATTTTCCGGCCGTCCAGGTTCGTAAGCATGATGTGTTTATAAGCCCTGCAAAAGAAGGACCAAACTCAACATACAGCGGTCTATACTCGCATATAGTGGTAATATAAGCAAAAAAATCAATCTGTTTGTTGTGGTTGACGTGTTTTTGTTAGAGGCACTTTGTTTATGTTTCTTATTGAATAAAACTGATGTAGAATGTTAAAAACATGGTATAATAAGATACTCCGTTATAATAAGTATGTATGTAATGGTATAATAAGGTATTCCGTTCCGAGACTCGTGGACCACGTGACCAACACAAGTCTACGTCATCATGCTTGTGGGTTACCAGAACTACCCACTCTTCTGATGTTTTTTGTAAATCATTTATGATACTGTTAACTAATAAATACAATTGAAGTGTTGTTGTAAAGTTCAAGTTAATACACACGTAAATCTAAATTATAAAATTATTAAGAAATATTTTAGGTCACTTTTCTGAGATTTAATTTACCCCATAACGTATTTTATTGAAATAAAGTGGCAATACTAAGTGACGTTGTCTTGTGTTTCTCTGGGAAGGAAAGACCATGTTTTATTAGACTATGGTTAAAAACATGGATTCTCATGAGCGGGGCAAAGTTCTGTAACATGATAACAAATTAAAAACTGTTTTGCTGCCACTACTGGAAGAAAAAAAAGAAGATAATTTACAGTTTGATTTTTCAAATGCAGGACTAATATATTAATCAATCATGTTTTGTTACTGTTTGCAGGTATTCAAGCCTCCCAAAAACAAAAGCTATTCAATATGTGATGAATGTATTAAAAATCTTCGCGATGCAGCCAAATTTAGACAGCAGATCATAAGCTGCGAAGAGAAATTCAAAGAATATCTACTTAGTAAGTCTATTGTCTATTACTCTACCCATATAGTTCTAGTTTAGAATAGAATCACCCCAATTTTACTTGTGGGTGTCATAAAAAGTGATTAAGGGTTAATTATCCAGGGAATGGGCAGCATCATTCTTTGCGAATAAAATATCTTGCACTGCGCTCGCCATTCTGCCTGCCAAGCATGGTGAGTATGGCAATACCTCTCAAAGAGGGGAGGCCCATGTCCAGCAATGGAATGTTGTGGTAGGAAAAGTATACTGCCAGTTTTGAATAATGTAAATAATCTTATCTTAATAAACCTGCATTGTCCCACTGTTGGGCAAAGGCCTCTATAGTGTAATTTCCATTCCATTCTGCTCAGGGATTCCAAGTTCTAGTCTTTGTCAAAGGTGTCTAGAATGTTGCTGTAGGTAATGTTAAACTTTCTGGTGCTACAAAAACTTACACTGATCTTGTCAACTGCCTGCTAAATTCTCCCCAATACTGGCCCATGCCCAGCAGTGGACTGTTGATATTTTTTTTATTCCTAGTAGTGGCCATAGATACTAATTTATAAGTAAATATTCTACAAAATGCTATTTACTTTTCAGATGAGGAAGCGCTGAACTCTAGTATTAAAATTGAAATAGACTACAATAATGGTAAGAATTTGATGTTAGTCATCTTTAATTAAATCTGTTATCTCAAATTGTATGGGCCTTATCATAGTAAAGGTTTGGGAGCTGGAGTGTAACAATTTATTTGCATTTGCATTTTCATTGTATATAGGGTGATTTTTTATATAATTACTATATATAATTACTAGTGATAGCAAAACCTGGAACCAGCTGGTGATGAAGAACAAGGGGAAAGTTGGGGAAAGATGTTCCTTATCACCAGCTGGTTCTAGGTGTTGCTATCGGTCACTAATAAAATTTCACCCTGTATTTGTACCGAATCTGCCAAGCACCTACTTCACTCTGCAGCCACTTCCAAACTGCTTGTATGATAAAGGTCAAAATAAAGACCGAGCGTGGCGGCGTCGTTCAGTTCGTGACAGTATGGAGGGCGCGCCGCGGCGTACCGCCCGGTCTTTCTGGCATCCCCATACAAACCAGTCATTTTGACGGCGCACCACGTCGCATCAAGCTTAGTCTTTAAGGACACCTTAAGGCTCTAAAGAACTGCCCTTTTCCTATTGTAAAAAGCATGTTTCCCTGTCATAGAAAAAAAAACTACTATTGACTATTCTACAAGTAGACTGCGAGTCAATAAATTTACCTGTTTTATTTGGTTTAAACCATTTTTATGATAAATTTCTTTCCAGATGATGACAGTGCCAACAACAAGACATCATTACTATTAGGAGGATTAAGCATCAAACAAGAAATTGATGGAGGAAATGGTATGACAAAGAAATAATCAATTTTTTTTTAAGACGAGATACCTAATATCAGTAGCAAAGTGTAAATTTTAAAATTAAATAAAGGTGCAAGTTGTACAGATAAAAAATGGATCCCGAGTCTTCAACATTGTGGACTTTCCGCTCATAATTCTTTAAGAGGCAAACAATATTATTGTCAAATTGCATGTTTATATTACCTATTGTTCTAGATTTCGACGATTGTGATTTTAATGATGTACCTGACCTGTATGATATAAAAAATGAAGCAAGAAATGAAGCAATAAAGAATGAAGGTATGTTTTTTAATTACTTTACACTAACTTTTACTAGAAATGCTGGTGATAAGATGATATGATAACTGATTGATGAAGAAAAACTTTGTATAAATAAATATGTAAGTAGGTTGAAATATGAAAATCTCTATTATATAAGATTACATTAAATTAAGTAAAAATATTTTAAGGCTGTGTACAACTCACAAAATTAAACAACTTTTATTAGAAACTTTCCATCGAATATGAAAATAGTAGTTTTAATAACAAAGAATGGCGCTATTTTGAATCATGAGCGGAACGAGGGATTTTAAAGTAGAATCGTGAGTGAAGCGAGGGATTCAATGTAAGTCGCCCGAGAATAAATAACTTTATACCCGAGTGATACATACTACTTTTCATCCCCCTCTATGAGAAAAACAATAAATACTAACTTAATCTACGAAGTTCTTTAAATATTGCTTGCTATTATCCATTATTTTACAATACATCCTATAAATTGCATTATAAACATCCAATATTTACAAAACCATTATCACACATTGCATTTCATATTATTGCAATATAATTGTGAGGTTCTATATTGTTGTTGCCCTTTGCCGGCCAGTTATCGCGCCAAAAGAAAAATAAAATTTGACACATTACTTTTTAATTGCAAATTTTTCTAGGAATTAGGTCTTTTATAAGCAACATACTAGGTGTAAAATACTCAATAAAATAGCAGATAACAGGTAGTGTTGCAGAGAAAAAACCCATCTGTAGTAAATTTTCGATTGATTGACTGCAAATATTTGTGTTCCAAATTCAAATGAATTTTAATCCCTTGGGATTAAATAACCTATTTTAATCCCACTTATGTGCGACCAAAGCGTAGTTTTTTAATAGAGGGGATGAAAAAGAATATTTGGGCCTCCCATACAAATATCACTCAGTGTGCACTCCCCGGTGCTAAAATTTATTCAAATTTTAAATAAAAGTTTCTGATATGTGTATGTTCATTTTTGTCAGAAGAACACGCCCTTAAAATATTTGTACTTTTAATTTAACCCTATAATAATATTGTAAATAAAAATATATCGTTTTATAAATAAAAGTATTGATTTCCTGGCTTGTTTGCTAAAATCAGATATTCATATTTTTATTTCTCGCGTCGAGCTAGTGTCGTAAAAGACTCGAGTCTTTTATTTTTATTTGAAAAACTTAAACCTTTTTTAAGCCCTGTCCTAAAGACTAAAGTTATTATTTGTTCCAGTATGTGACAGCAAGAAAGTAATAAAGACAGAAGCTCCTTTAAAGCTTAAAATTAGAAAATCAACAATCAACCAAAAAACAAAACAACAATTGAATAAAAAATCGAAACAAGGTAAGTTTGCGAATCAATACATAGTATAAAATGAGGTCGCTTGTCGCTTTTTGCGTTACTCTGTCGTGGAATTTGCTAACTCCTCCCAAACAACGCAACACATGCCGGTAAAGCTTTTTCCCGCGGGAAAGTAAGTTGCAGCGGGTGAAACCGCTAACGGGCTGCTAGTTTTCTTATAAAGTGCCTTTCTAATAAAAAAAAAACTGAAGTAACTACAAATAGGCTCACCCCATATCTTTCCCGTAGGTGTCATAAAAAGTGACTAGGGGATTTGAGAGTTGATGTGTATCGCAATTTTACGCGACAGGCTGACAACCTGTCAGTATGATGATGCACAGTTTTCTGAATGACTCTCAAACTTTTGTCAGACGTGGTGTAAATGGCCGTTTTTATAGCTGTTTAAGAATAGCATCACCCCATATCTTCCGTGGGTGTCGTAAGAAGCGACTAAGAGATTTGAGAGTTAATATGTATTGCAATTTTAGGCGACAGGCTGACCACCTGTTGCTATATAGTGATGCACAGTCTTCGGAATGTATCTGAAACTACTGATGGCCGTTTTTACAGCCGTTTACGCTCTGCCTACCCTGCATATGTGTATAGTCTACGGTCACAAGCAGCGCCATCTTTCGAATTTCATCACTAATCCTTTTATTTTACAGCAAAGACCAAAAAGACCACCCCTTCACCACCAAAAAACGCATCTCTGAAAGATTCTGAAACTCCAAAGAAGTTAAGGAAATCAAAGAAACTTGAACCAAATTGTGAAGAGTGCGGCGTCGTTTTCCAGAAGCGATCAGAAGTAACTCTCCATAACAACGTATATCATAAATATAGAGGCACGTACACTTGCATCGATTGTCCGCAAGAGTACGAACAGATCGAGCAGATGTTTGAACACGTACAAACACACGGTAAAGACGCGGTCAAATGCAGATTTTGCAGCAAACACTTCCAGGAGAAAACTATTCATATGGAACACGAGAATTCCGTTCATACAAAGGAAATAGTGCACATCTGTGACATATGTAACAAAAGGTACTTTAGTAAAAGCGTTATAATCAAACATATGTTAATGCACATAGGCTTAAACAAAAAGGTCTTTTGCGAAACATGCGGCCATAGTTTCAACGATAGAGCCAACCTCAGAAATCACATCGACGCTGTACATTTAAATCTCAGAAAGTTCAATTGTGATCAATGCGATAAGACGTTCAAAGCTAAAAAGGCTTTGAAAGAGCACATAGCGATCAAACATCTAGGCATGGAATACGCAAAATACACTTGCAAAGAGTGCGGGGTGGAGTTTAATAGTTGGCGGCATAGGAGATACCATATGCAGATGCAGCATCCAAAAGATAACGTAGCTTATCAGTCTAAAGAAATAGTCATCGACCATAGCGCGTACAGTTACTACTGCAAAGTTTGTCCCGAGGTTTTCCATAACAGAGGTCGGTTCAAAGCGCACGTCTTAAGGCACAGTAAGGAGGGGAAGCTACCTCATATGTGCCACGTATGTGGACTCAGTTTCTCTAGTACCTACACTTTAAAACGACACGAGGCTCTACACTTAGGACTCAAGTCTCACAAATGCGACATTTGCCAGAAAGCCTTCGCACATCCCACCCAGGTAGTCAGACACAAGAAAAACGTACACAATCCTGTCAAACGCGAGAAAATAAAGTGCCCGATCTGCAAACAAAACGTGCGAAACATGGAGAAGCATCTCAAAATACACACGATAAGGCCTTATATGTGCGAACATTGCCATCGGTCGTATCCAGAAAAAAACACTTTAAATCGCCACGTCAGAGAGTTCCATTTGCGAATATTCAAACACAATTGCGACTTATGCAATACCAAGTTCCGAAATGTGAAAGTTCTGGCGAAACATCGCAGGACCTGCGTCGGGGAGTTTAAACCTGATGCTGGTATAGTGGACCACGCTTTACCAAGCGAATACTCTGTAGAAGTCGAAATCAATCCCTGAAAATGTCATAATTTCTGTCAGGGGCGGATCTGAGGTAGCCAGCGGCCCTGTCTCGACTCAAACTTTACGCCCCCCCCTTTGCAGGTCCAAGCCCTCAGTTTCCGAAGACAACATTTTCGTACTTACGGACATCTAGAAGGGCGGCACACTAACGTATTGCGAGCGAAGCGAGCCCGAGTTTTCGCGCTAAATCTGGTGTGGTGGTAGCAGCACTAATAGACTGAGAGATGAGGTGTCAGTCAGTCTGACACATAATAATTGCGAGCGAAGCGAGCCCGACTTTTCACGCTAAATCTGATGTGGTGGTAGCAGCACTAATAGACTGAGAGATGAGGTGTCAGTCAGTCTGACACATAATAATTGCGAGCGAAGCGAGCCCGACTTTTCACGCTAAATCTGATGTGGTGGTAGCAGCACTAATAGACTGAGAGATGAGGTGTCAGTCAGTCTGACACATAATAATTGCGAGCGAAGCGAGCCCGACTTTTCACGCTAAATCTGGTGTGATGGTGGCAGCACTAGTGAACACCGAGAGGGGGCGTCACTGAGACCTAAAACGTATTGCGAGCGAAGCGAGCTCGACTTTTTACGCTATATCTGGTGTGGCGGTAGCAGCACTAATGGACTGCGAGAGGGGGCGTCAGTGTGGCACAGAATTAATTGCGAGCGAAGCGAGCCTGGCTTTTCACGTTAAATCTGGTGTGATGGTGGCAGCACTAATAGACAGCGAGAGGGGGGCGTCATTGAGACACAAAACTAATTGCGAGCGAAGCGAGCCAGACTTTTCACGCTAAATCTGGTGTGATGGTAGCAGCACTAATGGACTGCGAGAGGGGGCGTCACTAAGACACAACACGTATTGCGAGCGAAGCGAGCTCGACTTTTTACACTAAATCTGGTGTGGTAGTGGCAGCACTAAAGGACAGCGTGATCACACTGACACAAAACTTATTGCGATTGCGAACGCAGCTAGCTTGACAAACACCATTAAGATTGTTTCAAGAGGGCGTCAGAGTTGTATTGGGTTCCTTTGCAATTTCAGTCTTTTCACCAGTGAGATATTTTTTTTGCAAGATTTGCTGCCCTTAAATATTTTTCCCGGATCCTACCGGCCTTACAAAATTCAAAGTCTCGAAATAACGATTTGTTACGGTAATAAATTCGTTTTTAAAAAAAAGATAACTACTTAATTTTCATTTTAAAAAGACCGGCTCATTATTGCCCTCATTATTAGGTATGCGAGAAACTTCTGTGCCCGTATTGGCTGACTTTAATTGGCGCCCTCAGTTTGGCAGGGCGCGCCTCTTTTCGTGTCGTAGCGCCCGCGCCCCTCAAGGAAGGCACGGAGACCAGATTTAACATTTATTTATATTTTCTCTGTTCTCATGAAACAGGCAGGAAAATTGCTTCACCTTAACGCCATTTATGCCCTGTGGTAAGCAAGATTATCCCTTAGCTCTCAATAATAACCCGAATCTTACGAGGCTTGGTTTTGCGCCCCCCCTTAGTCTGCGCCCCTATAGCCACACCCTAGATCCGCCCCTGATTTCTGTGGCTTACGTGAAAAGCAAGAAATATACTGGGTGTAACATAAATGGTATAACAAGCCGAAAGGAGGTCAAAGTACTCATGAAACCGAACAACTTTCCCCATGGAACATGGGTCGAAATATGAAATAATAATTGTACCTCCCATACAAAACTGCCGATTTGAGTTACTATGGGAGGACCATAAATTTTTTTCGAATTTCGACCTATTTCTTGGAGAAAGTTGTTCAGTTTCATGAGCTGGTTTACCTCTCAAAATATTTGCAGTTGATGGGTAATAAAGTTGTAAATACTTTCTACAGATATCACTGGATCGTCGCTCGGAGACGAGCATTAAGATAATGAAATTTGGCATGCATCGATCGGTGCAGCGATAGCTCAGTGGCAGAGCGGTGAGGCGTTGACCCATGCGGCCCAGGTTTGAGCCCCGAGCGATGCATGCCATTTTTTCAATTTTTTATTTTCATCCGTGAAAATGACTGTTTTTGCGGCTTATGTGAAAAGCTATAATATTTATTTGGGGTTGTTAGATAGGCACTTTTAAAACAATTCATGAATAGTTATTAATTTATTATTAATTACTTATTATAAATTAAATTATTTGAAATGTTAAGAAAGTCTTTTATTTGTTTATTTAATTCCAGAAATTATTACACCATATTAAAACATTAGATATTTCTAGGTTGTGGAAATATATTTTTCATCCCCTCTATTCAAAAAACTACGCTTTGGTCGCACATAAGTGATTAAAATTCATTTGAATTTGGAACACAAATATTTGCAGCCAATCAATCGAAAATTTACTACAGAAGGGTTTTTTTCTCTGCAACACTACCTGTTATCTGCTATTTTATTGAGTATTTTTCACCTAGTATGTAGCTTATAAAAACCTAATTCCTAACAGAATTTGAAATTAAAAAGTAATGTGTCAAATTTTATTTTTCTTTTGGCGCGATAACTGGCCGGCAATGGGCAACAACAATACAACGTGTTACAAAACAACCAATAAATCTCCCATACAAAGTGAGTTCATTTTGTATGGGAAGTCCAAATTTTTTTTCATATTTCGGCCCATGTTCCATGGGGAAAGTTGTTCAGTTTCATGAGTACCTTGACCTCCTTTCAGCTTTATTGGTTGTTTTGTAACACCTAGTATAACCTCAATTATATTACAATAATATGAAATGAAATTTGTGATAATGATTTTGTAAATATTGGATATTTATCGCAATTTATAGGATGTATTGTAAAATAATGGATAATAGCAAGCGATATTTAAAGAACTTCGTAGATTAAGTAAGTATTTATTGTTTTTCTCATAGAGGGGGATGAAAAGTAGTATGTATCACTCGGGTATAAAGTTATTTATTCTCGGGCGACTTAAATTGAATCCCTCGCTTCACTCACGATTCTACTAAAATCCTTGTTATAAAATAGTAGTTTTTATAACAAGGGAATAAAGTGATATATTTAGGGCGAGGGCGCTATTTTGAATCATGAGCGGAACGAGGGATTCTAGAGTAGAGATTCTAGAAACTAGAATAGTGAGTGAAGCGAGGGATTCAATGTAAGTCGCCCAAGAATAAATAACTTTATACCCGAGTGATACATACTGCTTTTCATCCCCCTCTATGAGAAAAACAATTAATACTAACTTAATCTACGAAGTTGCTTGCTATTATCCATTATTTTACAATACATCCCATAAATTGCGTTATAAACATCCAATATTTACAAAACCATTATCACACATTTCATTTCATATTATTGCAATATAAATGTGAGGTTATATTGTTGTTGCCCATTGCCGGCCAGTTATCGCGCCAAAAGAGAAAAAAAATTGACACATTATTTTTTTATTTTAAATTTTGCTGGGAATTAGGTCTTTTATGAGCTACATTACATACAAGGTGTAAAATACTCAATAAAATAGCAGATAACAGGTAGTGTTGCAGAGAAAAAACCCATCTGTAGTAAATTTTCATTTGATTGGCTGCAAATATTTGTGTTCCAAATTGAAATGAATATTAATCCCTTGGGATTAAATAACCTATTTTAATCCCACTTATGTGCGACCAAAGCGTAGTTTTTTGAATAGAGGGACTGAAAACTACTATTTTAGCCTAATGCCAAAGAAAAACGGGACTTCCCAAAAATGGTTCTTCTTCTTTTCGAGTCAATGGCTATAAAACCCAGGTTACAGTTTTTGTGCTCAAAGAGTGGCCACGTCTACGGCATTTTGGTTGGCGTTGAGGTCTTTCTGAGTGCAGGACCAAAAATGGTTAAATAAATAAAAAAAGCGTAGTTATTTTTCAATCATTTATTTTTTCAATATTAACCAGTACGTCCTTAAGCAGTTACAGTATAGATTTAGCATAGCATAGTAATTCTTAGTCCGTAGTCATTTACAGATTTGGTCCTGCGATCAAAAGATATTCTCAGAAAACAGGGTTAGAACAGTTACCTGTTAATAAAAAATCGGTTTCTAGATGAATACAAACTAACTAGTTTGCACTTCATCGAATGTGAATTAAATATATTCAACGCCTTTTTATATGTGTATGGAAACTCATTTGTACAAACATTTTAGAACATTTAAAATGTTACATTTCCTAAAGTGCATTACTAACCCTTTTTCAGTGATAATTTTGCTCGACAAGACCAAAGTAGTTTTTAATAAATAGGTAGGTATAATACAGGTTTTCACGAACACATATTATATGTATAATATATAATTAAGGAAATATGAACAGGCGATTGAGTTTTATATACAATTTTCTACGAAAAGAAATGTATTTAATACATATGAATCGAGAGTGATCGACGGAGACGTGAGACGTGCGACAGCGCTTAAAACCGTTACCCTAAAAATGAGTCGCGCGTGTCCTCTCCTCTGTGGAGCTCTTGCCTAGTACATCAATAGAATAGGGGATAGGTCAGGGGTCAATGCCCTTTTCTCCAGATGTATTAGGCACAAACTCTAGTTAAAATACATTTTAATAATAATGGTAAATTCAGACTCAATTAACCTTGGTGTCATATTAAATTCCATTTCTTTGCAAACCTTTTGTAGATAAACGTATATAAAGTAACAATCAGAAACAAGATACGACCGTATTTTCTTAGCAAATTATCGAGTATAAAATTATATTTTAGCTTTTCCATTTATTACATTTCAACATGATTATGTTTATTTCAAATAATACATTTACAATATTTCAAGTTTAGTTTCTACATAAGACTAGGATATCAATAATTATGTAGAAATTAGACTTTAAATAACAGAATAAATTAGTTTAGACTAGAATGAATATCACTCAACTTTCCTACAATCCACATTTATTTATATGAAAATACATAATAATTATACATCTGCATATATCTTGACGGCACGTATGTATATGATTTAATGTTATTTGAACAGGGTTTAAGGGACAGCTCTTCTACTGATTGGGTGCATTCAGACCATGAAACTGAACAACTTCCCATAAGAAAAAATATTTCTGGCAATGTGCTTTTTTTACTTTGATGATGATTGATTGTGATTTTGTATGAAAAGTCGATATTTTTTGTCATGCCCTGAAAAAAATAATCAAACAGGTTATAAAGTTTCATGGTCTGAATAAATCCTATAAGTACTTTGAGAGCAGTCCCTTACACCCTGTATGCTCTAATGTTATTTGTATAATGAATGATCTTCAGGTGTTAATTTTAATGCGTGCATAGTTTGAAGGTGCATAGCTTAAGGGTAGGTTCAGCATTGATAAAGAGATCCGTAAATAATATTTAAAAATATCCAAGTCAAAGTTATTTTTTTACGGCAGAAATTTTGAATAAAATCTAAATTCCGTTCAAAATAGTAATTTAAGTCATGTTTTTTTGTCGTATAAGTGTGCCATTACGAGTACTTTTGTACCTATCAATTTTAGAATGAATTATAATAGTCAAGTTTCCAAATTTTTGCATCATAATTTATTATTTTCGACAAGGATTCTCTTTCAATATTTTTTACGGGTTCCATTATCAATACTAAAGTCTAAACCTACCCCTAAGCTATGGCACGCGTTTAAATTAACACCTTGTATAATGAGATGAGAATGATGGATGAACGATGAGTTTATGATGATTATGATATGTCGTGATCAGGTCTACATGATAAATTGCAATGATGTACATTGAATAGCGCGAATTAGCTGCTTAGGGCCTTGTAACTTAAGTCTTTTTTTAAAGAAAATGCTTTTACATCGCTGGATATATTCGAACCCGCGACTTTCGACTAACCATGCATCTAACGACTGGGCTACCGCGGCTTCTGTCTTCGGCGAAGTTATGCAAGTGCTGTAACGTCTTTTAGCAAAAAATAACAATATGCCTAAAAATAACAATATAACGGATAGGTATTAATAATGGTAATGAAAAGGTAACTATTTTGATCGGCAATGGACGGTCAATAGACTACCTACCATGAATTAAGAATAAAATTGCATGGTATAAACGACCCTAATAAATGGCTATATTGCAAGTTTGTTACCAAAAAGTGACATTATAAAATTGATGTACTAAGGCTGCTTACAGACAGACGGCACAGTGTCGACGGCAGCAGTTGACAACATTTCGACGGCAGTCGTGAACAGGCGTCAACTGCTGCAAGTTGTGGTTTGTTGTCGTCCTAGAGTATATCGGGTGAAATTTTACTAGTGACCGATAACGAAAGCTCAGAACCAGCTGGTGATAAGGAATAACTTTCCCCAAGGAACATAGGTCGAAATACGAAAAAATAATTTGGACCTCCCATACAAAATTGCCGATCAGCTGATTTGAGTTACTTACTATGGGCAGTAAGTTTTTTTCGTATTTCGACCAATGTACCTTGGGAAAAGTTGTTCCTTATCACCAGCCGGTTCTGAGTTTTCGCTATCGGTCACTAGTAAATTTCACCGTATATAATTTAACTAAGCTATAGAGTGCGCCTAAAAAGTTAGAACTGTAGTCTGCACACAACCTCTTTGTCTATCAGTAGCAAAACGCCAGTGACAGCACTATTGAATCTCTACAACGTCTCATATATTTCACGTCTGTATCTAGGAAAGCAACTGCTTACGCTTCGACAGTACGGCGCGAGCCGATATGCGCACTCTATAGCTTGCTTTCGTCAACAGATGTGACCACTTTGACGGCACTTGATACTGCCGTCCGTTTGTCTGTAAACAGCCTAAAGAATGCTACATTTTCCACTTTAGCGTGTATATCTTCCGACATTATAACAAACTTGTAATAGTGACACAGCGCAATTTTAATGATCCCCATGTCAGAGGAAACTAGAAAACCATACAAAAAAAATGTTACATAACATTTTACGGTTACAAAATTTTCAAATATTAGGTACATGGTATTCTAACAGAAACAGGAATTGTAACAAAAAATGAGTAACAATCAAAATAAATAACAAAAATTCAATAATATTCAGCTCATTCCTTGCTCGCCAACAAGTTTAATCATAAAAAGTATAGTGTGCAGTAATGTTACTAACAAATATGAAAATTGAATGTGATCCTTCCACATAATCAGAAACTAAAAATTTCGCGCTGTTTTTCATTTATGATTATTTTCACTTATATAGTTTTTTTATATTGGGTTAAATTTTACTAGTGACCGATAACAGAAATACGCCGGGTGATAAGGAACAATTTTCTCCGTAGTTTGAAATATGGAAAAAATATTTGGTCCTCCCAAACTAACTCCAATCAGCTGATCGACAATTTTGTATGGGAGGTCTAAAACATTTTTCATCCCCTCTATTCAAAAAACTACGCTTTAGTCGCACTTAAGTGGGATTAAAATAGGTCATTTAATCCCAAGGGATTAAAATTCATTTGAATTTGGAACACAAATATTTGCAGCCAATCAATCGAAAATTTACTACAGATAGGTTTTTTCTCTGCAACACTACCTGTTATCTGTTATTTTATTGAGTATTTTACACCTAGTATGTAGCTCATAAAAGACCTAATTCCTAGCAAAAATTGAAATTAAAAAGTAATGTGTCAAATTTTATTTTTCTTTTGGCGCGATAACTGGTCAGCAATGAGCAACAACAATATACATTCCCAATTATATTGCAATAATATGAAATGAAATGAGTGATAATGTTTTTGTAAATATTGGATGTTTATATTATAACGCAATTTATATGATGTATTGTAAAATAATGGACAATAGCAAGCAATATTCGTAGATTAAGTAAGTATTTATTGTTTTTCTCATAGAGGGGGATGAAAAGTAGTATGTATCACTCGGGTATAAAGTTATTTATTCTCGGGCGACTTACATTGAATCCCTCGCTTCACTCACGATTCTACTTTCAAATCCCTCGTTCCGCTCATGATTCAAAATAGCGCCCTCGCCCTAAATATATCACTTTATTCCCTTGTTATAAAAACTACTATTTTCACATATGTTCCTTGGGGAAAGTTGTTCCTTTTCACAATCACTAGTAAAATTTCACCCTATATATAGTTTACGATATTTAGTTTTGTAACATCTTCATTGCACACAAATCATAACATTTACGAGAAAAATCCTGCAAAAAATCTAGTTTTTTAAATTCCACTATACAATTTTTGATGAACCTTTATTACTACTACTTAACACTACGCGCACCAGTAACTCCCACTTTTCATACAAAAAGCACTTGACAAACTTCTATACAAATTTTGACAAACTTCTATACAAATTATTACCTATCTAAATAAGATGTCATTGTTCGAAATAACTTGCATGGTTCAATGAAAAATGTGTTCATTATGAGTATTTTATTTGTTATAGTTGTGTAACAAAATCAATTTTTTTTCTAATACGTTTTACTGCCATAACATATTTTTCGAAAATTATTATTAAAAGTAAATTATTTAAAAATAATGTTTAATTTCAGAAGTAACCATTGTTCTTTGTGTAAAGTAAAGAATAAGTAAGAACTATTAAATTAATTTAATATCAATTATAGTAATAGAATATATTATAAATAATAAAATATAATTATTAACCTTATTATTGATAATGGTGGGAGTTTATAATAATTATCAACTTCTCTCTTTATTTTTGAAAGTAGATAATTGTTACACAACTTTTATTAATGTAAGTAAATGTCATTGACCAATATGTGCGTGTATATTTTATTATTATTTTTTCTCATTCGCAGATTTTTACTAATAAATAAACATACAAGTAGGGTTTATTTAAACTAAAATATTTACAATTTAACATAAATACACAACAGTTTACTTATTAAAGTGGCCTTTTTAGTGGGGGTTAGGTTTAGGTTTAGTGGGGGTTTCGACTGACGAGGGGTTGTTCCTAATTTATTGCTTACTTATTATTATTTTTTGTGTGTGTTTTCTTTTCTTTTGCTTTTTATTTATATTGTATTGACTGTATTGTATATTGACATTTTTTAATGAATAAATTTAATATTTTGTGTTAAAAAAAATGCTTTGAATGTACTATTATATTCAGTTCCTAAAATGTTCAGAGATTTCTAAATGCCCATTGTCAGTAAAAAAGGCGCTTTAATAAACAGTAAATTAACATAACTGTTAACGTAATTTTAAGTTCAGTGCAAATATTTTCGAAGTGTATTCTATTCGTGCAATTGAACGATTTTTTTAGAAACTTTGTTCGTTTAAAAGACATTTGTATCTACCATAGAAAAAATGTTCACAAAATTTCGGTTATCAAGTCACTTTGTATGATTTTCCATTTTCTTTTTCATAGTAATTTGTTAAAAGGAACCAACAAAAGTAAAATACACCCCAGAAATATTTGCACTGAGTTAAAAATCATATATTAAATAGTGTAAGTAAATCATTCTATAATTGCCTAGGGTCTAGCTCCTTACAGTTTCAAGCAGATATTCACAAAATTAATCTAAGATTGTCTTTTGCCAATAATTCAACAAAAAAGGGGATTTTACACTAGTGAAGTCTCTAAGCGTTTTAAATCTTATGGCAGTAGGTAGAGGGTTAATTTTTATAATTGTATATTTAATATTATATTTTTGCAAAAATACAGCGTTTTAATACAACTTTCAGGCCTTAACTAAATACTATAGGAATCGACAACTAAGTCGTGATATCATAATAACAATTATTATGATTATAATAATAAATAATAATTATTATGATTAGAGAAGCGGCTCAGTTGGCGAAAACCATTATTTTATTAATCTCAGTACATGGGTAGCGTATTTTTATTAAATTTTATTATATGGCCGGTTTCTTTTATATAATTTTTCAATATAACACAGTATTATAAGCTACTTATTACAGCTATAATTATTCTCATTTATATAATAATTATATAAAAAAACTGGGTGCCTCTATGCTTCGGGCATAGTGATTTGATAGCCTTTTTTTACAAAAATGGAAGTACTTATCGTCAATATTTGAAAAATCCTTTTTTTAATACAATTACGGTGTCGTAAGGAAGCTTCAGTGAAGAATTTCGAAAGACAATTAATTTGACTCATTTTTGTATGGAAGTGAAGACCGAATTCGTATCTTTTCCAATATCTTGTGCATACACACCAATCATGTTATGTTTTGTATTTTTTTATATTCGTAACGAAGAACATATATTTTTATCAGTAGGTATCAATGTATGGTTGACTAGAATTTTCACCAACTTTTAAAACCACATTGGTTGTACTGTGTCATATTAGTCGACTAGAACTTGAACCAACTTTTAAAACCATATTGGTTAACAGTGTCAGTTTGGTTGACTAGAATTAGAACAATTTTTGAAACCACATTGTTTGAACTGTGTCATATAAGTTGACTAGAATTAGAACAATTTTTGAAACCACATTGGTTGAACAGTGTCGTTTTGCTTGACTAGAATTTGAACCAACTTGTAACCGTATTGGTTGAGCAGTGTCAAACTCCGACGTTGGCATTAATATCAGCCTTTTTCCGGCTAATATAGCACGGTAAAAAAATTCGCGCGCGACAAGTCAATATGTACGGATATTGTTATAAAAATGCCTCTTGACTGTTGAAGGGAAACCTTTTCAAATTTAAGTTTTAATCAGATTGGCATAAAAACAACATTGTATTTTATAGCGTGACCCTTTAATGTTATCTCACAAATAGTGCTATGTTAAGCCATTAAAACCAGTTTGACTAGACCTCCAAACCTACGACTCACAAGTGTCGGTAGGTCTCACGCGAGGGTGGTAGGGGGTTCCACATGTAATTTTACCCAACATATTAACCAGGTTGATAAGAATTCCAGATTGGCAAGTATAGAATTTCTTGTCTTCGTCCAGCAGCATCACAAAAACCAGTTTAACAAGACCTAAAGATTGACTTAGAAATAACACAAAAACCAGGTTGACAAGACTTTTAGATTGCCATATAAGACTTACATACAAATAGCGCCTTTAGCCATTAAAACCAGTTTGACTAGACCTCCAAAGCTACGACTCACAAGTGTCGGCAGGTCTCACGCTATAGTGGTCGGGGGTTCTGGCCTTCGGGACTCCCTTAGGGAGTTGTTCCTTCTGAGTTCGTCTTTCACATACTCGCGGGATTCGAGGCCGCGTCTCGGGGACGCCGTCTCGCGGCACTCTGACGATGACCGTTTTGTGTGGGTGCCTGGAATAATACAGGATTATTTTTAAAAGGTGCCACATGAGTGTGGGTGAATTAGGTGTTAAATGGATGTCAACTTGGTGGCAATTGAATGTCCAATGTGAAAAGTGGGTGTCAAGTGAATGTTAAATGGGTGACAATGACAACTTGGTGTGAAAAAAGAGGTACGAAAGAAATAACAACTACCTGATTCAAAGAAGAAGAGGACCCGAAATGGCAACATAATTGTTGACATCATGCTCAAATGTCATGTAATATGAAAAAGACGCAAACAATAATGTTGCCATTTCGGATCCCTTTCTTCTATGAATCAGGTAGTAAAGGGATGTAAAGTGGGTAATATGAGGATGACAAGTAGGTGACAAGGAGGCGAAAAGTGGGTGACAAAGGGATACAAGTGGGTGTCAACAGGGCATCTAGATGTGAAGTGTCACCCAGTTGACACTGGTGTAGATGACATACCTGAAGTGAAGAGATCTCTGCCTTCCTTCATCATTTCATGATCTAGTGATCTACTGGGTGTCAGTTAAGTGTCGAGTGGGTGTGAAAAGTGTGTCATGTGGGTTTCTAATGAATGACAAAATAAGTGTCGAATTAGTGGCAAGTAGTAGTCAAATACGTGTAAGATGGGATACGTGCCTTCATCATCTGATTGTCGGCGGTGGCGCATAGAAAGACTAATGGGGGACCATTGAGTGGCAGATGGGTGTCTAGTGGGTGCTTTTGGTAGTAAATTGGGTGTCAAATATGTGCCAGATGGGTGTCAACTGGATGTCTTTAGGGTGTCGCATAGAGTGGGTGTCAAGTGAGTATAAATTTGGGGTCAATTGAGTGACAAGTGGGTATCGTATAGGTGGCAAACGAGTAACATACCTAATTCTTTTGGTTTGGCAAATAAATGTATTCTTATTCGTGTCCCTCAAGCTGTAATCCTCACTATTTAAAACATAACGAAAAGTAATTTTTGTTCAGCCAAAAAATAGTGCTGAAATAGTGATAATTAGTGACCCATGCGAAATAATTAGTGACTTTATGGTTCCGGAGATATAGCTATAGTTTGGTGAGGATTACAGATCGAGGCTCAATCTGTAATCCTCACCTCTCGTGTGAGCAAACGGTAATTAATTTTCAGGTTTTTACATTTCAAAAAATAGTGACTAATTAGTGACTAACACAGACGAAAGGTGAGAGATATTCGCTTTGTAGTTCCGAAGCTATGAGTGTATCTTGGTGAGGATTATACCTAAAGCAATTTTGCTATAATCCTCACCTCATTTTCTGCTGAACGCTTGGGTATTTTTATTCAAATGTAGTATCAGAAAATAGTGTTGAAATAGTGATTCTAAATTACATTGCAATTTATTGATTTGCATTCTTAAATAAGTCAAAAAGTCAATTTAAAAAATCTCATACATTTGTAAAGTCAGGTACAGTCGCAAACAAAAGCGATATCTGCCTTTTGGGTATGTTTATGTTTATATTGTTTCCAAATAGATTAGTAAAATAATTTAAAATAATGCCTACCTACACTAAAGTGACCCCAAAAAAACTACTATTTATATGTCCCTAGCAACATTTAGGTATTTCATGAAATGTTTAGCAGAAAAATTACTTATTGGAATGTATTTTTAATTTTTATTATACATATATTAACCCTAGATTGGTCGCGCGGGGTCTTTAAAAGCCCTTCGAATAGACAAATGCGTTTTTTTTCATATAACGGATTATCTGAGTAGCTTGAAACTTTGTGTACCTTCCTGAATAGCATGTAGCTTGGCATAAAATTATATTTCATCAATATCCGTTCACGCAATTACAATATATGGGCGTCGTTTTAGTAAAAAGGCTTTTAAAGACCCCACGCGACCAGAAGTTTTAATAAAGTTTTCATATATATTTTTACAAAACATTATTTTTAGTTAGTTTCATTTGTGAAAAGCAGAAAACAAAAACAGAAATATTTTTATTGTTAGTAATTAAAAATATTCAGGGTATTTTTAAATTTGGGCTTCAAATCACGATAATATCTACTAACCAAAAAAATATGTTATATGTGTATGTTTACTCGTCAATTATTGGTTATTCTGTTCAGACCATATTAAGTACTATAAAATAACAAACAATTTGTCAAATTTTATAATTTGATGACATCTAAACTTTGGGGTTCACAAAGACCCCACGCGACCGACCGCGTAGTTTTTTTCGCACAACTAATTACTAGCGATTAATTACTAAATCTACTAAAACGACTTGAACCCAGGACCGTACCGTCCAAAATCAAAATCAAAAAGTTTTATTTCTCAGTAGGAATTTACAAGATTCTCTTTAAGAAAGTCACATTCTAATTCAAACTTAAAAAAGAGAAAATTTGTAGTGCAAAAAATTCTCTTTTCTATAACAATTTGTGTTCCTACTCTAAACGCGGCTTGGGCGGGATAAAAAAAATATAAATAAAGGCACTGCCTCGGGGCTGGCCGCTCTGCCAACTGAGCTACGGGCGCCTAGCGGGCCGTGGTGAATTTCTCGATGCTTGCCTCGCCGCGACAATTAAACGACATCTAGTAGTAGTTTTTACAACTAAATACTTTGGTTAGTCCACTTACTACAGTAGGAATTGATGAATATTTTCGCTTAAACCAATGTATTGCTAGTGAATAGCACCGTGAGTGCATTAAAAATCCCAATAAACCATTTCCTGAAGGTTTTTTTTACAAGGCCTCCCCTCTCTCGCGTCACCCGTCTCGATCTTGGGCCTCGAGCTGCCAGTTTTGGAGAGGAGAAATACTTCCAAGTCATCTCTCCATCTTTGGCGAGACCGGCCTCGATGACGGCGACCATCTTGTGACACCCACTCTGTTACTTTTGCCCATCATCATCCCTATCCATGCGGCAGACATGGAGTCTTATATCTTATATAGTCGTTTATTACATACAAAACATTACCTCCGTGTCTCCATTATACTGAGTAGTGTTCGCGACTGTACCTGAACATTTTGTATGAAGAAGTTATTACGGGTTTTTAAATGGCTTTTACTATTTTAATTAAATAAATAACAATGCATTTTGAGAACACTATTTCAGCACTATTTTCTGATACTATATTTAAATTAAAATACCAAAGCGTTCAGCAGAAAATGAGGTGAGGATTATAGCAAAATTGCTTTAGGTATAATCCTCACCAAGATGCACTCATAACTTCGGAACTACAAAGCGAATATCTCTCACCTTTCGTCTGTGTTAGTCACTAATTAGTCACTATTTTTTGGAATGTAAACCAACTGAAAATTCATTACCGTTTGCTCACACGAGAGGTGAGGATTACAGATTGAGCCTCGATCTGTAATCCTCACCAAACTATAGCTATATCTCCGGAACCATAAAGTCACTAATTATTTCGCATGGGTCACTAATTATCACTATTTCAGCACTATTTTTTTGGCTGAACAAAAATTACTTTTTGTTAAGTTTTCAAAAGTGAGGATTACAGCTTGAGGGACACTCTTATTCTTACCTGGTGTATCATGATCTCTACCAGCTTTCATCATCTCGTGGTCTAGTGATGTGGACGCCTGGTCTGCGGTGGCGCGCCGCCGGACGCTCTGCTGCAATCGAGAGACTGAACGTCATTACAAGGGTTAACATCACGGCATGAAACTTGATTTTAAGGTTCCATGGTTATTATCACTATAAGACATTATAACGGGTTTTAACTCACGGTAGGGATATATCGAGCACCCTATATTTCGTCGATGTAAACTTTACCCGTGATCATGGAGATTGTAACATCGCCGAAATATAGGGTGCTCGATATATCCCTACCGTGAGTTAAAACCCGTTATAATGTCTTATAGTTTTGGCATGAAACTTGTGGGCATGTAACTTTAGAACAAAGTAGACACTGTAAAATTTGCTACCGCAGCCAGGATTTGAACCTGTGACCTTTGGTATCTGTACTGCCGACGCCACTACCAACTGGGCTACCGTGGTTCTAATTGCTTAATTCGCAAACTAGATTAGAACCGCGATAGCCCAGTTGGTAGTGGAGTCGGCAGTGCAGATTCCGAAGGTCGCAGGTTCAAATCCTGCCTGCGGTGGAAAATTTTGCAAGTTTTCCAAAAATTGTATACCTAACACGAGAAAAGTTTTAAAATTTGGTATTCAGTAGACACTGTAAATAACACCTCTTGTACTCGTACCGCTATTATATTTGTACATCTAACTAGTTTCGCTCACTAAGCATCTTCAGGGACATTTAAAAAAATCTTAGACATTACACACATGGAGTTCCATCGGTTCCATCAAGTGAATTCAAGTGCCGAGAATCGCAAGTATAAATCATTTAAAACAAAGTGTTCTTTTAACAATCAGACTAGGCGTCACCACAGAATAGATAATAGTAGTGACAACGGTTATACTGAAGACACATCAGGCACTGTATCCCTTGCAAGGTAGGCAGGCCGTAAAGAACATTTTTATGGCCTTATTATTACGCCATTTCAGAAAATATATACCTATAAGTATAACAGTAGACGCTCAGGGTTTGTCACCCTATCTTACATACATAACATACACATGTCACGCTTCTGTCCTTTGCAGGGTAGATAGAACTCAAGCCGCCACCTAAAGCTCTGCTGCAATGGAGAGTGGGTGTCATTACAACAGTAAACATCACTGCATGTAACTTATGGGCATGTAACTTTAGCACAAAGTGTTTTTCTAAAATGATCCTCAAAAATTTGTTGAAACGTGGTAATAACGAGCGCATTTTTAAGTCCATTAACGCTCTGCCTACCCTGCAAAGAGGAGAGGCGTGATATAGGTATGTTTTTCATAAAGATGCATCTGTTCACCATAGGCAGCCAACGATGAGCTTAAAATAAAAATCATTTTAGTAAAACGCGCCCATTTCAACATATGCATACCTACTAACAGCCTGTCGCCTAAAATAGCAAAACACATTACACAACTCTCAAATCCCTTAGTCGCTTCTTTCGACACCGACGGGAAAGATATGGGGTGATACTATTCTAAGCCGGCACCACACGGTATTTAGTCAATCAAACTGGTGATTTTAGGCATCTATGTATCTATGTATCTACAGGGTGTCCCGGTTATCTTGGTCCAAAGAAATAATCTAGACTCTGGACATCCTAAGCTACCATGATAGCAAAAAAAATTGTTCAATATTTGAAGAAAAAATTAGCCCTCCCATACAAAATGCCCTATCAAGCTATTTCCAAAATGTCTATTTTTGTGTACAAATACTGAATTTGCTATTATAGTAGCTTAGGATGTCTAGATTTTTTCTTTGGCCCACTATAACCGGGACACCCTGTATGGTCATCTTTTACTATAGGGCGAATTGGTGAATAGAAGCGACTTCAGGGGACGTTTTTTTTTACTTCTTCTTCTTTATAGTAAATGCAGTTAGCTGAGCGTTTTGTTTAGGTAGTTTATTTATCTTTTTTTGACACATGTTTTCTTGGGAAAGTTTTTCAGTTTCATGGTCTGCGTGTACCCTATAGGGTTCCTCACATTCAACAATCACCCTTTACAGCCACAACAGTCCACTGCTGCACATGGGCCTCCCCCGTATTGGGGGGTATTGCCATACTCACCACGCTTGGCAGGCGGATTGGCGAGCGCAGTGCAAGATGTGTAAATTCACAGGGAACTCTGCTGCCCATTCCCTAGATAATTATCCCTTAGTCGCTTTTTACGACACCCAGGGGTAGAAATGGGGTGATTGATGCTAGTCTAAGCCGACATCACACAGCTATTCTAAGGCGACATCACACAACAATCACAATCAAGTTATTTTACGACGTGTTACAAAACAACCAATAAAGCTCCCATACAAATTGAGTTCATTTTGTATGGGAGATCCAAAATTTTATTTAATTTTTCGACTCATGTTCCATGGGGAAGGTTGTTCAGTTTTATGAGTACCTTGACTTCCTTTCAGCTTTATTGGTAGTTTTGTAGCACGTTGTATTTTATCGTTAGACGTCACTTCTTAGACCACTCTGTGTGTGTAGGTATGCATTCGATTGGATTCAAGGTCGTTATGCAGTTTGTTATTATCACTGACTCACTAGTGAGCTCGTACCACAAAAACAATATGAATGGTATAAATAACGTTACATTCAATTAAGTACATATTTGTATTATAAGAGTGTGTTCTATTCACAAAACTAAACAACTTTTATTAGAAATGTTTCTTCGAAATATAAATGAATAAAAGAACTTGTTATGTATTAAAATAATTTATTATGTTTCATAAAGTGCTCACTTAATGCGCACGCACACTTTCGACAATACTGTAGGTATGTTTCATTATCTATACAAAGATATTGACTTGGAAAGTGTTAAACAGAAAAATAAAGGATATTTTTCAAATAAAGGTTGAAATTTTAGTAGTGACTTCATTTTTCTGTTTAACAATTTTCATTTTGACCTCGTGTTTGACCTATATTCCTTGCGGAAAGTTATTATCATATCACCAGTCCGTTTTTTTTCTAATCTAATTTAATATATTTATGAAGACAAATACAACAAATCTTAATAAGAAATAGAAAAAATGTCGTGCATCGACCGGGGATCGAACCCGGGCCGCTTGGGTAAACGCCCCACCGCTTTGCCACTGAACTATCGATGCACTGATTGATGAATTCCAATTTCCAAAGGATATAATCAATTGGCCATACAAGCTTAGGCCCCTCACAAATGCCTCGTAAATCAAAATGTATGGTCATGAAACTCGTAATACATATTCCTTGTACTACCTAGATTATGCTGGTATAACGACTTTTAAATTATGCAACGAGAAACTGATAAAATAACGCAAAATACAACACAACCTAAAAATCTGTTTTGATAGCATTTTGCTGCAAAATAAGAATGCTTTTTTAATTTTGAATTTGCGATTCCCGTTTCGTATAAACATGATATTTGCAAGATTGTGAAAAAAATCAATCATAATTTTTAGTTTTAGTAAGAATTTCATACAATGACAAATTCGGGGTGGACCCAAAATTGATTATCACATTTTCTATCTCTTGAGCGTCAGGCAGGCCCGGCCTTTTTTCGCCCGGGTTTTTCGTTGGCATGTAATTTTTTCTATTTCTTATTTTCATTTGTGCGTACAATATGGCACTGTGAGTGCATTAAAATCACAATAAACGAACACAACAATTCACACACAGTAAAATAAAAGGTACAGGTTTTGTTCCAAATTGTAGAACCAACAAAGTGTCGTACAGAAAAGTGAATTAGAATAAGGTTTAAAAGTTACTATGACCGTTACAATTTAAACAGTAAGTGCTAGTTTCATCAATGCAATGTTAGTTAATTTGAAGCTCGTTAAATAAATAAAGGTCAAACCGCACTAACGCACCGCGCGGAACTGCGGCGAAGCTGCGCGTTACAACTTTACTAATATTGTTACATGGATCTAAAATCACACTACAATATCGCTGCAGAGGATTGGCGTGGTGTGGCGCAACATATTTACTTGCGGAGAATATATTTTAGTTGATAATAATCGGTAGAGGAGCTGCGCGGCGCGAATTTGTTTCTAATAGAAAATATGTTTTGATGTCCTGGGAGAAATATGTTACGTATCACATGCAAAAAGGCCGAGCCTCTCCGCTGCCACGCCGCTATAGTAAGGCTGGCGTGCATACAACGTTTTAACTGTGACTGTCGCCATCTCCACGCTGTTAAATGAACGATACGCGCTTAAGGGCGACGGTGTCACGACTTTTCCCTTTAAAGCAGCCGCAGTCGGATGAGCCACCTTGTCTTCGTGATGCAGCCCACCCATTTACGAAAGTACGTGACATCTTCCGCAGCCACGCCCTCCAAACCCAAGTTGCCGCTAGCTGATGAGCACAATTTGGGCCTCCCTCCTAATGGGGTATCACCTAAGCTGGTAAGATCTCGCAACGGCGTGATGTTTCGCCTGCAAGACACCTGGACAGGTGCATGGCTAACTACAGCAATTCAACCCCTACCATATAAAGCTCAGTCTTGAAGGTGAGTCGTCGTCGGCCTCTATGCGGCCGTTGCGAAGATCTCCACGTCAAATTGCCGTAGTCATAGATATACATTTCTAGGAGATATTTGTGCCTGTACGCTTACTGTGCCCTCAAAATTACATTTTAAGCCCCCATCATAAGCCCCAAAATTGGGGTATCACGTCCTTGTATGTCATTTTTTATTTCCAAGTTATCGATTCCCAAGAGGTATCAAAAGTTGAAATCATACAAGCATGGGACAGCCTAGTGTTGGGGCCTCAGGGCAACCCCGGCCCCCCACCAGCGGGTCTCTACTCTAGAGCCTTGCGCAACGAGAGCAGGCTACACTTTACTACCAGACTAGGCTTGAGCAACCGCAGCTTTCGTCAGCGAGAGGATGTTCGTCCGCACGAACCCACGATTCGCCTAGCAGTGACACATCGTCGATTTCTCCCCGTCTCGCTATAGACGCCCTCTGAAGGGCCCCTGAAAAGTGCGTTTACAAGGGTCACGCCACCGTTTTCCTTGTCCCTGATGTATATTCAGGCTCAAGGATTAGCTCAGCGACGTCTTCAAGCGGCCCCACCTGGCAAAATACCTGCGTGTCAGCTTCGGCAGGATCTTAGCGTAGAATACT
This sequence comes from Phthorimaea operculella, assembly GCA_024500475.1. NCBI lineage: Eukaryota > Metazoa > Arthropoda > Insecta > Lepidoptera > Gelechiidae > Phthorimaea > Phthorimaea operculella. Next base: position 492,792 of record JANFCV010000228.1, on the reverse strand, counting down.
GGATTCGGCTTTTTAGCAAAGACCGAACAGGGGTTTTGGGTCTACTATCGCTACCTGCCAGCGCCAGTTAATTAAACAACTTGCATTGCGTTCGCCAATCCGCCTGCCAATCATGGTGAGTATGGCAGTACCCCCCGATAAGGGGAGGTCCATGTCCAGCAGTGGATTGTTGGGAATGATAAGTTTGAAAGATAACGTGAACTATCGATTAGATAAAACTCTGCAAAACGCGCGACACAATAAGGTCGAAAGTATGTCAATGCCAAAGTTTAGTTACTTCTCATTGGTTGTCGTTGCATCAACATCGTCGTACTCCCAGGTACTACTGCAATCTGAAATAAGCTTTGAGTTTTCCTCCCCGTGTTGGTCCGGCACGAAACAAGTACCTACAGTCTATGTAAGCCTTTATGGTTTTCGAATGCTTCACTTTTGACAGTTTTGATTCAAAAGGTTGTCAAAGTCCTAAATCGGGCGTTAAAGCTAATGACAGCTCCGGGGACCTGTTAGATTTTTAACGACCGATTAGTTGTTGTCAAAGAAATGTGACATAGGCCGCATACAAAGCTGTCAAATAAGTGACTGCTAGAAATGCCAAATTGACGCCACATTGAAAGCTGTCTAAATTGTCAATTGTCCCAAATCATAAAGGCTAACACAGACGGTACGCGAGACATCAAGTTAAATGAGCTAGTATGAAGGTGCGCGACGCAACTCCCGGGAGACTTTCTTGTCCGCGGTTCAAGAGACTACGCCGCGACGCAACTGTCTCAACATATATAGACGCAACATATATAGACCCTATATATGTTTCAAATTTAATGCACAAGTACGGGCACTGCAACAAAGAAGGTTTCCGTTCGGTCAGTTGGTATTTAACCAATTACGCGATAGGCATATAAGCTTCGACTATAATCAACAAGGTAAGTCGTTTGAAAGCATACAAAGGAATTTCATTACCTGCGCATTTGCTACCTCCTTGCTACGAACCTATTTAAAGACAAAATGTTAGTCTGTTTTAGGAAAAGAAAGCAGTACATTTTTGTACTTATTTGAAGACATAAATAGGTATGTGCGCAAAATCTACAGTTTTGGAAAGGTTTTCCAGTAGCTATTTCTTTCGGGTTTGAGATTGAAACTGATCTCAAGTTCTTCTTATGTCGTGTGAGAGACCCGATAAACGACCAAATGACCCGGTGTCAGAGTTTTTTGACACCGACTATTTAATAGTAGGTACTAAAATGCATCAGATATGTTTGTAACGGCCGCCGCCGGTTACCAGTTAATCGAGGCCGAGGGCTTTTTTTTTTTTTTTTTTTTTAATCTATGATGGGCTTACTCTTGACCCCAATCTTACCCTAGAGCAGAGATGGGATCTACGGGCTTAGCGTGCTCTCCGAAGCACGGCACCATATTTTTATCAAACATTCAGGTGATTCAACCAGTTATGAGGTAAGAGATGTGTGAAAATTTTTAAAAAGTGATAATTACAAGGTTTTTAGGGTTCCGTACCTCAAAGGTAAAAATCCTATAAGGGATCCGTCCCTTATAGGATCACTTTGTTGTCCGTCCGTCTGTCTGTCATTCTGTCAAGACCCTTTATCTCATGTCAAGACCCTTTATCTCAGGAACACGTAAAGATATCGAGTTGAATTTAAAACCGTATACTCAAATTTATGAACGCTAGTAGTTGTGAAAAAATCAAGCACCTAACTTCAAGTTAAAAAAGATATAGCCGTTTATGCAGTGAAAACCCGTTATTCCCCGTTGGGAATTTCTCGTCCCAACGGCCCCCAAATTCAAACTTTTAGAGATTCGGCGGCCGTTGGGAAGAAAAATTCCCAATGGGCCCCTCGGGGGCCGATCTGCGGGGCCGTTGGGAATAACGCGTAAAAACGCGTGTTTTTTACCCTCTCAAGGGAATCAAAATTCAGAGGGTACTTCCCGTAGACCTAGAACAATGAAATTTGGCAACTAGTTTTGTTTTTAAGTACGAATTAAAGAAAAACGCAAAAAAAATCATTTTCATAAATTTATTGTTTTTAAGAGGCCGAAAAATAAACAAAATTTAAGAAATTCGGCTAGTTGTCCAAGTGGAGTATCATATGAAATATAGGTCTATCAACCAGAATAACCTACAAATCTTGGAACGGAACCCTCGGTGGGCGAGCCCAACTCGCACTTGGCCGATTTTTTTTACGAAGAATTCATAAGCATTATACATAATTTTCCCAGTATATCTCCCCTATTCTCCACTCCATAATGGACGTAGTCCTACACAACATTGTTTTTCTCCCAATGTTTTTTGTTCTCAAAACAAGCGTACAGGGACAACTATCTCCCAGAAATGTATATTTATGACTGCGGCACGTCAGCCTTACTATAGCGGCGTGGCAGCGGAGAGGCTTGGCCTTATTTGCATGTGATACGTAACATATTTCTACAAGAACCAAATTTGCGCCGCGCCGCTCCTCTGCCGATTGTTTTCACCTAAAATATATACTCCGCAAATAAATAGGTATATAGCGCCACACCACGCCAATCCTCTGCAGCGATATTGTAGTGTGGTTTTAGGTTGATGTAAACAATATTAGTTGTAACGCGTGGCGTCGCCGCAGTTCCGCGCGGTGCGTTGGTGCGATTTGACCTTTAAAATATTTAACGGAGCTTCAAATTAACTAACATTGTATGGAGATAAACATACTACTTAGTTACTATGATCAAATTGGACGTCACGAGCTATTTAGTAATAATAATTCTAAGGTCCTTATGTCCCCATGCTAAAGTTTGACTCTTATCGTTTGGTACTTTATACCTCTTATCATCGAAGTTTTCTAGAACCTTCTTGTTTATAGTTTGAGTGTACAACATATGGCTTTTGCTTCGGATGATGTTCATTTGCCTATATTGGGCGTTTTTGTTAATTTTGACTAGTTTTGAGTCTGATTTTCTTTTTGCTTGCTTGCTTGGTTCGTCACTTGGTTCTTCTTTTATCAAACTTTTAAAGTCTTCGTTTGTTACAACTCCTCTTTTTACACCCTTTGTTTTTATTTGTGATATTATTCCACGTTCTTCTTCATTTTCTTCTTGTTCGCTCTCACTTTCTTCTTCGACATCTTTGCCACCATCTGACACTTCTTTAACATACGAATAACAGTAGCATTTAGACCTTATACCTATAAATTCATGTATCAACATACCATTGCATTCATCTTTGAATTTTCCAACGACTTTTTTGTTGACCATTTTAAAATCGTAGGGGAGAGGGGGGCAGCTTTGTACAGAATTTACAAAACATGTTGTAACTTCCAAAATAGTTAACTTTCTTAATATTTTTGTGCATGGTCTATTAGGTAGCTTATCTGGGATGATAAAAACTATATCAATGTTAAAATTGCTTTTCACGAAAATGTGCTACGCCGGTTTTACTACAAGCGCGGAAAGCGTTAAAAGCTGCCCCATCCCGGGGCAGATTTGAACAAGCCTGGGGCACTTTTGAACAAGTAGTTTATTTCTGTTACTATTTCATATTTATTACAGCGAAATATGCATATTTCTTACATTTTGATTGTGTTTGACTTTAGTTTCAGATATAACTTACTTGCGTGAAAAATGCTACAGAATTTTTCAATATAATTTTTGACCACTAAAGACTCAGTATTTTTCGATCCAATAAAGATTTTTGAACGAAATTACTAAAAAACAAAACAATGATACGTATCTAAACGATTATAAATGTTATCAATCCCTCATTTAAACATAATTTTTAAAATATTTTTTTAGGTGCAACTTTGTATGTTCAAATGTGCCCCTTAAAATTTATTGAAAGCTGCCCCAAACATACCTTATAGCTTTCTTCATTAGAATTTTAAATAAAATCTTTACTCTAGGATTTAAATAATAAGTGAAATGCACGTATAAATAAACACAAATTAGGATAAATATACGTATAAATCCGCCAAAACCAAGAATAACCAGAAAAACCCTTACAACTTTTAAAAAAAATGTACATCGAGCACATCCAAAAACAAAAACAGCCAATAACATCCACGTTTTATGTTGTCTTCGTAAAATTGTCGATGACAGGGATGCCGACAGTTGTGAACATTAAACTAAAGCCTATTCCATCGTTATTGCATAAAACACGTAGACAGTATTTAGCTTGTTCATAGCTGCCCCTGTGCAAAGCCGCCCCCCTCTCCCCTATTCCTTCAATTTTTCCTGCGAGTAGTTTGAAGTATCAAACCAATTTGAGAGATCTTTTCTAATTTTGTCGTAAAAATCTTCTACTCTGATTTCGTATATGAATGAATCAGTATCTGTATATAAAAGGGTTAAATCTTTTTTAAACTTTTGTAACATGTAGTCGTAGTGAAATTCATACATAAGCGTTTTACTTAATTCCAAAACTGCGAATCCTACATAAATAGGTTTATTGTATGTCACTGATGTTCTGTTCATCTGAATGATTGTGAGATCTTCATTGATCTTCGTCATGCTATGGAAGTTTGGCCTGCTTATGAGCGCGCGAGCACCCAGGCGTCGTTTTTCGCTTTCCCACTTATTTACGACCTTAATATCAATTCTCTTGTCAACATTTTCCATAGTCTTCCCAAACACTGCGTTGTTCATTAACTTATAAAAGTCTTTTTCAAAATCGTTGCTAGCTTTCGTTCGTTTGTTTGTGTTCAAATCGATATACGTTTTAAGCCACGGTGATTGCGTGAATTCTAATACACGATGTATTTTTTTCAATTTCAGCCCCTTGCCCAGAGCCTGTTTTAAGTTGACGTAGTGTATGACGTATTTTGTCTTGTTGTGCAATGATGCGATTAGTTTGGGTTGCTTAGAACCGGGGTAGTCTGACACTCTGCTCTCAGCACAAAACGGAAAATCGTTATGCTCTTCGTGAAGATCATGTGGGTAATCTATATCAACTTCTAAAAAGTATCCTTTGTCAGAATTATCGTCATATTTTGTAACATCGAAGTTTTTTACTTGGCTCTCTGTTAACCATTTAAAGTTTTTTAAGGGTAAATTCTTTGACATCGCCCACCCGTACAGATTATTAGCGTCCAAATAAACGATATATCTCGATTCGTCACTAGGATTATACGAAAGAAGTTTATCTTCATTGTTCGTGCTTTTGCTTGTGCCTGCTGGTGCTTTTAAATATTTGTTATTTGCTTTTGAATATTTGCCGGAACATACGCTTAGGCCTCCGCGCATGCCTCTCTGTATAAACGTGGTCATTGAATGATCAGATAGCAGCTCTAGTTCAATGCGCGTCGATTTCAACATGGCGTCCCAGGCAAGCCCCGGTGCCGTGTAATAATGTGCGGGATCCAACTGATAAGTCTCAATACATATATTCCTAAAATTTTCGAATATGTCTGTTAATAATAAAACATCTGTTTGCAAGTAAATGTCTGAAAATTGGCCAATCGTTTTAATATTTAGAGTTCTCCATACATTTTGCGCGTGTTTATATTCTTTGTTGCTAATACTACGTTTAGTTAAACTATTATAAAATTTATCTTTAGGGGGTAATGCATTCTCTTCTAAATTGGTCCAATCCTCTATGTAATCGTAAGGAAAAACTCCTTTTCTCATCAAAAGAGGTATTGCTTTTTCAGGAATCTTATTTTTTAAACTTTGAGTTTTCACATTTACAAACTTATCAGGTGATAGATTTAAAGCCAACTTTTCAAGGCTTGAAGCCATGAACCGATAAGAATCTATAAATCGTAGCTTAACTCCCAAACCTTTAAGTGTTATTGTGAAAGAGATAAAGTTTTCTTTATTTTTTGGTATTACAGTCAGATCATCAAAATCTTTGAGTGTTTTTATTATAAAGTGGCTGTCATAATTTGAAAGATTGTGGAAAACAATAGGAATAACTTTTTTCATTTTAAAATTTAAATTGCATTCTTTATGTGCAGCACCTCTGTATAAGCCGGTTATGTGACAGTGATCACGAACTTTTACTTTTTCGTCTTTAATGACCTTTTCGCATATAAAACATATTTTTGCTTCTTTGTAATTTCTAAATTGAGCTGAATTTAGAAGAGCCATTGGCATTTTCTTGTACATTCTTTTTGCGAACGGCTTCAACTTATTCTTCAATGATGTCATAAATTCTTGTGCACAATTTGTTCCTCTATACGACACATATTCACTCAACGAATCGTCGTATCCACATTTGATGAAGTATCCGAAACTGTGTGGTTCGTGTACTTGAATCTGTTGGGTGTATGAAACGTCCTGAGTCGGCTCACATGTCGCTACCGGTCTGAGTATTGATTCGAAATCCGCATAAACCACGACCGGGGCACGAATCTTGTTGGTAAAATTTGAGAACTGCAACGTTTCACCTTCTGGTATCGGATTAATTTTTATACCCCCACAATCGCGTGTCATATGTTTATTTAACAACTTTTCTTTCGAAAACCCTTGGAGGCAACCATCGCAATAATACATTCTGCCCTTATAGCCAGTTTGTTGGCTCCTTATCAAACTGCTTAAATCTTTTATCCAGCAATAATGCGATAATCCGTTATCACCTTCAATATATAATAAATTTACATGTTTCTCACGTCTCTGTTTAGTAAGATATATTGGACCTGATATAGATTTGTCAGCATCACATACTTCAAAAACATTCACACTGACTTCGTTCAGTTTTTCAAATTTTCTAATACCCTTGGGAGAGATAGGAAAACTGACTCCATCAAATTTTAACTTATTCAAATAGTCTCTGTACGTAGACGTGCGCACGACATTTTTACTCTTATCTGCGGGGGGAAAGAGCGCGCTTAGTATCGCCCATATGAAGCACTTATCATCTTGGTTCTGCACGTTGATACATGCTCCTGTCTTACGTTGGATCCATTCCGGTAGCGGGATGAAAGACGATCGCTTTTCCGACGAGCTCTCTTCTTGAGATGTAACACTCTGAGTCGAAGTACTTGCTACAATTTTTTCCTGATTAGATTTAGATTTCATAGTAGAGAACTCGTTTATGTTCACCTCCAGATATAGTATTTCCTGCATCGCCCAGCCGCTGTCACGCTCTTGAAATTCATCAGCCTGCACCGCTACGTCTTCTGTAAATATCTCATATACAGCATCCAAATCTTCATCAAATCGTTTTTCTATGACTCTATTTTTTGTATTAAATGATTTAATTTCAATCACCGAGTCATCATTAACAACCTTTAAGAATTCACCAAATAATTCGAAGTTGATTTTAAGTGATGAATTAAGCTCGTCGCGTTTTTCAGCGATAAGATACATTGCGCAATCTTTGACATCATTCATAAATTCTTTTGGTACTAAGTGTTTATTGTGGCATCTAATTCTATACGATGCAACACGTGATTTGTAGCAAGTATTGATTAGCTCCACATTATCTTTGAACGCTTCCGTACATTTGTCTTTATGCTCGTTGGTTTTCATATGAGCGTGCAAGTTAACCACATCTATTCCACACACTTTACACTTTTGATTAGGTCGTCGCTTTTTCGCTTCCGAATCCTTTACGCCGATAGAACTAGTCTCTAGTTTCTTTTTATGCGCCTTACTTTTATTGTGGCGTTCCAAGTGCTCCTTTCTGGAAAGGCTTATATCGCACACTTCACAATAAAAGTTTTCATCACGTTTCCGTTTTCGATCACTTGTGTTGTCCATTGCACGCGTATCACTAGATTGACCTTCGCGACCGTTGCTGTCCATCGTTCGCACACTGATATGGACTGTTTATTATTCGTGAGATATTTCGAGCGCGGATGCGATGTGTTGATATATGCAAACGGCGCGCGCGGTCGCGTCGGCTACCACTTTGCAAATGCGGCCCGCGCCACTGGGTATCAGTATATCATACTTCTGTGTAGGGTTGTCAGCGTTTTGATAAATATTTGAATATCTGTTTTTAAATTTTTTTATACATAAAAGTCACTTTACATTACAAATGTGTAAATGTTTTATTGTTCTTTTTTTTAAACCAGCCTATCAGGGTATCATACTTAGGTGCAGGGTTGTCAGCGTTTTGATAAATATTTGAGTATTTGTTTTAAATTTTTTTTATGCATCAAAGTCACTTTACATTACACATGTGTAGATGTTTTATTGTTCTTTTTTTAAATTTATTAATAGAATGATTTTGTGTTTTATACATGTACAAAGTTTAAGGTAGACTCAGGAAGTTGGGAAATAGAGAAAACCGTCTGATTAGCTGATTCAGCCCGAAAACTGAATTTTTCGTTCCGTCTGTCGTTTGAAAACGAAGGACCCGATGAACCCTAATGTCAGCGTTTTTTTATTCGATGTCTCGAAACTTAATAAGCTTAACCCGCTGCCCGATTATCTAGCTTTTTGAAACTATGTATTTGGAGCGTATTTTATCGAAATAGAAAAACTAATTTAGACTAGGTACAAAAGTGAGTAATAGATACATAGGGAAAATTGATCAGTTTATAATCGGTATTCCCGATCCCTGATATATTTTATCAACGTAAATAAAAGTGTAATAGGAGGCAACCCTACCGTAGAGGCGGGGCATCGCTTATCATAATATAGACACCTGCTTTGCAAAATGGCGCGAAACGAGAAGCACGATAGATTGTGTATGAGTCACCCAACTTTGGATGCATAAAGCTTTTATAGGTTCAAAGTTTATAACCTATACAAGGTTATTATTTAGTCAGTGCGCAAACTTTGCAGGATGTTTCTACTCGTGATTCTAAACAACTTTTACAATGGGGCCACCTGAGAAATGTAAAAAAAAATTCGGGTGTTGCATACATTTTGCCGAGTAGGTATAAATTTTGCTACTGAACATCAAAATTTTTTTTTGCAAATTCGCAGGTGGTCCCATAGTAAAAATTTATTATAATTACGAGTAGAAACACCCTGCAAAGTTTGCGCACTGACTAAAAAATAACCCTGTATTTCGAGAAAGAGTTAGAGAAAAGAAAGAGCCTTGTGTTGTTCTTGAACTGTTCCTAAGGACGACAACTTTGTCCAAACATGTCCGCGGCGGTCCACTACATGTTAATACCAGTTATGTTACACCTAACATGTTAAAACCCGTTAAGTTAGGTTATGTTAGGTTGGTATAAGTAGTTAGGCTTAGGCTAGATCAGTTTTTGGAGTGAATATAATTTTGTTACGAGACGAGACCGACGTAGTACAAAATAAGATAAGGGACTTTTATCCAAACTTATAAATTTAAATAAAGAATAGTAATATAGCACTGTGTGTGCATTAGAAATCCCAATACATTGTCCAAGCTTGTCCGTCACTGTCCGCGACCGTCTACGAACGTTATCTTATCAGTTTTGCGTATCGGTAATCAATATTATGTTATGACGGAACGGAACGTACGTTAAGATGTAAACACATCCTTGCTAAACTATTTAACGAAAAATTAGTAAAATTTGTTGTAAACTTACATTTGTTGTGATAAAACAGACGAAGACACACCAAAGAATAAACTGAAGTAATCACTGCCAAGAACTGAACCACATTATGGACGTTTATATCACCAACTAATCAACAAGGTACGGACTCAATTTACGTTGAAATCTAATTTTAAATACTCCAAATTCAAAGAACAACAAATCAAAGACCACTTGCTCACTCCAAATCAGCTGATTGGCCGACTGATGTGAAGTTGTACGTCAAACGCCACCCTTGACAGCTACAACGGTCCATTTCACGCAGCTACACTGGGACATCTTTAAAGTCGGATCGTTTTTATTCAACATCATCGTAAACAAGACTCGGGAGCGTTCGGCCGGGCTCGGAACCTGTCGTACTTACCTGCCCGCGCGCCACCCGCCGTGCGAAGACTACCTACTTACCCACGTCGTGCTACGTGCTACGCGTTTTCGTAGCCACTGCTACGAGTACGAGAACGTGTTTGCGGTGTGACTTGAACCAACCGTGCGTCACCGAGAGTTTATGCGAAAACTTAATAATGGCACCTGTTGTAATTACTTGCGCAGGGTGTAATAATACAATAGAAACAAAGCAATATCTAAAATGTTCTATATGCGCTCAGAATTATGACCTCGAATGCGCAAATGTTCCAGAAAAACGTTTTTTTAACACTATGGATGCGGAGTGCAAGAGGATGTGGAAATGCCCCGAATGCCTTTATAAGATGCCTAGAACTACCAGCAATATTAATACTCCAGTAGGCGCAAGACAATATCATATTCCCAAGGGATCAGAAATTTTAGCGGGGAGTAGCTTAGCTAGTATAGAACCGCCCATTTTTCCTCAGCTGAATATATCAGGTTTATCCGAACATGAAAGAAATATAAACCAGACCCGAGGGAACTATGGTTCCAAACATCAACATGAATCTCCAGAAACCCCCCATACTAGACGATTCCTGTGCCGTGGACAACATAAGGCTCATTATTCGGGAGGAGTTGGAGCGTATTGTGGATGACCGTTTGGCAATGTTAATTAGTATAATAACAGCCGATCAGGTCGAAACCAGTTTAAAACCTATAAACCAGTCAATCACAGATATCAATCACAAGATCAATATGCTCGAAAACAAAATTAAACACCTTGAGCTGGAATGCGCAAAAATCTCCGAATCAGCAGCTCCCAAAATCAACCAGCATAATGAGGTCTCAGAAGCCTCAGTAGTCGAGAAAGTAGGTGTAAAAATCTCGGTTCCTTCAAAAGCTAAAGTCGTCCCAGAACCTCCGAACCACGTAAATAAAACCCCAGCAAAGACCCAGCCGACCCAGCGAACTCAGCGGGCGACTAGTAACGAAGCTTCGCCATTACCTAAAGCCAAATCTATCCCTCCACCCGACAATGAGGATCAAGGTAGCTGGACTGAGGTGTTAAAGAAAGGGGTTTACATTAAAATCTAAATTAGAGCAAATTAGAAAGTTGTTCCTTATCACCAGCTGGTTCTGAGTTTTCGCTATTGGTCACTAGTAAAATTTCACCCCCTAAGTACGTACCTATGTATCTATCGCAACTAGGAAACTACTGATAAACTGTATAGATAATTTCAGTCGTTATCTACATACAGATAACTGAATTGGTCAAAAGATTATGTTGAAGAGTTATTTGATATCAATTTCATACAGGGTGTAAGGGACAGCCCTCCAAATACTGAAAGGGTGCATTCAGACCATGAAACTGAACAACTTCCCACAGAAATAAATTTCAGGAAACGTAAAAACATTATTGACTTCCCATAGTAAATGCAATCAGTTGATCGTGATTTTGTATGGGATGTCCAAAATTTTTTCGTTTACTGAAATATTTCTAAGCCAAGTTGTTCAATTTCTTGGTCTGAATGCACCCTATCAATATTCGGAGGCCTGTCCCTTACACCCCATATCCAGGGTGTTAATTTAAATAAGTGCCATAGCTTTAGGGTAGGTTTAGTATCGATTTAGGATGCCGTTAAAAATATTGCAAAATTACCTGTTCATAAAAAATATTTTACGTAGTCGAAATTCACGGCATCCTTTGTCGATATTTAACATTCCCATAAGCTATGGCATGCATTTAAATTAACACCCTGTATAGGTTTCTAAGTTTATGCCTACTATTCTGCCACCCCTATTCTACTCAGGGTGTTACGTAAACCTACAACAGCAATCCCAAAGAGGGTTTACGTCAGGCAGGCGGCCGGTCGTAAAATTAAGCCAAATCCTTTTGCAACATGGTTTTGTGTTCTAACAATACATGTTGCGCCGACCCCAAGTAATTGGGATAAGGGCAGGAAGATGTCATGGTTGGTTATGGTATAGGTTTCTAAGTTGTTAATACTTATAATCTAGTGTTTGATTAAAACACCAAGTGTTCAAAATTACTATCTTGTGGAAACATTCACAAATCGGAAAAAGCTTCATCTCTCGTCAACTTGTAATACCTAATGTTGTCGGTTGAGCGACTGTATAGTTCTACTAAAAAGTCATAGATGGCGCTAAGCTACCCGTAAGTAGTCAATTGACAAAAATATATGAACGAAGCAAGTGGATTTCGCCGCCTGGGTTAGAGCCTCCGTGGTGTAGCGGTCAACACGTCTGACCCGGGTTGTCAGAAGACGTGGGTTCCCGAATCCCATCGGTGGCGTGATTTTTTTCCGCTTGCTTCGTTTCTATTAAGTTTGTAACCAAAAAGTTAATAAGTTAATACTTACTTTGTAGCCGCTGGATCCGCTGGTGACGGAGGAACTCGAGCCGAGCGGGTGCGTGCCGTTCTGCAGACAAACAAACGTTATTGGGGTTTCAATGCACTCACAGTGCTTTATTAATATTACTTTATTTATGTCACTTTTTTGCACATAGTACAAAAGGCCATTGTATGTCTTTTTGTCGCGGAAAAATGAGTTGCAGCGGGAGAAACCGCAAACGGACCGCTAGTTTCCAAATAAAAGTTAATAAGAAAAGTTTTACTTAATGCCATGCGGCATTTCATGCACGACTGTATGAGATGAGTGTATGAGATATTATCGAATAAATTGCCCGGCGAATAAATTTTTGATGAGTAAGTTAATTAAACAAGGAATAAAATGCAAGATTTTTATATTTTTTATTACAAGGTACTTGTGTACTCTCAACTTCATCCAAAAGTTTTTTATGGGTCATTGCCATTTGTCTATATTTTACTCATGAAAAATTTATTCGCCAGGCAATTTATTCAGCGAATAATTTTAGCCCATATCTGGATACAACACACCGTAGTACGCGCGTGATGACGTGCACGGATACGTCTTGCATACGCAGGCAGTGTATTCATTGCAAATATGAATTTTTATCTTTAGTTTTTTAAACCTACATTGAATAAAAAAATAGCAGTATTGAATGATTATTTGGTTGATTAATTGGTAGTTTTATTATATGGTTGATTAATCGATTGTATTGTTATATGGTTGATTAACTGGTTGTATTATTGTATGGTTGATTAATTGGTTGTATTATTATATGGTTGATTAACTAGTTGTACTATTATTTGGTTGATTAATTGATTGTATTGTTATATGGTGGATTAACTGGTTGTATTATTGTATGGTTGATTAATTAGTTGTATTATTATATGGTTGATTAACTAGTTGTATTATTATATGGATGATAATTTGGTTGTATTATATGGTTGATTAATTGGTTGTATTTTTATATGGTTGATTAATTAGTTTTATTATCACAAGGTTCGATTGTTCGATTTATTAGCTGCGCTTTTAAATAAATAAAATATTTGTGTAGAGAATGATAATTGAACATTTATAATACTTTTATTTTACCTCTAATTGGTCTATGGAAGTATGGCTGTTAGGGCTGCGCGGTTCAAACACAGAGCAGTCCGAGTCCACATCGGAGGCCTGCCGGTCGGTAGGCGCTTCCGGACTGTCCGGGATTTCGCCGCCCGCTGGAAAAATAAAATAAAATCAACATACATAATATTTACAGTAGCTGTGTCATTGTAGCTTAGGATTGCAAGGAACGGAATGGAAAGGAATGGAAAGGAAAGGAAAGGAAAGGAAAGGAAAGGAAAGGAAAGGAAAGGAAAGGAAAGGAAAGGAAAGGAAAGGAAAGGAAAGGAAAGGAAAGGTTAGGAAAGGAAAGGAAAGGAAAGGAAAGGTTAGGAAAGGAAAGGAAAGGAAAGGAAAGGAAAGGAAAGGAAAGGAAAGGAAAGGAAAGGAAAGGAAAGGAAAGGAAAGGAAAGGAAAGGAAAGGAAAGGAAAGGAAAGGAAAGGAAAGGAAAGGAAAGGAAAGGAAAGGAAAGGAAAGGAAAGGAAAGGAGGGAAAGGAAAGGAAAGGAAAGGAAAGGAAAGGAAAGGAAAGGAAAGGAAAGGAAAGGAATGGAAAGGAAAGGAAAGGAAAGGAAAGGAAAGGAAAGGAAAGGAAAGGAATAAAATGGAATGGAAAGGAATGGAAAGGAAAGGAAAGGAAAGGAAAGGAAAGGAAAGGAAAGGAAAGGAAAGGAAAGGAATGAAATGGAATGGAAAGGAATGGAAAGGAAAGGAAAGGAAAGGAAAGGAAAGGAAAGGAAAGGAAAGGAAAGGAAAGGAAAGGAAAGGAAAGGAAGAATTTTATTTTGAGTTATCTATCATTACTTCATTACCATGTGGATGTATATGCCTTCTAGATGCGCGGGGTGAGGGGGGATGCGCAGGGGGGCGGGCAGCTCCGGGCGCGCGGCATACGGCAGCCTGTACCACTTCGCAGACGCGGCGAAACCGACGGATGTTGCCTGTAAACATTGTCAAGTCATCAATAAATAATGTACCTATATCATATCTCTCCCGTCGGTGTCGTAAGAATCGACTAAGGGATAATCATCCAGGGAATAGGCAGAAGCGTTCACTGTAAATACAACATAGCATAACCATAGCCAATCCGCCTGTCAAATGTGTATCTTGGCAAAAAGGATGGGAGAGGCCCGTATCTAGCTGTGGAATGTTGTAGCTGTTATGGTTATGGTAAGCTCACCTGATAATAACGTGAATGTGATTGCATATAAATATTCTTTCCCGTTCTCGCCCGGCGCTTTCGTTATCGTTGAAATGTCCACCTGAAAACAAATACAATTAAAATTACAAGTTGTTACACAACCATGTCAAACGACAGGGCCCCAAGCCTGCTAATTTTTACCCGACTGCCTCAGAAGGAGGGTTATGTTTTTCGAGAGTGTGTATGTATGTGGACAAGAAAATTCTTTTTCACGGGCTACAGCCCAAACGGACAGTTGGATTTTGACATTGAGGTGTCGGTAGATTCGTCTCAGCAGCGCGAGTGATACTGGCTACATTAAAAAATTATAGACTCAAGATGGCGGAATTTTACAGCAAAATGCAAATTTAAAATTACTGCAGTCGAGTTTTTGTTTTTTAACAACCAGCGACTAAGGGATATTCATCCAAGGAGTTGACAGCAACATCATCTTCCTGTCCTTATCCCAATTACTTGGGATAGGATTTTCCGCCTTGCCTGCCTGACGTCAACCCTCTTTGGGAATGCTATTGTAGGTATTACCGCCACCTTTCGGTTGACCATGGTCGGCAGATATTGTAGCCAAGTTCAAAAACTCTACGTCGCCTTTTACGAAAGACCCTGAGTGGAATAGGAGTGGCAGTTAGCCCCTACCACTCTAGGAGTAGGACTAGGGAGTGGACAGCAACATTCCCTGTAAATGAAACATCTTGCACAGCGCTCGCCAATCTGTCTGCCAAGCGTGGTGAGTATGGCAATACCCTCCCAAAAGGGGAAGACCCATGCCCAGCAGTTTTGATCCAGATTGTTGTGGCTGTAGTAGTAGTAGTTCTTCATTGTCGTTACAGCAGAGCAATTTTATATTAAGCTTTACCGTGTGTTTTTGGAAAACCTGCAAATTCCATATCAAGACATTATTTCTCCGTTGACCGGCCTGCCAACCCCGTAACGTACCTGAAACCTGACGTGTCGTTGGAACATGGCGGGCGCGTTGGATCCGCGTTTGTATTCCACTCGGAACGACATCGGCGATAGGACACTGTGGGACAGCTCTACTATATGTAACCTACACTCCCTACCTACCCCGCAAGGGATATAGGTTTGATATACAGGGAGTAACAGAAAGGCTATAACAAGCCGAAAGGAGGTTAAGGTACTCATGAAACTGAACAACTTTCCCTATGAAACATGGGTCGAAATATAAAAAAAAATAATTTGGACCTTCTATACAAAATCACCGATCAGCTGATTGATTTGCTGTGGGAGGCCCAAATATTTTTTCATATTTTGACCCATGTTCCATAGAAAGTTGTTCAGTTTCATGAGTACCTTAACCTCTTGGCTTGTTATATCCTTTCTGTTGCTTCCGGTATGTAAATGTAAGTAGTTTACCTGGAACCTGACGTGTCGTTGGAACATGGCGGGCGCGTTGGATCCGCGTTTGTATTCCACTCGGAACGACATCGGCGACAGGACACTGTGTGACAGCTCTGCTATCTGGAATAGAAGAAAAATACCAGTTAGAAAAAAAAAAGTAACTGATGAGAAGAATCATCTACACTTCTACACTAATACTATAAAGAGGAAATATTTGTTCTTTTGTATGTATGTAATCGATAAACATCTAAACTTACAAAGTTAACAAAGAAAAGAGTCGGCCAAACTACACTTCCCTAAGGTACATATTCAATACTGGCACCGAACAATGGCTATTCCGAAATCACTAAGCTCACTAGGCCAAACTGACGGAACAACTTTCCCTAAAGACGAAAGTTTAAAGCAAAAAAAAAAGATACAAAAAGTCTGCTATCCAAGCAATTTTCTATGGGAGGTCAAGTTCCTTTTAGGCTTTAAACTTTGGTCCTTAAAGAAAGTTGTCCAGATTGATCTGTTGAGCTTTTGGGAAAGTAGTACGTTCGGCACTCTGTACTCTGTATACTTGAGGAAAATCTAATATTAACCCTGTATAAAAGAGAAAATATACCATGCATCGACCGGGGCTCGAACACATGGGTAATTGGGTACCCAATTTTCAATTTCTTATTTTCATTTATGAGAATAACACAGAGAATAATATAGCGATGTGAGTGCATAAATCCCAAGAGAATTCCAATATTGTCGTATAGAGTCGTCGTGATCCCATTGCTGGGCAAAAGGCCTTTCACTTAGACCCTGTGCTACCACATATTAATCATTGCCAATGCCAACGAGAAGAAATGTAGAAAAACAGGTTATAAATAAGGAAAAGTGATGAATCCAATACACTACCCTGAGGTACTCCACAGAATAATTGAACGAAATCACTAAAAATATAACAAAATTGGGTTAAATTTCGTTACTTGGTAAATTGTTGAAGGGAATATTATTTGAAAGACTAAAATGTCCGTTTAGTTACTTTTTATAGTTTTCGAGTGTAAATTCGATACTCACACTTAAAAGGGCGTGTATAAGATCCGCTTTGACAGTGACTAGTGGTTTCACTTTAACCAGAGCGGTGACAGTTTCATCTTTATCCCCGGCTGCTAGTAGCGAACTATAAAGTCTTTGTAAATAAGGAAAAGTAATGGATCGAATACACTACCCTGAGGTACTCCACAGAATAATTTGAACTATATCACTAAAAATATAACAAATTTTAAGTAAAATTTCGTACTCGGCAAATTGTTGAAGGAAAATTTCAATTGTAAGACCAAAATTTTCCATATTTTTCTAGAGAAAATTCTATACTCACACTTAAAAAGGCGTGTATGAGGTCAGCTTTCACCGTAGCTAAGGGTTTTCCTTTAACCAGAGCCGTGACAGTCTCATCCTTATCCCCGGCTGCTAATAGCGAGCCGAACCAGGATCGTCGGGTCAGTTCAGGTGACGACTCCGGGGTTAGGGCGACCTCTTCTGTTGACGCTGCGGAAGAAATTGGGATGGTTAGATTGGTTAGTTGAATACCAAATTTTAAAATACTTCCCGTGTTAGGTTAGTATAATTTTTGCAAAATTTTTGATTGTACGCAGGAATTAGTTGGATATCTATCCCGATAGATGGAGCCCTGTCACGCGTTAGTTAGTGGCCAAGATGTACTTACTTAATTCGCAGGCTGGGAAAGAACCGTGGTAGTCCAGACAGTAGTGATGTCGGTAGTACAGATGCCAGAGGTCGCAGGTTTAAATCCCGGAAAATTAAATCTTGCACTGCGCTTAGTCAGCGCCAGTCTTACCTTGCATTTTCCTCCGGTGGAATCTCGGCGATCCCAGGAAGGAGTTCTTGATGGTTGCGAGCCTCGCCCGCCAGGGGGCCGCGGGGAATGGACTGACAAGCTGTCATTACAGTGTCATTAGCACCATTTACTGTCTAACAGAATGGAATAGGCAGCAGTGTGCCTTATAAATGCAACATCTTGTGTGTACCCTGTGAATGCGATATATTACCTTGCATTTTCCTCCGATGGAATCTCGGCGACCCCAGGAAGGAGTTCTTGATGGTAGCTAACCTCGCCCGCCAGGGGGCCGCGGGGAATGGACTGACAGGTTGTCACTTCAATGTCCTAAAGCACCATTAACTGAATGTTTACTATTTTTGTAGAAATTTTTCCACAAGATAGTAATTTTGAACACTTGGTGTTTTAATCAAACACTAAATATTGATATTAACTTTTTGGTTACAAAGTTAATACAAACGAAGCAAGCGGAAAAAATTCCACCGCCGGCGGGATTTGAACCCACGTCTTCTGACAAGCCGGGTCAGACGTGTTGCCGCTTACACCACGGCGGGCTCTGCGAGGCGGCGAAATTGTGATCCACTTGCTTCGTTCATATTGCTTTGTCACTTGACTACTTACGGTAGCTTAGCGCCATCTATGACTTTGTAGTAGAACTATACAGTCACTCAACTGACAACATTACGTATGTACAAGTTGACGAGAGATGAAGCTTTTTCCGATTTGTGAATGTTTACTATTTTTGTAGAAATTTTTCCACAAGATAGTAATTTTGAACACTTGGTGTTTTAATCAAACACTAGATATTGATATTAACTTTTTGGTTACAAAGTTAATACAAACGAAGCAAGCGGAAAAATTCCACCGCCGGCGGATTTGAACCCACGTCTTCTGACAAGCCGGGTCAGACGTGTTGCCGCTTACACCACGGCGGGCTCTGCCCGAGGCGGCGAAATTGTGATCCACTTGCTTCGTTCATATTGCTTTGTCACTTGACTACTTACGGGTAGCTTAGCGCCATCTATGACTTTGTAGTAGAACTATACAGTCACTCAACTGACAACATTACGTATGTACAAGTTGACGAGAGATGAAGCTTTTTCCGATTTGTGAATGTTTACTATTTTTGTAGAAATTTTTCCACAAGATAGTAATTTTGAACACTTGGTGTTTTAATCAAACACTAGATATTGATATTAACTTTTTGGTTACAAAGTTAATACAAACGAAGCAAGCGGAAAAAATTCCACCGCCGGCGGGATTTGAACCCACGTCTTCTGACAAGCCGGGTCAGACGTGTTGCCGCTTACACCACGGCGGGCTCTGCCCGAGGCGGCGAAATTGTGAAAAAGCTTCATCTCTCGTCAACTTGTACATACGTAATGTTGTCAGTTGAGTGACTGTATAGTTCTACTACAAAGTCATAGATGGCGCTAAGCTACCCGTAAGTAGTCAAGTGACAAAGCAATATCAGGGGGGTTTCACTCCGCGGATTAGGTATTACCCGCCCGGGTGCCACTTGAAGGGGCTAATCTCAGCGGGTTGCCGCGCGCGAGATTCACCGCGCGTATGTTCGTATTCGGATTATTTCAAAGTTTTCGGAAGTGTTGTTCTGTGTTTCGAAAGTGAATTAAAAACTAAAAAATGGCTAGCCATGGACCTCGCAAATACTGCAGTGTAGATATGTGTAAGAACAATAAACCGGAAATAAGTTTTTCGTTAGTTTTTCCAAAGGAGATGGAAAGTTTTTTCTAAAATTGTATTTTGATGATTTTTACCTACTTGTTGCTATTTCTAATATTGTTCAAAGTAGAGTACCTTCTTCTGGGTTTTATTTAAACAAACAACGTAGATACCATGATGATGTACCTACATTTTTAGTACTTACATACCTACTTACTTAGGCACTGGTTACAATACAAAACTTAAGTAAGTAAGAAACACTTACCCTAGTACTATTATTTATTATTCTGTGCCTACACCAAGGTAAATACATTACAGCCGAAATACGCATATATTTGTTGCAAAGATATTTCAAACCAACAACAGCGGTGTCTCATTCTAACCCTTGATGCTGCGCTCACGTGCGAGTGCAATGGAAATAAGCAGCGCGCCCGCGCTCGCGCATCGCCGTCCGCCGCTGCCGCCGCCGCATTTAGAGTTGGTTGTGTGTGTCTAAGTAGGTAGGTAGGTAGGTAATTGTACTATAGACAAAAACTGGGACCGACAGCTTAGCGTGCCTTCCAAAGTACGGACCCATTTTGCTTCAGGTCGTTCGAGTCCTAACCAGACTCTGAACAAATTCATATAATGATGAGAAATAGGTAGGTTGATACCTACCCTACCCTACCTCGGTAGGTATCAAGTTTGTGTGAGTTTCACTTTCTATCGTCTCATTAGATAAGTAGGTAGGTAGGTAGCTACTTACTATTGTTAATGTCACGTTAGCTTATTTCAAATTCGATTTAAAAACACTTGCAATACTTGTCTTGTAGTTACCTAGAATACCTATGTACTGAACAGATAAATTAAATACATACTCGATTATTGTGACAACCCTTTGAGAGCGCGCGCGGCCGGGTCATTGTCCGGCGACGTCCAGTGGAGATTGAGCCGTTCGCGCGCAGTAATAAGTTTCAATTTTGCTCGCGGGTGGTCGGCTAAGCCGAGAGTAGGTATCTTTTTATACCTAACCATGGCTTTTGTTAGGGAGTGAATTTTCTGTACCCTAGTACTATTATATATTCTGTGGCAATATGAACGAAGCAAGTGGATCACAATTTCGCCGCCTCGGGCAGAGCCCGCCGTGGTGTAAGCGGCAACACGTCTGACCCGGCTTGTCAGAAGACGTGGGTTCAAATCCGCCGGCGGTGGATTTTTTCCGCTTGCTTCGTTTGTATTAACTTTGTAACCAAAAGTTAATATCAATATCTAGTGTTTGATTAAAACACCAAGTGTTCAAAATTACTATCTTGTGGAAAAATTTCTACAAAAATAGTAAACATTCACAAATCGGAAAAAGCTTCATCTCTCGTCAACTTGTACATACGTAATGTTGTCAGTTGAGTGACTGTATAGTTCTACTACAAAGTCATAGATGGCGCTAAGCTACCCGTAAGTAGTCAAGTGACAAAGCAATATGAACGAAGCAAGTGGATCACAATTTCGCCGCCTCGGGCAGAGCCCGCCGTGGTGTAAGCGGCAACACGTCTGACCCGGCTTGTCAGAAGACGTGGGTTCAAATCCCGCCGGCGGTGGAATTTTTTCCGCTTGCTTCGTTTGTATTAACTTTGTAACCAAAAAGTTAATATCAATATTTAGTGTTTGATTAAAACACCAAGTGTTCAAAATTACTATCTTGTGGAAAATTTCTACATAAATAGTAAACATTCACAAATCGGAAAAAGCTTCATCTCTCGTCAACTTGTACATACGTAATGTTGTCAGTTGAGTGACTGTATAGTTCTACTACAAAGTCATAGATGGCGCTAAGCTACCCGTAAGTAGTCAAGTGACAAAGCAATATGAACGAAGCAAGTGGATCACAATTTCGCCGCCCCGGGCAGAGCCCGCCGTGGTGTAAACGGCAACACGTCTGACCCGGCTTGTCAGAAGACGTGGGTTCGAATCCCGCCGGCGGTGGAATTTTTTCCGCTTGCTTCGTTTGTATTAACTTTGTAACCAAAAAGTTAATATCAATATCTAGTGTTTGATTAAAACACCAAGTGTTCAATATTACTATCTTGTGGAAAAATTTCTACAAAAATAGTAAACATTCACAAATCAGAAAAAGCTTCATCTCTCGTCAACTTGTACATACGTAATGTTGTCAGTTGAGTGACTGTATAGTTCTACTACAAAGTCATAGATGGCGCTAAGCTACCCGTAAGTAGTCAAGTGACAAAGCAATATGAACGAAGCAAGTGGATCACAATTTCGCCGCCTCGGCAGAGCCCGCCGTGGTGTAAGCGGCAACACGTCTGACCCGGCTTGTCAGAAGACGTGGGTTCAAATCCCGCCGGCGGTGGAATTTTTCCGCTTGCTTCGTTTGTATTAACTTTGTACCAAGTGTTCAAAATTACTATCTTGTGGAAAAATTTCTACAAAAATAGTAAACATTCACAAATCGGAAAAAGCTTCATCTCTCGTCAACTTGTACATACGTAATGTTGTCAGTTGAGTGACTGTATAGTTCTTCTACAAAGTCATAGATGGCGCTAAGCTACCCGTAAGTAGTCAAGTGACAAAGCAATATGAACGAAGCAAGTGGATCACAATTTCGCCGCCTCGGCAGAGCCCGCCGTGGTGTAAGCGGCAACACGTCTGACCCGGCTTGTCAGAAGACGTGGGTTCAAATCCGCCGGCGGTGGAATTTTTCCGCTTGCTTCGTTTGTATTAACTTTGTAACCAAAAGTTAATATCAATATCTAGTGTTTGATTAAAACACCAAGTGTTCAAAATCACTATCTTGTGGAAAAATTTCTACAAAAATAGTAAACATTCACAAATCGGAAAAGCTTCATCTCTCGTCAACTTGTACATACGTAATGTTGTCAGTTGAGTGACTGTATAGTTCTACTACAAAGTCATAGATGGCGCTAAGCTACCCGTAAGTAGTCAAGTGACAAAGCAATATGAACGAAGCAAGTGGATCACAATTTCGCCGCCTCGGGCAGAGCCCGCCGTGGTGTAAGCGGCAACACGTCTGACCCGGCTTATCAGAAGACGTGGGTTCAAATCCCGCCGGCGGTGGAATTTTTTCCGCTTGCTTCGTTTGTATTAACTTTGTAACCAAAAAGTTAATATCAATATCTAGTGTTTGATTAAAACACCAAGTGTTCAAAATTACTATCTTGTGGAAAAATTTCTACAAAAATAGTAAACATTCACAAATCGGAAAAAGCTTCATCTCTCGTCAACTTGTACATACGTAATGTTGTCAGTTGAGTGACTGTATAGTTCTACTACAAAGTCATAGATGGCGCTAAGCTACCCGTAAGTAGTCAAGTGACAAAGCAATATGAACGAAGCAAGTGGATCACAATTTCGCCGCCTCGGGCAGAGCCCGCCGTGGTGTAAGCGGCAACACGTCTGACCCGGCTTGTCAGAAGACGTGGGTTCAAATCCCGCCGGCGGTGGAATTTTTTCCGCTTGCTTCGTTTGTATTAACTTTGTAACCAAAAAGTTAACACCATTAACTGTCTTAACGACCGGCTGTCATATGAGGTTACCTTGCATTTTCCTCCGATGGAATCTCGGCGACCCCAGGAAGGAGTTCTTGATGGTGGCTAACCTCGCCCGCCAGGGGGCCGCGGGGAATGGACTGACAGGTTGTCACTTCAATGTCCTAAAGCACCATTAACTGTCTTAACGACCGGCTGTCATATGAGGTTACCTTGCATTTTCCTCGGATGGAATCTCGGCGACCCCAGGAAGGAGTTCTTGATGGTGGCTAACCTCGCCCGCCAGGGGGCCGCGGGGAATGGACTGACAAGCTGTCATTACAGTGTCCTAAAGCACTATATACTGTCTTAATGACTGGCTGTCATATGAGGTTACCTTGCATTTTCCTCCGATGGAATCTCGGCGACCCCAGGAAGGAGTTCTTGATGGTAGCTAACCTCGCCCGCCAGGGGGCCGCGGGGAATGGACTGACAAGCTGTCATTTCAGTGTCCTAAAGAGCAATTTACTGTCTTAATGACTGGCTGTCATATGAGGTTACCTTGCATTTTCCTCCGATGGAATCTCGGTCACATTAGTGTCCATTTAGTATCTTACAATGACAACCTGTCAAAACAATGTCATTAGATGACTGTCACCTTAGTGTCCTAAAGAACCATTTATTGTCCTAAAATGACCATGTGGTTCTGAATTATCGGTCACTGATAAAATAACACCATATAGTGTAATCAAATGCTCAAATACCTTGCATTTTCCTCCGATGGAATCTCGGCGACCCCAGGAAGGAGTTCTTGATGGTAGCTAACCTCGCCCGCCAGGGGGCCGCGGGGCCTGGACTGACAAGCTGTCATTACTGTGTCCTAAAGCACCATATACTGTCCAACTGTCAAATCAGCTTACCTATAGTGCGTTTCATCAAATAATTTCTCTGGCGTCATGTTGGTAGCATTGTGAATGGACGCCTTCTTAATTCGGACGGATTATAGGCGGCCATAATATTACGTGCGGCTCAATATGGGCGCCGTATAACCCGTTCGAATTAAGAAGGCGCTCATTTCCAATGCTACCAACATGACGTCAGAGAAACGATCTGACGAAACGCACTATAAAGCACCATTAACTGTCTTAATGACTGGCTGTCATATGAGGTTACCTTGCATTTTCCTCCGATGGAATCTCGGCGACCCCAGGAAGGAGTTCTTGATGGTAGCTAACCTCGCCCGCCAGGGCGCCGCGGGGAATGGACTGACAAGCTGTCATTACAGTGTCCTAAAGCACTTTATACTGTCCTAATGACTGGCTGTCATATGAGGTTACCTTGCATTTTCCTCCGATGGAATCTCGGCGACCCCAGGAAGGAGTTCTTGATGGTGGCTAACCTCGCCCGCCAGGGGGCCGCGGGGAATGGACTGACAAGCTGTCATTTGAGTGTCATAAAGCACCATTAACTGTCTTAATGACTGGCTGTCAAATGCTTACCTTGCATTTTCCTCCGATGGAATCTCGGCGACCCCAGGAAGGAGTTCTTGATGGTAGCTAACCTCGCCCGCCAGGGGGCCGCGGGGAATGGACTGACAAGCTGTCATTACAGTGTCCTAAAGCACTGTATTTCTCGATATGAGCAAAGCTTTTGATTTTGTTAATCATAAGATATTGTTGCAAAAACTAGAGCTGTACGGAATCAGGGGAAGAGCTCATGATTGGATAGAGTCATTTCTAACGAACAGAAGACAGTACACTGAGATATCACAGATTGTTAAAGAGGGTAACATTAGAGTGCAGAAGAAGTTCAAATCTCAAATTAGAGTAAATAACTCCGGGGTTCCGCAAGGAAGCATACTCGGCCCACTTCTGTTTTTGCTCTATATTAACGACCTACCTCAAAATACCTCGCATCAGTGCATCCTTTTTGCAGATGACACAACACTGCTCATAAAATGTCATCACAAGCTAACGTGGCAAACAACAATAAATACCGCCTTATCTGAAATAATAAAATGGATGCACCAAAATAGCTTGCAGATCAATATAGAAAAAACTAAAATTATGCAGTTTCGCTCGTACAATTCCAGTAAGACGCCTCTATCAGTCGCTCACAACAACAACCCCGTAGAACAAGTGCAGTCATTTAAGTTCCTAGGAGTAACGTTAGACGAACATCTGAACTGGAAACAACATGTAGACGGTATATGTCTCAGGCTCGACCGGTTTGTATACGCACTGAAAAGACTTACAAACACAGTGTCAAAGGAAGCTGCCCTTGCAGCTTATCATGGATACGTGTCTTCTGTCCTTCGATATTGTGTGATTCTTTGGGGAAGTTCTGTTGATAGTGAAAGAGCGTTCAAGTTGCAAAAGAAGTGCATTCGTGCTATCTGTAATGCTTGGTTTCGTGACTCTTGTAAACCACTGTTCCAGGAGTTGAAAATACATCCGCTACCCTGTATGTATATATATGAGATGTGCATATTTGTGAAGACAAATCATAGTTTTTACAGAAGTTTAAGAGATGTTTCTAGACGACAGTTAAGATCTGCGTATACTAATCTTCTATACCAGCCCGCTTCTCACACTAGTATGTATAGCAAAAATGTATATAACATGTCTATCAAAATTTATAATAAATTACCTGACTGTATTAAATTATTAGAGGACATACGATTATTTAAGACAAATTTATTTAAATGGCTGTTAGAAAAATGTTTTTATAGTATTAAGGATTATTTAAACCATTGACAATATTGACATTTGTATAGTAGACAATTTAATTTATTTAATTACTTATTCAATTTATTCATTTTATATAGATATTGACACAAATTTTTTAAATGACATTGATTGTATTATTTTATGTTTTGAGGTAGT
Source organism: Phthorimaea operculella (assembly GCA_024500475.1). Classification (NCBI taxonomy): domain Eukaryota; kingdom Metazoa; phylum Arthropoda; class Insecta; order Lepidoptera; family Gelechiidae; genus Phthorimaea; species Phthorimaea operculella. Next base: position 467,063 of record JANFCV010000228.1, on the reverse strand, counting down.
GCTCATCAAGCGACAATTCATAAATATTTGCATGCTTGTACACAAGTCGAATACTGTACGGGATACCTATTTATCAATGTAACATCTATTTATCATGTATTCTGGCAAATAAACGATTCTGATTCTGATTCACTTTATACTGTCCTAATGACTGGCTGTCATATGAGGTTACCTTGCATTTTCCTCCGATGGAATCTCGGCGATCCCAGGAAGGAGTTCTTGATGGTAGCTAACCTCGCCCGCCAGGGGGCCGCGGGGCATGGACTGACAAGCTGTCACTTCAGTGTCCTAAAGCACTTTATACTGTCCTAATGACTGGCTATCATATGAGGTTACCTTGCATTTTCCTCCGATGGAATCTCGGCGATCCCAGGAAGGAGTTCTTGATGGTAGCTAACCTCGCCCGCCAGGGGGCCGCGGGGCATGGACTGACAAGCTGTCACTTCAGTGTCCTAAAGCACTTTATACTGTCCTAATGACTGGCTATCATATGAGGTTACCTTGCATTTTCCTCCGATGGAATCTCGGCGACCCCAGGAAGGAGTTCTTGATGGTGGCTAACCTCGCCCGCCAGGGGGCCGCGGGGAATGGACTGACAGACTGTCATTTCAGTGTCCTAAAGAACTAAAGCGCCATTTACTGTCTTGATAACTGGCTGTCATATGAGGTTACCTTGCATTTTCCTCCGATGGAATCTCGGCGACCCCAGGAAGGAGTTCTTGATGGTAGCTAACCTCGCCCGCCAGGGGGCCGCGGGGAATGGACTGACAAGCTGTCATTACTGTGTCCTAAAGCACTTTATACTGTCCTAATGACTGACTGTCATATGAGGTTACCTTGCATTTTCCTCCGATGGAATCTCGGCGACCCCAGGAAGGAGTTCTTGATGGTGGCTAACCTCGCCCGCCAGGGGGCCGCGGGGAATGGACTGACAAGCTGTCATTACAGTGTCCTAAAGCACCATTTACTGTGTTAATGACTGGCTATCATATGAGGTTACCTTGCATTTTCCTCCGATGGAATCTCGGCGATCCCAGGAAGGAGTTCTTGATGGTGGCTAACCTCGCCCGCCAGGGGGCCGCGGGGCATGGACTGACAAGCTGTCATTACAGTGTCCTAAAGCACTTTATACTGTCCTAATGACTGGCTGTCATATGAGGTTACCTTGCATTTTCCTCCGATGGAATCTCGGCGACCCCAGGAAGGAGTTCTTGATGGTGGCTAACCTCGCCCGCCAGGGGGCCGCGGGGAATGGACTGACAAGCTGTCATTACAGTGTCCTAAAGCACTTTATACTGTCTTAATGACTGGCTGTCATAAGAGGTTACCTTGCATTTTCCTCCGATGGAATCTCGGCGACCCCAGGAAGGAGTTCTTGATGGTGGCTAACCTCGCCCGCCAGGGGGCCGCGGGGAATGGACTGACAAGCTGTCATTACTGTGTCCTAAAGCACTTTATACTGTCCTAATGACTGACTGTCATATGAGGTTACCTTGCATTTTCCTCCGATGGAATCTCGGCGACCCCAGGAAGGAGTTCTTGATGGTGGCTAACCTCGCCCGCCAGGGGGCCGCGGGGAATGGACTGACAAGCTGTCATTACTGTGTCCTAAAGCACTTTATACTGTCCTAATGACTGACTGTCATATGAGGTTACCTTGCATTTTCCTCCGATGGAATCTCGGCGACCCCAGGAAGGAGTTCTTGATGGTGGCTAACCTCGCCCGCCAGGGGGCCGCGGGGAATGGACTGACAAGCTGTCATTACTGTGTCCTAAAGCACTTTATACTGTCCTAATGACTGACTGTCATATGAGGTTACCTTGCATTTTCCTCCGATGGAATCTCGGCGACCCCAGGAAGGAGTTCTTGATGGTGGCTAACCTCGCCCGCCAGGGGGCCGCGGGGAATGGACTGACAAGCTGTCATTACAGTGTCCTAAAGCACTTTATACTGTCCTAATGACTGGCTGTCATATATGAACTTACCTTGCATTTTCCTCCGATGGAATCTCGGCGATCCCAGGAAGGAGTTCTTGATAGTTGCGAGTCTCGCCCGCCAGGGGGCCGCGGGGAATGGACTGACAAGCTGTCATTTCAGTGTCCTAAAGCACCATTTACTGTCTTAATGACTGGCTGTCATATGAGGTTACCTTGCATTTTCCTCCGATGGAATCTCGGCGACCCCAGGAAGGAGTTCTTGATGGTAGCTAACCTCGCCCGCCAGGGGGCCGCGGGGAATGGACTGACAAGCTGTCACTTCAGTGTCCTAAAGCACCAAAGCACCATTTACTGTCTTAATGACTGGCTGTCATGTGAGGTTACCTTGCATTTTCCTCCGATGGAATCTCGACGATCCCAGGAAGGAGTTCTTGATGGTAGCTAACCTCGCCCGCCAGGGGGCCGCGGGGAATGGATTGACAAGCTGTCATTGCAGTGTCCTAAAGCACAATTTACTGTCTTAATGACTGGCTGTCATATGAGCTACCTTGCATTTTCCTCCGATGGAATCTCGGCGACCCCAGGAAGGAGTTCTTGATGGTGGCTAACCTCGCCCGCCAGGGGGCCGCGGGGAATGGACTGACAAGCTGTCATTGCAGTGTCCTAAAGCACTTTATACTGTCCTAATGACTGGCTGTCATATGAGGTTACCTTGCATTTTCCTCCGATGGAATCTCGGCGACCCCAGGAAGGAGTTCTTGATGGTGGCTAACCTCCCGCCAGGGGCCGCGGGAATGGACTGACAAGCTGTCATTGCAGTGTCCTAAAGCACTTTATACTGTCCTAATGACTGGCTGTCATATGAGGTTACCTTGCATTTTCCTCCGATGGAATCTCGGCGACCCCAGGAAGGAGTTCTTGATGGTGGCTAACCTCGCCCGCCAGGGGGCCGCGGGAATGGACTGACAAGCTGTCATTGCAGTGTCCTAAAGCACTTTATACTGTCCTAATGACTGGCTGTCATATGAGGTTACCTTGCATTTTCCTCCGATGGAATCTCGGCGACCCCAGGAAGGAGTTCTTGATGGTGGCTAACCTCGCCCGCCAGGGGGCCGCGGGGCCGCCGCCCGGGCCCGCCATGGCGCCCGTGCCTGCGCCTACACCTGGAAAAACGAAAAATATGAATGACATATCGCTACTTGACAAGGTTATAAATATAAAAAAAAGTATTGACCAATAATACTACAGAGGACTACAGACTTTATTCATCATTTGCCAAATTATTAGAAGTTAGAATCTATAATCACCAAAATTAAATAAGATTATTGTTTTGACAGAAAATATCAATGACAATAAGACATAATGTCTTTATTATTATTATTATTTCCTTTTCCTTTTTTATAGGCTCGGTTTATGCCGATATTACAATGCACACGGGCCTAAGCACATCGGTTTGGATTGTTTCTGTGTTTGAAGTTTCATTATCTAAGAATTTTCTCATTATTATTAAATACATACATATATCACGCCTTTAACCCTTGCGGGAAAGGCAGATAATAGAGAGTTCCCGTGGCAGTCGGAACGCTAGAACTATTCCGCTTTCAAAGACCCATTTCGAGAGGTGTCAAGGTCGTCAAAATGAGCAAGCTACGCCATTTCTAATGTTTTGAGCTTTTCATGCAATATCTCATAAATTGAAAATAAGAACATTAAAAAAATTCATCAGTGTCCGCCAGGCGCCCGTAGCTCACTTGGCAGAGCAGTTAGACGGTTCTCCACGGCCCCAGGTTCAAGTTCCGGCGGTCGCTGATGAATATTAAAATGATTTTATTTTCAATTCATGATAAGAAAAAAAAACACTACTGTCTACGTGCTAACGCCCCCTGGTAATCATTCGTGTAACGCCTAACCAAGAACATTCCCCAGTCAAATCTTCATCTGTCGCTGAAATCTACATGAAAATCCGACCAGTGGTTTTGGAGATAATTGGCAACAGCTAGCCAGGTTAACTTCACAGCATATAACTTACCAGTAAGCGTGCTGAGGTTAGGCAGGAAAGAAGGCGTGACCGGCGAACTACCAGCCGCGGTCGGCCCCGGTAACGACGACCGTTCTCGTACTGGAAAAATAAAGGAATTAATATTTTAACTTGGCCATATCTTGTTTTTATATTAATGTGTTATCTGTATTAGTTTTAAGAAGGTACAATAAAAAGATTATATTTTATTTATTTATTTCAATTTTATACTTGATTGCACATAGTACAAAAGGCGGGCATAATGCCACGCGGCATTCTCTACCGGCCAACCAGAGGGTAAACAGAGAAAAGATACGAGTGCACTCAGGTGTAAAAACATCAAAATACATACATATAATGTATTAGTAGTGGCAACACAAAAAGAGTTTACAGAAGAATTCCTTAGAATTTTGGCATCACTAAACGTGTTTTTATGATACTGGCTTAATTAAACTTGTTTTAGTGTGGTTCTAGCATAATAAAGAGTGTTTATCTACACTCAGTTCGTAATATTCGTTTTACAGAATCGAAAGCACGAACGTAATGAACTGCATTACAAATATACAGCCTTTAAAAAAAAACTTTCATACTACTGGCAGCTACATAAAGGAACTCGATTTCTAGTATTTGAAAAAAAATTAAACGAATTGACCCGCGTACCAAATTGTAATCTGTTCCAATTTGACACTGGCCAACAGTAATTCGAATGAAAAAAAAAACAAGTGTCACCCGGGCGGGAAGACACTTAGGGCCTTACCACAAAAAAGTTAGACCAGAGTCGAACGCGTGTTTAAAATAAAACTTCATACAAAAAAAACGCTAGACACGCGTTCAACGCTGGTCTAACTTTTTTGTGGTAAGGCGGTTGAAATTATGAGGACTTATTTATTATTAAATCTTTGCTTCAAATCATTTTTCGAATTAAAATTCACCGATAATAGTAGTTTATGCAATTGCCTTATAATAAGAGGCTTTAGGATGTGAGTGTCTGTTTATCACACGAGGCGCAGCCGAGTGTGATAATAGTTTGACACGAGCATTCTAAAGCCTAATTATATTGCAATTGCATACACTATTTTATCTACACTTTACAAGAAAAACTATGAAAAATAATTCATACCTCCGCACTTCACTATGGCGATTGCAAGCATATCTACTGAACCAACAACTGAACGACTTTTATACATAAGTAACTTTTTAACTAAACGTTAAAATGGAAGCTCATAAAAACGGAACAACTTTTAAAATTAAAAAGCATTATAAATCGGTAAATTTTAATTCGGAAAATGATTTGAAGCAAAGATTTAATAATAAATAATTCCTCATAATTTCAAGTGTCGTCCCATTCTTTGATTGTGTCGTGACATTTTTTTTTTTATTATCTTACTGCTAAATGTCGATATCATAAAGTCAGAAAAAAGTACTTTATGACATCGACATTTTACTTTATGATATCGACATTTTTTTTAAAGGCTGAATGGCTGTAAAGCAGTTGCTTATACATTTGCTTTCGAATTTGTAATAGGAACATTATGTATGATGTGTAGATAAATAATATTTAATTTTAAAAGTTGTTCAGTTTTTATAAGCCTCCATTTTAACGTTTAGATAAAAAGTTACTTATGTACAAAAGTCGTTCAGTTGGTGGTTCAGTAGATAGGCTTGCAATCGCCATAGTGCAGTGCGGAGGTTTAAATTATTTTTCATAGTTTTTCTTGTAGAGTGTAGATAAAATAGTGTATGCAACTGCAAATAATTAGGCTTTAGAATGCTCGTGTCAAACTATTATCACACTCGGCTGCGCCTCGTGTGATAAACAGACACTCTCATCCTAAAGCCTCTCATTATTAGGCAGTTGCATAAACTACTATTATGTGTGAATCTGGCATAACTAAGAGTGTTTTTTTGTGATTCTGGTATAACTAAGAGTGTTTTTGTGTGAATCTGGTATAACTAAGAGAGTTTTTGTGTGAATCTGGTGTAACTAAGAGTGTTTTTGTGTGATTCTGGTATAACTAAGAGTGTTTTTGTGTGAATATGGTATAACTAAGAGTGTTTTTGTGTGAATCTGGTATAACTAAGAGTGTTTTTGTATGATTCTGGTATAACCTAGAGTGTTTTTTTGTTATTCTGGTTTAACTAAGAGTGTTTTTGTGTAAATCTGGTATAACTAAGAGTGCTTTTTTGTGATTCTGGTGTAACGAAGAGTGTTTTCTTGTGATTCTGGTATAACTAAGAGTGTTTTTGTGTGATTCTGGTATAACTAAGAGTGTTTTTGTGTGATTCTGGTATAACTAAGAGTGTTTTTGTGTGATTCTAGTATAACTAAGAGTGTTTTTGTGTGATTCTGGCTTAATTAAACTTGTTTTAGTGTGGTTCTGGCATAATTAAGAGTATTTTTGTGTGATCTGGCATATTTTAGAATGTTTTTGTGTGATTCTGGCATAACTAAGATTGTTTTTGTGTGATTCTGGTATAACTAAGAGTGTTTTTGTGTGATTATTTTATAACTAAGAGTGTTTTTGTGTGATTCTGGTATAACTACGAGTGTTTTTGTGTGATTCTGGTATAACTAAGAGTGTTTTTGTGTAATTCTGGTATAACTACGAGTGTTTTTGTGTGATTCTGGTATAACTTAGAGTGTTTTTGTGTGATTCTTGTATAACTAAGAGTGTTTTTGTGTGATTCTGGTATAACTACGAGTGTTTTTGTGTGATTCTGGTATAACTAAGAGTGTTTTTGCGTGATTCTGGCATAACTAAGAGTGTTTTTGTAACTTGAGTGATACGAAAACAAACTTACTTCTGTGTGATTGCGAGGGGCTGTGTGGTCTGTGTGAAACAGACGAGCCCATTACAGGTGATTCGTTTATTATTATTACAGCTTCCCCTGGTTCGCCACCTGGGGAGAAAATTTTAGAAAATAAATCTTATTCCAAACAAGGATCTTAGTTTAATTAGAAAATAGACTTATAAGAAATGTTTGGTCAAGCAAACTCGCAGGTCTGTCCGGCTTTTAGGTATGGGGGGTAGGTTTAGGGGGACCTGGCAAAGATGATGATAGGTATTATGTAATTTAATTAATATTATAGTGTCCAACAGAATCCATGTTGTTAGTGATAGAATTACAACTTTTTAATGTATTCAACCGTAGAACTGTTGAGCATTGCTATAGCTTACGCAGATAAAGAATGGATCCTAAATTAGCAACATTGTTGTTTACCTGCCTATCAGAATAGATGACATATGAGCAAGATGTCAACAATAATGTTGCCAATTTGGGTCCATTTTTTATCTTTAAAAATACTAACTTATATTGAGGCTTATCGTAGGACCAGTAGAGTTCGCTCTTTGGTGGTGGTGTTCCCGCACTGAGGGTGATGCTGAAATTAACAAATACATAATAATGTCACTGAATAAGTTGAAAAAATGCTTGTATACTATACGGGTGGAGATTTGTTATTAGTGCCAAATCATGTATTATTCTGGGCTAACTTCGGGGTGTAAGGGACGGTGTAACGAAAACTTTGCAGGCGTGCTCAGACCATGAAACTGAACAACTTTCCCCATAGAACATATGGTGGTAAACAAAAAAAAATTTTGATATCTCATATAAAGTTAGTCAGCTAATCGTAAATTTGTATGGGAAGTCGGAATTTTTTTCTCGTTTCCCGCCATTAGCTCCATAGTAAAAGTTGTTTTTTGGTCTGATCATGCCTGCAAAGTTTTCGGTACACCGCCCCTTACACCCTGTATAAAACTGTAAATATCCCAAATTAAAATTAAATACGAAGTGCAAAAAAGACACAGGAAATTTATTTGGTCATACGAATGCAAAAAACATAACATTTAATCCCATTAAAGAATCAAGGAACCTATAGTACGGCAGATTTTCCATCTGTTTTTATTCAAGGTACCACAGGAATAATTAAGAAAGAACCTTACCATGTTTAATTTATGTTTTTAATTTTGATTGCTTCTGCAACTACTTACAAAACTGTATAATTCAAGGTAAAGGTTGCCTGGAAGAGATCGCTGCAAGCGATGAGGCCGCCTTTGCGTACTTCTAGCTCTAAGTTTTCTATATTGTTGTTTTAATGTTTTGTAATGAATGTCAGCAATAAAGTGTATCTTACCTAACGGTGATCCGGGAGTGTTGGGTGTCCCTCCTAAGGAAGATACGCGGTGCGGCGTGCTGTGGCCTGCTGGAAAACAAAATATTGTTGCTTGAAGATCGGTATTTGTGATGAACTCCTTGATCACAACCTTCGGTTATAGTCTATAGCTGTAAGTTGACTGAAGCTCTGTCACATTATGTCTGATTTTCACCTAGGATTTTATTCCTGAATAAAGCCAATATTCTTGGTTATTTCTGTGTTTAAATGTATCAGTATTCATTGGGGACAAAATCTGTATCTGATACAATGTTGCGGGACAAGGTTCCCAAAAAGTTCCCAATAAAGACGCACCTTAGTTGGGAACTTTGTCCTGCAACATTGTATAAATGCGTGTTTATTGGGAACATTTTTGGGGAAATTTTGTATATGCAATGTCGCGGGACTTTGTCCCCGAATTTTTCGCAATGAATCGCCTTCAGGGTGCAGCCGAGCAGTACCCAATTTTATCAAACTGCAGGGTACAATTCTACAGGGAAAATTCGATATACATTGCGTAGCATTTTGAAAAACGTTTACAAAGTTTGTGGTATTTTTGGACAAAATTTTAAGCAACAACTTTCGTACTTTATTTGCGACCCAGTCAAGTAGCAAATTATATAACTTACTCGGTGGGCTGGCCGCTAGCTGCGGACTGGAGCGCCCCTCCGCGCGCCGCGACGATGACGACCTGAAACCATATTTACAACACAATGAGTACATGTAGGTACATACATACATGACACTGAACAACTTTCCCTACGGAACATATGGTGGTAAATGAAAAAAAACATACTAAGTTAGTCAGCTGATCGTAAATTTTGTATGCGAAGTTGGTTTTTTTTTTCGTTTACCACCATATGCTCCATGGGTAAAGTTGTCCAGTTTCATAGTCTGAGCTCGCCTGCAATGTTTTCGTTACACCGTCCCTTACATCCCGAATATCACGGATATATCCTATGCGGGGTATGCAGAGCGTAAACGCCTGTTAAAACGGCCATTTACACCACGACACGACACCCACGGGAAAGATATGGGGTGATGCTATTCTAAGCCGGCTCCGCACAGTGTGAAATTACTTTCAATTTGCGTTTAAATTTCCTCATTTGCAAATTGAATTCTAGCAAACTACTGGAAGCATAAGGGGCGAGCTTCACAGAATAGACTCGCGACGCGACGCGCAACATTACATCCATCAGACAAGCGATCATCAGCTGCTATCGAATGGATGCGCGTCTCACGTATGTAGCTTTGTCTCTTCTGATTCATGCATTTTATATGGAAACGGTGTCAAGCCGTCGCGATGTCGCACGTCTCACGTTTCCGACGATCACTTGTTTGGCAGATGCCACTTTGCGTCTCACTTGTACTCTATGGAGCTTATATTATATTATAACTTAACTCAATTTTTATAACTGTGCCGTGTGCGCATGGAGCTGTCAAAATATGTGTAAGTAAGTTTTGACAGTTATACGTAGCAATTTTGGCAGCTCCATGCGCACAGTTATAAAATTCGAGTTATTCACCTAAGTATGAAGTGTCATACCTGAATTGTGATCTTCTAGGTGTGATCGGTGACCCTTCGCTGATCTGACCGAAATGCGCCGACTGACCGTTCACCTGGAACGTTACATAAATAATAATTAGATAAATTACTATTGAATAATTATTGAAGTGGTCGTCCACTCCACAATTTTGCCACTTTGACCCACATATGTTTTGCTACAAAATTGGAACTTGAGCGTCAAAAAGAAAATAATGTCTCTGTAGAATTAGAATATGATGTGCGTTATGATGATAAATTGAAAAGAAAAGAACATAAAAAAAGGAGAATAAAGGAAAAGAAATCGGAAGAACAGAAAAGAAATAGGAAGGAAACAAAATAGAATAGACTAGAATGGAAAAGAAAAGAAAAGAAAAGAAAAGAAAAGAAAAGAAAAGAAAAGAAAAGAAAAGAAAAGAAAAGAAAAGAAAAGAAAAGAAAAGGCAAAATAAAATTCTATATCTATGGGCCTAATAAAATGATGTGTTGGGTACTAACACTGACCCGGCATGTATCCAACCGCTTCCGTGGCGGATCCGCGGCTGGTGGAAGCGAAAGCCTTGGCTCATCATCTCGAGCTGGTCGTCTACGCTTGCGCTCCAGGAGTAGGAAGTGGATAGGTAGGACCTATTCTGTTTATAAACTCTGCTCTTTTTAGACACTGGACCTTTATACTGGTCTTTAATAAAGAGTGGGCCTTATTAGATACTCAACCTTTCAAGATACTGGGCCTCATTAAAGACTAGGCCTTATTTGAAACTAGGCCTTATTAGAGACTAGGCCTAATTAAAGACTAATACTTATTAAGCACTGGGTCTTATAAGACAGTGAAGTTTACTAGGTACTGGGACTTATTATTAAGCACTAAGCCTTTTTAGACAGTTGGGTACTAACACTGACCCGGCAAGTGTCCAGCCGCTTCCGTGGCGGGTCAGCCGCTGGTGGAAGAGACAATCTTGGCTCATCATCTCGAGCTGGTCGTCTACGCTTGCGCTCCAGGAGTAGGAAGTAGATGACTTATTCTGTATTATCTAACTACTAACCTTGTTTCTGAAGAAGACTTTGTGTTGTGGCTGGGCCTTAACTTAATAGAGACTGGGCCTTATTAGAGATTACGCCTTATAAGAGACTAGGCCTTATTAGAGACTAGGCCTAATTACACACTAGGCCTTATTATAGACTAAGCCTGATAAGAGACAAGGCCTTATTACACACTAGGCCTTATTATACAATGGGTCCAATTAGGCACTGGACATTATTATTCACTGTACCTTATTATCATTAGACACTGGATATTATGACGGAAGACACAGGGTCTTATTAATCAGTTGGGTACTAACACTGACCCGGCAAGTATCCAGCCGCTTCCGTGGCGGATCCGCCGCTGGTGGAAGCGAAAGCCTTGGCTCGTCATCTCGAGCTGGTCGTCTACGTTTGCGCTCCAGGAGTAGGAAGTAGATGACATATTCTGTATTATCAAACTACTAACCTTGTTTCTGAAGAAGACTTTCTGTGTTGTAGCTGGACCTTAACTTAGTCTGGACCATTTTACGGAGAAGGCTTTAATAGAAACTGGGCCTTATAAGAGACAAGGCCTTATTTCGCACTTGGCCGTATTATGCTATAGGTCAACTTAAAAACTGGATCATATTAGACACCTGGCTTTAATATACACTGGATCTTATTAAAGACTAGGTGAAAAAGGTCCCGTTTAAGCCGTTTGGGTATGGAACTCTAAAAATGATGTGTTGGGTACTAACACTGACCCGACAAGTGTCCAGCCGCTTCCGTGGCGGATCCGCGGCTGGTGGAAGCGAAAGCCTTGGCTCATCATCTCGAGCTGGTCGTCTACGCTTGCGCTCCAGGAGTAGGAAGTGGATAGGTAGGACCTATTCTGTTTATAAACTCTGCTCTTTTAGACACTGGACCTTTATACTGGTCTTTAATAAAGAGTGGGCCTTATTAGATACTCAACCTTTCAAGATACTGGGCCTCATTAAAGACTAGGCCTTATTTGAAACTAGGCCTTATTAGAGACTAGGCCTAATTAAAGACTAATACTTATTAAGCACTGGGTCTTATAAGACAGTGAAGTTTACTAGGTACTGGGACTTATTATTAAGCACTAAGCCTTTTTAGACAGTTGGGTACTAACACTGACCCGGCAAGTGTCCAGCCGCTTCCGTGGCGGGTCAGCCGCTGGTGGAAGTGACAATCTTGGCTCATCATCTCGAGCTGGTCGTCTACGTTTGCGCTCCAGGAGTAGGAAGTAGATAGATAGGACCTATTCTGTTTATAAACTCGGCTCTTTTTAGACACTGGACCTTTATACTGGTCTTTTATAGAGAGTGGGCCTTATTAGATACTCAACCTTTCAAGATACTGGGCCTCATTAAAGACTAGGCCTTATTTGAAACTAGGCCTTATTAGAGACTAGGCCTTATTAGAGACTAATACTTATTAAGCACTGGGTCTTATAAAACACTGAAGCTTACTAGGTACTGGGCCTTATTAGACACAGGACCTTATTATTAAGCACTAAGCCTTATTAGACAGTTGGGTACTAACACTGACCCGGCAAGTATCCAGCCTCTTCCGTGGCGGATCCGCGGCTGGTGGAAGCGACAGTCTTGGCTCATCATCTCGAGCTGGTCGTCTACGTTTGCGCTCCAGGAGTAGGAAGTAGATAGATAGGACCTATTCTGTTTATAAACTCGGCTCTTTTTAGACACTGGACCTTTATACTGGTCTTTTATAGAGAGTGGGCCTTATTAGATACTCAACCTTTCAAGATACTGGGCCTCATTAAAGACTAGGCCTTATTTGAAACTAGGCCTTATTAGAGACTAGGCCTTATTAGAGACTAATACTTATTAAGCACTGGGTCTTATAAAACACTGAAGCTTACTAGGTACTGGGCCTTATTAGACACAGGACCTTATTATTAAGCACTAAGCCTTATTAGACAGTTGGGTACTAACACTGACCCGGCAAGTATCCAGCCTCTTCCGTGGCGGATCCGCGGCTGGTGGAAGCGACAGTCTTGGCTCATCATCTCGAGCTGGTCGTCTACGCTTGCGCTCCAGGAGTAGGAAGTAGATGACTTTTTTTGTATTGTCAAACTACTTACCTTGTTTATGAAGTAGACTTTGTGTTGTGGCTGGGCCCTAACTTAATAGAGACTGGGCCTTATTAGAGATTAGGCCTTATAAGAGACTAGGCCTTATTAGAGACTAGGCCTTATTAGAGACTAGGTCTAATTACACACTAGGCCTTATTAGAGACTAGGTCTAATTACACACTAGGCCTTATTATAGACTGTTCCTTATTATACAACGTGTCCAATTAGGCACTGGACTATATTACACACTGTTCCTTATTATCATTAGACACTGGATATTATGACGGAAGACACAGGGTCTTATTAATCAGTTGGGTACTAACACTGACCCGGCAAGTATCCAGCCTCTTCCGTGGCGGATCCGCGGCTGGTGGAAGCGAAAGCCTTGGCTCATCATCTCGAGCTGGTCGTCTACGCTTGCGCTCCAGGAGTAGGAAGTAGATGACATATTCTGTATTATCAAACTACTAACCTTGTTTCTGAAGAAGACTTTCTGTGTTGTAGCTGGACCTTAACTTAGTCTGGACCATTTTACGGAGAAGGCTTTAATAGAAACTGGGCCTTATAAGAGACAAGGCCTTATTTCGCACTTGGCCGTATTATGCTATAGGTCAACTTAAAAACTGGATCATATTAGACACCTGGCTTTAATATACACTGGATCTTATTAAAGACTAGGTGAAAAAGGTCCGTTTAAGCCGTTTGGGTATGGAACTCTAAAATGATGTGTTGGGTACTAACACTGACCTGACAAGTGTCCAGCCGCTTCCGTGGCGGATCCGCGGCTGGTGGAAGCGAAAGCTTGGCTCATCATCTCGAGCTGGTCGTCTACGCTTGCGCTCCAGGAGTAGGAAGTGGATAGGTAGGACCTATTCTGTTTATAAACTCTGCTCTTTTAGACACTGGACCTTTATACTGGTCTTTAATAAAGAGGCCTTATTAGATACTCAACCTTTCAAGATACTGGGCCTCATTAAAGACTAGGCCTTATTTGAAACTAGGCCTTATTAGAGACTAGGCCTAATTAAAGACTAATACTTATTAAGCACTGGGTCTTATAAGACAGTGAAGTTTACTAGGTACTGGGACTTATTATTAAGCACTAAGCCTTTTTAGACAGTTGGGTACTAACACTGACCCGGCAAGTGTCCAGCCGCTTCCGTGGCGGGTCAGCCGCTGGTGGAAGAGACAATCTTGGCTCATCATCTCGAGCTGGTCGTCTACGCTTGCGCTCCAGGAGTAGGAAGTAGATGACTTATTCTGTATTATCTAACTACTAACCTTGTTTCTGAAGAAGACTTTGTGTTGTGGCTGGGCCTTAACTTAATAGAGACTGGGCCTTATTAGAGATTACGCCTTATAAGAGACTAGGCCTTATTAGAGACTAGGCCTAATTACACACTAGGCCTTATTATAGACTAAGCCTGATAAGAGACAAGGCCTTATTACACACTAGGCCTTATTATACAATGGGTCCAATTAGGCACTGGACATTATTATTCACTGTACCTTATTATCATTAGACACTGGATATTATGACGGAAGACACAGGGTCTTATTAATCAGTTGGGTACTAACACTGACCCGGCAAGTATCCAGCCGCTTTCTTGGTGGATCTGCGGCTGGTGGAAGCGAAAGTCTTGGCTCGTCATCTCGAGCTGGTCGTCTACGTTTGCGCTCCAGGAGTAGGAAGTAGATAGATAGGACCTATTCTGTTTATAAACTCGGCTCTTTTTAGACACTGGACCTTTATACTGGTCTTTTATAGAGAGTGGGCCTTATTAGATACTCAACCTTTCAAGATACTGGGCCTCATTAAAGACTAGGCCTTATTTGAAACTAGGCCTTATTAGAGACTAGGCCTTATTAGAGACTAATACTTATTAAGCACTGGGTCTTATAAAACACTGAAGCTTACTAGGTACTGGGCCTTATTAGACACAGGACCTTATTATTAAGCACTAAGCCTTATTAGACAGTTGGGTACTAACACTGACCCGGCAAGTATCCAGCCTCTTCCGTGGCGGATCCGCGGCTGGTGGAAGCGACAGTCTTGGCTCATCATCTCGAGCTGGTCGTCTACGCTTGCGCTCCAGGAGTAGGAAGTAGATGACTTTTTTTGTATTGTCAAACTACTTACCTTGTTTATGAAGTAGACTTCGTGTTGTGGCTGGGCCCTAACTTAATAGAGACTGGGCCTTATTAGAGACTAGGCCTTATTAGAGACTAGGCCTTATTAGAGACTAGGCCTTATTAGAGACTAGGCCTTATTAGAGACTAGGCCTTATTAGAGACTAGGTCTAATTACACACTAGGCCTTATTATAGACTGTTCCTTATTATACAACGTGTCCAATTAGGCACTGGACTATATTACACACTGTTCCTTATTATCATTAGACACTAGATATTATGAAGGAAGACACTGGGTCTCATTAATCAGTTGGGTACTAACACTGACCCGGCAAGTATCCAGCCGCTTCCGTGGCGGATCCGCGGCTGGTGGAAGCGAAAGCCTTGGCTCGTCATCTCGAGCTGGTCGTCTACGTTTGCGCTCCAGGAGTAGGAAGTAGATGACATATTCTGTATTATCAAACTACTAACCTTGTTTCTGAAGAAGACTTTCTGTGTTGTAGCTGGACCTTAACTTAGTCTGGACCATTTTACGGAGAAGGCTTTAATAGAAACTGGGCCTTATAAGAGACAAGGCCTTATTTCGCACTTGGCCGTATTATGCTATAGGTCAACTTAAAAACTGGATCATATTAGACACCTGGCTTTAATATACACTGGATCTTATTAAAGACTAGGTGAAAAAGGTCCCGTTTAAGCCGTTTGGGTATGGAACTCTAAAAATGATGTGTTGGGTACTAACACTGACCCGACAAGTGTCCAGCCGCTTCCGTGGCGGATCCGCGGCTGGTGGAAGCGAAAGCCTTGGCTCATCATCTCGAGCTGGTCGTCTACGCTTGCGCTCCAGGAGTAGGAAGTGGATAGGTAGGACCTATTCTGTTTATAAACTCTGCTCTTTTTAGACACTGGACCTTTATACTGGTCTTTAATAAAGAGTGGGCCTTATTAGATACTCAACCTTTCAAGATACTGGGCCTCATTAAAGACTAGGCCTTATTTGAAACTAGGCCTTATTAGAGACTAGGCCTAATTAAAGACTAATACTTATTAAGCACTGGGTCTTATAAGACAGTGAAGTTTACTAGGTACTGGGACTTATTATTAAGCACTAAGCCTTTTTAGACAGTTGGGTACTAACACTGACCCGGCAAGTGTCCAGCCGCTTCCGTGGCGGGTCAGCCGCTGGTGGAAGAGACAATCTTGGCTCATCATCTCGAGCTGGTCGTCTACGCTTGCGCTCCAGGAGTAGGAAGTAGATGACTTATTCTGTATTATCTAACTACTAACCTTGTTTCTGAAGAAGACTTTGTGTTGTGGCTGGGCCTTAACTTAATAGAGACTGGGCCTTATTAGAGATTACGCCTTATAAGAGACTAGGCCTTATTAGAGACTAGGCCTAATTACACACTAGGCCTTATTATAGACTAAGCCTGATAAGAGACAAGGCCTTATTACACACTAGGCCTTATTATACAATGGGTCCAATTAGGCACTGGACATTATTATTCACTGTACCTTATTATCATTAGACACTGGATATTATGACGGAAGACACAGGGTCTTATTAATCAGTTGGGTACTAACACTGACCCGGCAAGTATCCAGCCGCTTTCTTGGTGGATCTGCGGCTGGTGGAAGCGAAAGTCTTGGCTCGTCATCTCGAGCTGGTCGTCTACGCTTACGCTCCAGGAGTAGGAAGTAGATCACTTTTTCTGTATTGTGGCTGAAAAAAGAAAAAGGTTTCGTTATCAATACTATAAAATAAAGTTTCTGTTTGCCTCTGTCTGTTGTTTTTTATTTTTATTTTAATGCACTCACAGTGCTTTATTTATTACTAGCGGCCCGTTAGCGGTTTCACCTGCTACAACTCATTTTCCCGGCAAAAAAACCGCATCAAAATCCGTTGCGACGTTTAGGAGGATTTAGCGAATCTCACGACAGACAGAGAAACGCAAAAAGTGACTCCACTTTATACTATGTATTGATACTTAAATTGAATTGAATGATTAAAAACCCTTGCAAAATTTTCTACGATGAATACCAATTTTAAAAGTTTGTATTTAAAAATCAATTCATACTTACTGTGGACTAAGTAGTTCTTGTATTAACTTTTCACGTTGCTTGAAACAACCTAGACTGCAGATGGCCTGAAAAATTGAAAACAATATTTAAAAAATAGTAATGAAATATATCTAAAGAAATAATGTGATGTTCACAGTTTTTGAAAATTTGCTTTTTTAGGACGAATTTGAACCTGCAGCTTGGTATTCAGAATATCATGTCGTCAGGATCAGAACCAATCTGATAAAAAGGGCCTGCAATTTACATAGTGGAGCTAAATATTACGTGGTTTATAAAGTATCTTCTTTTCTTGCATATAGAAGGAAAGTGTCTAAGACTGTAGTTACCTGTAACACATCTGGGTCTATGGCGTCGGCAGATGGCAGCACCCTGGTTTGCACCACCTCCATCATTGGAAGCTCCTGTTCCAACTCCCCCCGGCCGCCCGCCGTCACCCATGGGTGTCGCGTTATTTCTGCTAGCTGGAATATGAACACAGGATTTACAGAATATTTTTCAAAAGTTGTAAGATGTACGTTTTGGCAAACTCGCAAAATTTCCACCACAGGGTGAATTTGAACCAGCGACCTTCGCCATTTGAACTAGAGATGCCGCTACCATCTGCTACAGAGGCTCGCTCCAGAGATTCTACTGTATTGTATAGGATATAAACAGGCCAAGGTAAAGCTTCCTGTTACCACAGAAAAACCATTAGCAGCAAATGAAACCACTGGGCTGACCTCTAGTGATTTTTGACCCACACTCATCAACAAACTCCAAAGATTCCTATTCCTATAACTTTTGCAGATTCATCTGCAATAATGTTGCCAATTCAGGATCCATTCTTTTACATTAGAATGCACAAGTTATAGGAATCTTTGGAGTTTAATGATGACTGTGGATCAAAAATCACTAGAGGCTAGCCAAGCAGTTTTGTTTGCTGCTAACTGTTTCCCTTCCCTTATATTATTATTTAACTTCTACAATACCCTCTCTATGACAATTGAAAAGTATCCCAATAAACTAATGGTAGTCATGGGAGACTTTAATGCCCAGATTGGCACAAAACAACCAGGAGAAGAAAGAGTTCTTGGTAACTTCGGATACGGGAAAAGAAGCATGAATGGCTGCAGGCTCATAGACTTTATGCTAGAGAAAAATATGACAGTGTTAAACTCTATCTTCAAGAAAAATGTTAAATCGAAGTGGACTTGGATCTCACCTGATGAGAAAACAAAGAATGAAATAGACTTTATACTGACAAACAGAGCCAAACATTTCTCTGAGACACATGTAATTCAAAACCTGAACTTTAACACCAACCACCGCATGGTCCGCAGTCACTTGAATGTAAACCCACCATGCAAATCCAGAAAAGACATACTCAATAAGAAACTAATGCCAAAAGTTAGTAGCAATAGCGTAATACGAACCACTGATGTAAGTTCTATGATGAACATTGCAAACTCAGAAAAACCCCTTCCGGAAAAGTATAAGAACTTAGAGCATAAACTGGCAGAGATGGTAAAAGCAAATACTGTAACAAACAGAAATGACAGATTAAGTGAAAATATACTAAATCTACTAGAAGAGAGGAGAAAGCTTATTACAGAGAGAAACAAACAAAATCGAAAAGAAATATCTAAACTGAGCAACCAAATCAGAGAAAATATGAGACGTGAAAGAAAGAAAAGAAGATTACAGACACTCGAGAAACATATAATAAAAACAGGTGGAACAAAAAAAGCCCTTAAAGAATTAAAAGAAAAAGGAAAAGATTGGATACCAAAGTTGAAAAAAGACCAAACAAACATAACAAATCGAAAGCAAATTCAAAGCCTAGCCACGGATTATTATAAGTGTCTGTATTCTTAAAAGAGCACCAGTACAATAGTAGCAACGTCACCAGCAAATGCAAAAGAGTCTGTCCCACCAATTCTTTTGTCTGAAGTTGAGAGAGCAATCAACTCTCAAAATTTAGACAAAGCACCAGGGCCAGATGGTATTCCAAACGAATTCCTAAGAGGCACAATGGAACAACTGGCGCCAGTCCTAACTACCATCTTTAATGAGGTTTTGCTGACAGAAAATATACCTGAGGAGTGGGGGGAATCCCATATCATTTTGTTGCATAAGAAAGGCGCTAAAGATGAAATCGGAAACTATAGGCCTATAAGCCTAATGTCGAACATTTATAAAGTTTTTGCCAAAATTATACTCAACAGAATATCAAACTCCTTAGAAGAAATTCAACCCGTGGAACAAGCCGGCTTTCGAAAAAACTTCAGCACGATAGACCACATCCATACAGTAAAGCAAGTTCTTCAAAAGCATAATGAATTCCAAAAACAACTCTACATTGCCTTTATTGATTACTCTAAGGCTTTTGATAGCATAAATCATTCTCACCTGTGGTTGGGTCTGATCCAGCAGGGAGTACAGGAAACTTACATAAACATCATCAAGAACATTTACGAAAAAAGTAAGAGTTGCATAAGACTAGAATCTACTGGCAGCCACTTTCCAATCAAAAGGGGAGTCAGGCAGGGCGACCCTCTGTCACCAAAGCTGTTCTCAGCAGTGCTGGAGCAGGTCTTCACAAAACTTGATTGGGAACATTGTGGTCTAAACATTGATGGGTCTCGCCTAAACCACCTCAGATTTGCCGATGACATAGTCCTGTTTGAAGAAGATCCCAAAGTACTGGAAAATATGTTGTGTGATCTAGCAACAGAAAGCAGAGAAGTTGGACTGGAATTAAACTCTGATAAAACAAAAGTAATGACTAACTCAGCAGAAGTCGACATAATTGTGCACGGCAAAAGACTGGAATATGTGAAAGAATACACCTACCTGGGCCAAATAATCTCACCAGTTGACCAAATGGACAAAGAAATTGATAAAAGGATAGCACAAGGATGGGGAAAATACTGGTCCTTAAAAGAAATTATGAAGAGCAAAGATCTCGGCATTAACACTAAAAGCAAAACCTACAACACATGTATCCTTCCCTGTATAACCTATGGCTGTGAAACATGGTCACTAACTGAACACCATAGACAAAAACTAGCAAAATGCCAAAGAGCTATGGAGAGGAGCATGTTGGGTGTGAAGCTACTGCACAAAATTCGAAGCATAGATATCAGGGAAAAAACAAAAGTAACAGACATTCTCAGACGGATAGACACCCAAAAGTGGCGGTGGGCAGGTCACATGCTAAGAGACCAAAAATCTAAATGGAGCCAAAGAATCACTCTCTGGCAGCCAAGAGATGGCAAACGAAAAAGAGGACGCCCAGCTACTAGATGGGAAGACGATCTAAAATTCACAGTAGGCTCATGCTGGTCTAGAGTTGCTAAAGATCGCAAACAATGGAAAGAATTGGAGGAGGCCTATGCCAATAGGCACACTGAGCTCAGAGACATCTTGTAATAGACATTTAAAAGAAGTAGTAACAGAACAATGGAAACCGAAACTGGCTCAGATAAACAGGCTTATTATTATTATGTTGGTACTCTTTCGAATCTCGGGCCCACAGGGACCCGGTCCTTTGAAGCATGTGTGGGGCCGAAGCCAACAGCACAGAGGCTTTTTGTACCAAATAATGTGTTGTGATGTGTACACCAAGCAGATACTAGCTCTGTGTGCACTACAGAGTACACCCAGAGCCAGCACCCGCCTGATGCAAGGACTATTGCAGGTGAGGGTCGGAATACTAGGGCTATGGGGAGGAACTTGCTGGACCGGTTGCTGGGATATTGATTGAGACAACGGGACGCCTGCCAAATCAAATGTCTCAATCTTGATAATCTCGGCAGACGGTGACTCGCCGCCCGCTAGGTGGGCCTCCACTGAAGGGCTATTACGCGTTATGCGTGGTGCCCTGGGACGCAACACTGACGCGGGCGACTGAGGGGTGTCGAGAGGTGTACACCGCTTTCTGCGCAGAGGTCCTGGACAAGGGCCAGAACATACACCAACTCGCGACTTACGCATGTTTCACTTCCACCCCGAGTCCAAGCTCAGGCTCGAACTCTAGCGACCCCACTCTAGCCGGCCAACTAAGGCAAGAGGTGAGAGTCCTGGCCTTGGGGTCCACTCCGGCGAACCGAGACGGCCAGTTTACACTCTCGGGGGTTACTGGGGTCCGTGGGGACGCTACTCCCCAACAGCTCGTCACAAGCTGCCCTACGGGTAGCAAGGGTGTAGAGAGGTGTGCTGCACTTTCAAGTTCAGGGATTTCTCCCTTCAGCATTACTCGCGGCTTTATGCCTTTAACACTTCCACCCTCGAGTTAAAGAACTCTTGCGACTCCACTCTGCCCGGCCGGTTAAGGCAAGACAGAGGCGGGCTCCCACTGAGGGGTAACCCAGGAGTACTTCGGGTACGTGGTGGCGCCAACTCACCAACAGCTTGCCAAAGCTGCCCTGCGGGGTTATTATTATTATTATTATATTATTATTTATTATTATTCTTGAGCAGGCAGGCAGTCGATGTACAACTGATTATGCCTGTATCCAGTTATTTATAGTAAGTTTTCATTTGTTTTATTTTCTTTGTTTTCCTATTTATCATATAACATGACATATGAGCAGGATGTCAACAGTAATGTTGCTAATTTAGAATCCATTCTTTATATGCCCAAGTTATAGCTATTCATGTGGGTAAGGCTCTTACCGTCATCCGTTTCTCAGGGTTGACCTCGATCATGCCCCTCAGCAGCTGCTGGCAGTCGGGCGGCACGAAGTGTGGCACGTGGAACACTCCTCGCTTCACCTGTAAACAGTTTAACAAGCGTTCCTGTAGTAAATTCAATAATATATTTGTAGAGTAATTTAAATGTGTGTGTAAAAATAGATGAAACCACATGCACAGAACAAAAACTACTACTTCACTCAATAAAGTGAAAAACAGGCAGTATGTAGCTTCTAAAAGTGCACTTCAGCCAAAGTTATAAATGAAATTTAGCCAGAGAAGATTATGTATGCAAGGAAATGAAAAACATAGGTTTCCTGTCTAGATAGTGTTAGTTTTTGCTACTTCTGATGATTTTGAACGGGAATAATGCGTTACACAGTACCAAATCTCTTAAAAAACACCTGAAAATATATAAAACATCGGTAAGTACCTTTTCGAGTAACTGTCGAAGGTTATCATCGTCAAATGGAAGGGCGCCCACGAGCAAGGCGTACAGGATGACTCCGCAGGACCACACGTCTGCCCGTCGTCCATCGTATTTCTCACCCTGGAAGGAAAAAAGTAGGAATTTAAGTGATAATTCGGCATTGTTTTGGATTTTTCAGCTTTGTTTGTTTACATTTCGGTTGTAACGTTCCGTTAGAACATACTTTGACGATTCCGTATAAACAGACATCGTGATATAACATTCAATATAAATATTTGTACGTAACTGCAGTGGCTTCATATCTATCAAATATCTAAAATAAATAACATATCATGTAAATTGTTGTTAAAAACAAATATTTCTTATCCTTTTAAAATTAAATCTGTCTGTCGATGAAATGAAATGGAACGTAAAATTAAGTCGTACAATTGGCAGTACTGTTTTAGCAGTGTCACCAACATTACAACAATAATAGTATGACCACTGTAGAATTTTCCTACAATTAATGGTAGTTGCCGTAACTTGCCGCGCCGCATCAACTGTGATAATTCTGTGTGCCTCCGCTCGTCAGGCAGAAATACGCAAAGCGGTACAGATGACGTGAGATGAGAGTGCTCGCATTTCCAGTTCGTGCGTACAATACGCGCCACAAAGCGAAGTAGAGGCACTGTAGAGGAAAGTTCAAATCGCACAAGTAGGAACATACTCATAATTAATAACCTTGTAACAGGGTAATTTGTTGTTGAAAATGGCAATAATTTGCTTACGTCAAATAATGGCAGTTATTACGCGGCTAGTTTATGTCGTATAGGAGTTGGTAACAAAAAGAAATAGCAATATACATTTTGCAGTTGTTACGAGAGAGAAAGCACCCAATGTAACGGATTTTTAATTAGATCATGTTTTATTGATTTTCGAACGACCGACACGACCGTTGCTTTGATTTTGTGAACCGTTGATAAGTTTTTAGCGAAAATAGTGACAAAATACGTTAAAAAACGCGTGTGGTGCATATAAATACACAAAATGAGGTCGGCGAAGTCAAAACCGAAGCTGAACGAGCTTCGCACGCCGGCGAGGAGTCGTCAAAATCTGGCGACTGGTGATCGCGACCCTGTGCAAGTATTTTGCCGTTTGCGGCCCATGCAAAGAGAATCCGACGTGTCTTGTATGAAGATAATCTCCCCTACTACAGTCCTGCTCACGCCGCCAGCTACAGCGCTGAGCTACAGGAATGAAAACATGAAATCTATGAAGTACACTTTCAGGGAAGTGTTCCCGCCCGAAACCAGTCAACAAGAAGTCTTTGACAAGGTCGCCTTACCCATAGTCGAGGGCTTGCTCAAAGGTAAAAACGGATTACTGTTCACCTACGGAGTCACGGGCAGCGGAAAGACCTTTACCATGACTGGTGAACCTAACAACTGCGGTATTTTACCCAGAGCGCTAAATATCATCTTCAAAAGTATCAATGACCTACAAGCGCACAAATACGTGTTCAAACCCGACAAAATGAATATGTTCGACGTTCAAACTGAGGCAGAAGCCATGTTGGAACGGCAGCAAGAACTGCACAAATTCAAAAGTGGAAAAAAGAACAATTCAAACCCAGATTTAGCAATGTCTTCATCCGATATCACAAAAATCGACGGCATTAACGAGGATAACCAGTATGCGGTTTTTGTAACCTATGTAGAAATCTACAATAACAGTGTTTTTGATTTACTAGAGGACGGTCCACCAAACACTAAGAACTTACCCGTCAAAATCATAAGAGAAGATGCAGCTCATAACATGTATGTTCATGGTGTCACCGAAATTGAAATCAAGTCTGCAGAAGAGGCGTTTGACGCATTTTACTTGGGGCTGAAAAGAAAACGAATGGCGCATACAAAGTTAAATGCGGAGTCAAGTCGGAGCCACTCAGTTTTTACTATCAGGCTGGTGCAGGCACCAGTAGATGAGGTTGGAGAGGCCGTAATACAGAACAAGAAGTTCCTGTCCATCAGTCAACTTAGCCTGGTTGATCTAGCTGGAAGTGAACGGACAAACAGAACTAAGAACACTGGACAGCGATTGAAAGAAGCTGGAAACATCAACAAGTCATTAATGACGTTGAGAACTTGCTTGGAGATACTCAGAGAGAACCAGGTCAACGGCGGCAATAACATGGTCCCGTACCGAGAATCCAAAATTACACATTTGTTCAAGAACTTCTTCGAAGGGGAAGGGCAGGTACGAATGATTGTCTGTGCGAATCCCAGGGCAGAAGACTATGATGAAACCCTTCAGGTAATGAGGTTTGCTGAAATGGCAGCAGAAGTTGAGGTCACGAAGCCACAGATCCACAATATTGCAGCTGACATGGGGCTTATGTCTGGCCGTCGTAAAGCCAACCGCTTATTCACAGCAGCTCGCGAAAACATCATGCGGGCTGAAGCTAAAGACTTAGAACTAGACTTAGGTTTAGTTTACAGCCTAGGACCAGACTTCCCTAGTCTAGAACTGAACAGTTCTCAAGCGGCACATATCATCAAAGAACTTATGGCCCATTTGGAGATGAGAATCAGTCGTAGAGAAACTTTGAAGAGGAGCAAAGCTATCAAAGATGAAAGACTACGTTCAGCCTTACTAGACCTAGAGAAAGAGTCCCTTGAAGTTCGCAGCGAGAACTCTTCTTTAAGAGGACAGCTGACTGCAGCCGAGAGAAGAATTAAGGCTTTAGAGGAACGCTTGACTTTAACGGAAAATGCATCACTATCCCACCAGAGAAAACTCGCTGAAATGACAGAATACACATCCTCCCTCAAACGAGACTTACAAGAAAAAGAGTTACTGCTAAGCCAGCACAAGTTAGAAAAAGAAAAGCAGAAGAAGATTCTAGAAAGGAAGTACAATCACAAAATAGCAGCTGAACATGAAAAAGCCAAAGAAATCAACTCCGAAGCGGAAAGATTGCGTAATGCGAACGAAGAGAAAGAAAACCGACTTCGAATTATAGCTCAAGCTTTAGGAGCTGAACGCGGCGATGGTGAAGGGCATAGGATTATTACTGGTGATATGGCAGCTCAAACCAGTGATAAAAACCGCAACGATTTCACTCCGGGTTCAACTCCTAGAGCTTTACCGGCACATCTATTGACACCTTTCAGCCAGCACATCAGCACTAACAGAGAATTCAAAGATACGCCAATAAGCTCTTCTCGTAGAGGCGTGGCCGTAGCCAACCCGAGACACAAGCGGTCTCTATCGGCCGATGGAAAAGGCTGGGTGGAACACGCTCCAACCAAACTAGTCCCCATGGGCACCGTTATGAAACCCAGCATCCACAACAGCAAAGTTGTGAACAAACTAAAGACGGTCAAAGATATTGCCAACTCCAAAACTTCGAAATACTGTCTCATTTCTCAAGAGCAGGATACTGATGGGGAGTTAGAGACGAAACTTTACAAAGGAGACGTAGTGCCGACTTGCGGCGGAGGCGCACAAGTGATATTCAATGATGTTGAAATGCTGAAACAATTTTCACCAACTAAAGAAAGGGAATCTGTGTCGAATAGTAGAGTTTCTGGGTCGTGCGCTCGCCATTCCTCGAAACGGCGCGACACGGCGCACTCCCCGCCGCAAACTCCGTCGAATACGAGCAAAAAGCAGAGAATTGATGATGATTGATTGATATTGACAAGTGGTAATTATCAAGGTTGATTATTGATTAATATTGAGAAGTGGTAATTATCAATTGTTATGAAAATGCAAGGATTGATCTTGGTGATTATTGATTGACTGTAATTCTCATACATAGTAGCAATTATGATTAAAATAAGCGGGTCTGTGTGTATTAAATAGTAAATAATATCTAACAACATTGATGTTAGTTAACAAAATGCATAGTTTTGAGAACTGATTCAAAAGTACCTTTATGTATGACAATATGTAATTTTAGATGAAACATTTTAGATTTAAAATTATACATAGGTTTTGTAACAAATATTGTAGGAAGCAAGATTTTTGACTGTGATTGTGAGAAATATTACTTTTTATAACACATACTACATACATAAGTATTTAAAAAGAACAATTCTTTTGCTCATAATAAGTTTTTTTAAGAGTAACATAGAAGTAGCTCTACAAGATCTGAAAATATTGCTTAGATTTAATTTATCTAACTATTTAAAAGTATATTGGCAATTATGTTTGATGGGTGATTTTACTTTGCCATTGTACAAAATACTTATCAAAATAACTTAATACCAAGTTTTTTGATATTAACATGTGTACTTAATTAATTGAATAATGTTGATTATTAACTTTATATTCCAAGTGTTTGTAGAAACTTTAGTTTGGTAAAGTTTTCAGTAATGTAAGTTGTTTATATTCTTTCATGTGGAGGTGTATTAAATGTTTCTAAATATAGTTTTTGTATTTTTTACATAAAATTTGTAAGAAACAGTACCTAACCAAAACATAAGGTCCCAGCACATACAAAAATATTGTTCTCAGTACCTTTTTATTATTGTCTAAATAACTACCTATAAGTATTTTTATATCATCCATCATATTTAATCATTCATGTTATTGCACTTATCTGCATTGTGCATTGAAGTGAAGCTAGCCGCGGATCGGCTGTCAGCTGATAAAACACACTAGACCGATTTTGATAGAGCTCCGATATTTCACACGCTAGCTTTCGTCTCTACATTTTTGTATGGGGCAGAGTCTCACAAAGGTAATTCAGGGGTTTTCTTATGCTGGTTGGGTGGTTATTGACTAATTTTGTGTTGATTTCAATGGTGCGCAGTTCATTTTGTTGTGTTTTGCAGTGATAAATATAGATTACAGATATCCCATTCATAATTTTGTTGTTATCTTGTGATCTACTGATTAATAGAAGTAAGTACCACGTAAGAATAGCCTTATAGTAGTGCCATAGCTTATCATTGTTTTGATAACAACAATATCAAAACTAAATGTAGAGTTACGGCAATTTTCTATAGGTATTAATGTATTTGTAGAGATAGACTGTACCTACTACTTATTATTGCCAAACTGTTTTACCTAGTTAGAAATTGTAGGACGAAAAATATGACGTAGTTCTTTGAACATACGTTATTGCAGAATGCACTTAAAGATAGGTTTATTATCTACTGGCAAGTAGTTAGGTAAGTTAGATATGAATAAGAATACAGTAAAAAGTAGCACTGCAACTTGATATTAGAGGTATTTATGACTATATAGATTCTAGAATCTACATCATACTTAATATTTATATAGATAGGTATTTACTGTACTTATCTACCTCCCAAGGCCTTTTAAAAAGAAACTTGGTGGCTAGATAGACCGATGGCTTAAAGACTGGTAGCGACACTAGCGACTGAATGGTGAAAACAGGAAAACTATTTGATTGATTAATTGATTGATTGATTGAATCGTGCCTTACGGCGTCTTCTGGGAAAGACCTTCATACAGCAGTGGAGTACAATCACTTGCAGCATTACCTGACCCTCCATCCCCACGGAGAACCTGCTTTTCTTTGACCAGACTGTATTAGGTAGCTGTTAAAAAGTAAAAACTAATAGTAAGTAAACTCATGGATAGATGGCGCTGACTGACTGGTACTGGCCTTTTTTGACAACGATTATATAACGACGAGCGTGTAAATGAGTTTTACGAGCAAGGAAAGACGTTTTGGTAGTTAGGAAATGCCTTAAAAAAGTCATGGACCGGACTGTTACTGGAACGTTAGTTTCTGTTGCTAGTTGCTAGCGCCAATAGCGCCGCGCCATCTACCGATGATTTCACTATACCAACTTCATCGGTCTGTCTCTTCCGTTCCGTCCCGTTCCAAGGGGGGCAAGATCAACGAGGCCTTCTCTTTACAGCTATTAAAAAAAACTGTAAAGAGAAGGCCTCGATTATTTTGCCCCCCTTGGAACGGGACGGAAGGTGCGTTGCTCGAAGTGCCCCCCTTTCTTTATACTTTCTATGATCTTGTGTTTCAGATGCCAGGCCCCTCGATGATGAGCGCACCAGCGACCAACTGGCGGGATTCAGTGTCTTCCGATCTTCGGCTGCACTTAATACACAAGTGGTAAGTATATTTTGAGAGAAAAAAACTTCTTGCTATGAGGTTCCGGCTTAGAATTGCCTTGTGGTGCCGGCTTAGAATAGCATCACCCTATATCTTTCCCGAGAATGTAGTATGAAACTAAGGGAGTCGAGAGTTTATGTGTAGGTACAATTTTAAGCGACAGGTTGTCAACTTTTGTCAGACGTGGTGCAAATGGCCGTATTTTATACCGTTTACACTCTGCCTACCCCGCAAGCGATATAAGCGTGTTATATGTAGGTAGGTATAGGTATGTATGTGTATATGCCTTACGGGGTAGGCAGAGCGTAAACAGCCGTTTATACATTTATTTATTACGTGTATTTATTTATAAGAGATATAGGCGTGATGTATGTGTAGGGATGGGGATACGCAGGGCATAAACGCCTGTGGAACGGCCATTTTACACCACGTCTGACAAAAGTTTGAGAGTCATTCAAACGACTGTGTATCACCATAGTGAAAGGTTGTCAGCCTGTCGGCTTAAATATTATATTCTAAGTGTAACATTCTTTTCTTTTTTCAGTGTACAAGCAATAGTGCCTGGTACCCAAAAATCGGCGCTAAACGAACCAAGATTGGTGTCAGTCGTGGCATACGCTAAGGAAATTGAAAATAGTATCTATGGGAAGGCTGTTTCAAGGTAAGTAAATAATCCTGGTGATGCCGGGTTGGAATAGCATCACCCCAACGACGACGATGACTCAGAAATCGCAGTCGTGGCTTACGCTAAGGAAATAGAAAATAGTATCTATGTGAAGGCTGTTTCAAGGTGGGAAAACATTCCAAGTGATGCCGGTTTAGAATGGCATCACCCCGATATGCAAACAATAGTGCATGGGACCCAGAAATCTGCGCTAAACGAACCAAGACTGGTGTCAGCCGTACTTACGCTAAGGATATTGAAAATAGTATTTATGGGAAGGCTGTTTCAAGGTAAGTAAATATTCCAAGTGATGCCGAGTTAAAATGGCATCATCACGATATACAAGCATTAGTGCCTGGGACTCAGAAATCTGCGCATTCCAAGTGATGCCGGGTTGGAATGGCATCACCCCGATTCTACGTTAAACGAACCAAGACTGGTGTCAGTCGTGGCTTACGCTAAGGACATTGAAAATAGTATCTATGGGAAGGCTGTTTCAAGGTAAGTAAATAATCCAAGTGATGCCGGGTTGGAATGGCATCACCCTGATTCTACGCTAAACGAACCATTACTGGTGTCAGTCGTGGCTTAAGCTAAGGATATTGAAAATAGTATCTATGGGAAGGCTGTTTCAAGGTAAGTAAATAATCCAAGTGATGCCGGTTTATATTAGCATCACCCCGAGCTTACGCTAAGGATATTGAAAACAGTATCTATGAAAAGGCTGTTTCAAGGTAAGTAAATAATCCAAGTGATGCCGGGTTGGAATAGCATTACCCTGATTCTACGTTAAACGAACCTAGACTGGTATCAGTCGTGGCATATGTTAAGGATATTGAAAATAGTATCTACGGGAAGGCTGTTTCAAGGTTAGTATACGTTCCAAGTTATGCCGGATTGGAATGACATCACCCCGCTTCTACGTTAAACGAACCTAGACTGGTGTCAGTCGTGGCATACGCTAAGGAAATTAAAAATAGTATCTATGGGAAGGCTGTTTCAAGGTGAGTAAATAATCCAAGTGATGCCGGGTTGGAATGACATCACCCCGATTCTACGTTAAACGAACCAAGACTGGTGTCAGTCGTGGCTTACGCTAAGGAAATAGAAAATAGTATCTATGGGAAGGCTGTTTCAAGGTAAGTAAATAATCCAAGTGATGCCGGGTTGGAATGACATCACCCCGATTCTACGTTAAACGAACCAAGACTGGTGTCAGTCGTGGCTTATGCTAAGGAAATAGAAAATAGTATCTATGGGAAGGCTGTTTCAAGGTAAGTAAATATTCCAAGTGATGCCGTTTTAGAATGGTATCACCCTAATTCCACTGCCGTGTCGAAAGTAGCCACTAAGGAATAATTTTTCCAGGAAATAGACAGCAGCATTACCCTATGAATTAAACCCCTGCGCTCGCCAATCCGCCTGCCAAATTATTTCAGTTAAAATTGTTTCAAGTAGATTCTTTGTTATCTAGTTCCCATAGTACAAGCTTTGCTTAGTTTGGAGCTAGATGGCGCTGTGAGAAATGTCCAGGATATTTATTTATCTAATTTGACTTTCCAGGTCTGACTACTACCATCTACTGGCGCAGAAGATCTACGAATTGACCAGAGAACTAGAAAGAAGAAAGGAGCAAAGCAGAAATGACAAGACTTTTGAAGACATCACTAATAAGCTGAAGAATATGTAAACTCTTACCAATTATTAAATCCTGACATTATATTTAACTTTGTGTGTAATATTAAGGTGTTTTGCACCTTTATGTAAATTAAGTAATATATGCCATTAAGTACATACTCTGAAACGAATTACTCGTTTGCTTTTTAATATTCCAAGCTGGTTGTAGGGCAGCACGTAAAACGTACGTCAGCAACGTACGTCAAAAGAGTGGTCAAATGTATGAGAAGTAAGTAATAGAAGTTGTTGTCACTGGCGTTTTGCTACTGATGGACAGAGAGCTTGTGTTCTTACTAGTGCCCCCTGTTCTAACTTTTTAGGCGCACAGCTTCAAAAGCTTTCCTATATTCGAAGGTCAGGAACTATTCGCAACAGTACGTAATGTCACCTGAGTTATCTGGCCCCTATCCCGGACCAGGTGATGAGGTGACCGTACCTTCACAAAAAGCAGGACAATTTTAACCTGCTTTTTGTGTAGGTACGGTACTAGTTTTATTAATTTTGGTTTACACTATTACTCACCCTGATAACTTCAGGGCAGGCGTAATGCGGGCTACCGCACGACGTTTCCAGCAAGGAACCGGCTGGCTGAAGAGACGCCATGCCGAAGTCAGCTATTTTGATGTTGTGTCTTGTTAAAATGTTCAACTCTAGTTCCAAGCGCGCAATGGCGCATCGTTACGGTCACGTTCAGATGCGGTTGTACCGTTGTAGAACTTATTGCTCACGGCGAAGGAACGGTGCAAAGTTGTCCCTGTCCGAGCTGAATTTGACTGTACCTACTGCGTTAGCGGTATTGTAGGGTTGAACAGCTTAAAAAAATTTTGAAAAATATTTGATCGCGTAAAGTATGTTAAGCACTTTACGCATGTACCTATAGATACTCTCTCTAGTACTCACCCTGATAACTTCAGGACAGGCATAATGCGGGCTACCGCACGAGGTTTCCAGCAAGGAACCGGCTGGCTGGAGAGACGCCATGCCGAAGTCAGCTATTTTGATGTTGTTCCGCTCGTCCAAGAGCAGGTTCTCGGGCTTCAGGTCGCGGTGGCTGCAAAATTGGAAAAAATGTTGTAAAAAGACCGAAAATATTCGTCGTAGAACCATAAAGGACTTGTTAGAAAAAACTTATTCAAACATTTCTTTTCAGTTTCAGTGAACTAGTAGAAGCTATAGAAGCACGTGGTCGAGAATTACTTATGTGTGTGTGTGTGAAGTGAACCCTAGTTTACTTACCAAATAGAATGACTATGGCAGAAATCCAGCGCTGAAATGATCTGTCTGAAGAATCTTCTGGCTTCTTTAGGCGTGAGTCTGCCTTTCTTTACTAGGTAGTCGAACTAACGACCCGATGAACCGATTAATCCTGGTTACTTACCAGATAGAATGACTATGACAGAAATCCAGCGCTGAAATGATCTGTCTGAAGAATCTTCTAGCTTCTTTCGGTGTGAGTCTGCCTTTCTTTACTAAGTAGTCGAATAGCTCACCCCCGCTGACGTGCTCTAACACTAGGTATCTGGAAATAAGGATGTTTTTTGTTACTGTCTGGTTCAATGAGGCCATTTCTTTGACAGCTATTTAAAAAAAGACCTAGTAGTAAAATCATCGGCAAATGGCGCTAGTGACGCACAAAAACACTTACATTATTCTATAACAAATCAAGCTTTCTAGTAATAGTGTGGTCTATGATTTCTATAATGCATTTCCTTGGCATTTCCTAACTGCCAAAACGTCTTTACTTGCTCGTAAAACGAACGTGACGGAAGATGCTCGAAGGTAAAACTCTAGTTCTCAAAAACCAGCCAAGAGCGTGTCAGACACGCCCACAAATAGGGTTTCGTAGTCAACGTATAAATATCAGGTTTTTCAGCATTACAAACTTAATTTTGTTGCTGGTTTGTTAGCAGCAGTATGATGACCAACCGCAAATAGAAAAACTGATTTTTTTTCTGGAACCTTTAAGGGTACAATATCCGTTATCCTCTCGTCTGTGGCGCCATTTTTAATAGGTAGAAAGCCTACTCTGTGGCGTCCTATATAGGACTTTGCCACAGACAAGCGATTATAGTTTTCATTGTAATTTCAGATTGTAAGCTATATTCCATATTTATTTCAAATTTTTAACATTTATACTTTAGAAGTTACAGCTGGAACAAATTATGGGTCAAAAACGCCCTTTTTAAAAGCAAATATCTCGTGACAGAAACATTTTCGTGACTTTGTTTCAAAGAAACCTCACTTTAGTTTTAGAAGACCTATTCAACGATACCCTACTCAATATTACAGAAGAAAAAAAAAATTTTGCCCCCCTTTCACTTGTATGGGAGGGGGTCCAAAAAATATTTAATATAATTTTTTCTTAACATTTCTATATTTGGGTCAACACGATCTATCTTCTTACCAAATTTCATGTCGATAGCTCTAAAACTGACGAAGATATGAGGGCGCGGCATACAGACAGACAGACAGACAGACATGACGAAACTATAAGGGTTTCTAGTAGACTACGAAACCCTAAAAAAGTCGAGTAGAAGTCAGTCAGCGCCATCTATACATGACTTTATTAACTACAAAGTACTAGTTTTTACTTTTTAATAGCTGTCAGAAAAGGTTTCATTAAAAATGGTAATAATAATAGTGATATTTTTCGTACGTATCCTATTCTGAATAAATAATATTGAATTTGACCTCCCCGCTATCATAGTAAAGGTAGTACTACTACGACGTAGTCCAGTAGCTACGTATGACTGTGACTTTATTCTTATCTAAATTATTAAAACGGTCACTGAAATTGAAAATTGAAATAGAAATATATAAGGTCCTATTAAATTCACTGCAAACATTTTAGGGGCAGATCAAATAAAATATAAGCAGTATTTTTTAAAAAATCTACACGCTAGTTTTAGAGACAATTGCATTTAACTAAAAAAAAAAAACGAAAAAAATGCACCTGTTTGTCCTAGAAACACACCCACAGATGAATTTAATTTACGCGCCAGAAAAAGGTGCAGTGATTGGTTGGTTGTTATTGTTAGTGTGCGTGCCGTGTAAATGTATCCTGTCTACGCGGCGAAACGTCAATCGGGTCAGTCAAAGGGTGTTCAGTTCACGTAATTAATTTAAAAGTTTGTTTGAAATGAAAAAATAATCTAGCGTGTCGATTTTTTTTTAAATGCCTTAAATGTTATCCTTATACATATTTACGCATGCCCTTAAAATATTTGCAGTGAATTTAATAGGACCTTATATTTATTTGCAGGTTAACGACTCGAATTGCACTGCATTCGGTGCAGCATGTTCAAGTTTATAGGCGGCTATAGATTCCGGTCATGGTTTATAAGTAAAAATATGGATATTTATAATGTCTCACTTAAGTCTAAATAAATTGACTTTATTCTTGTTACAATGTTTCAAGAGATGTCTCACGTTAAGCGAACAACTTTGCTCTCGAAAAGTAAGTAATTTTTACTGGATATATCTCATTAAACTGTAAGATAAGGCTGGGTGTCTACGTTACAGCTTACGTCCGATTTTTCGACGGTATTTTCAGCTCACAGCCAGTAAGTAAAGTAAGTTATTTTTACTGGTTAGTTGGTACACGAAAAGTAAGTTATTTTTCCTGGTTAATTTTCATGAAAACCTGTAAGATATGGCTGCGTGTCCACGTTACAGGCTTACGTCCGATTTTCACCGGTATTTTCAGCTCACAGCCAGCTACCTTCTTAAATCTTTTTCACCGACTCTTTTAGTTACGCCAGGTACAGACCAGCAAAAAAGAGTAGAAATCTTGTAGAAATAAAATAAAATGGAACTAAAAAAATTTCATACTAAATTGTTGCCATTCATAGTCGATGTTGCCATTTAATTTTGAAATTTCATACAAAGTGGCGCCCTCATTTATTTGTCTACTCTTTTTTGCTGGACTGTAAATGCTTCAAATACTTACAAATATTTCTTGTTTTCATAGACGTCGGAAAGGCCTAGGACGTGCGGGTGTTCTATCAGTTTCATGATGGCTATCTCACGTTCCACCTGCAAAAAAAAGCATTTGTCAGTAAATATTTACTTTTTTTAAACTGCTCTCGCCGATCCGCCTGCCAAGCGTGTGAGTTGGCAAAGCATGCTTAAAACCTCCGAATACGGGGCAAGACCATGTCTTTTAGTACTTCTTCTTCTGCCTCTGACATGGTTGTGTAACGATCGCAGTCTAATAGATATAGACAACAACCGTGGCCGATGGCTTTACGTGCCTTTCAAGCACGGAACCATTTTGTTTTCGGATAATCAGGTGGTTCAGCCTACAATGTCCTAACCAGACTGGGTACCACGGGAAATCGAACCCGGAACCTTCTGCGTCGCAGGCAGTTGCACTACCACTGATGGATGGATGATGGATATTTTAAGAATTTAAATAATTTAATAGATTTTATGTGGAAGTTCTTTTTTAGCTACAATTTATTTAATTGTATGTTATGTACGCCGCTGGAAAGACGTGGTAAAAGCTGACCTGCGCGATCTTCGAGTCATCAACTGGCAGGAGATCGCACAGGACAGGGATCAGTGGAGAAAGCTCGTTTCGGAGGCCAAGATCCTCTTTGGGTCGCTGAGTCAGCGGAGTTAGTTATGTTATTCATTGTCTGACATGTGATATTCGAAAACAATCTAATTGTTAATGTATGAATGATGATGATAATGATGATATTTACCTTCATGAGCACGCTCTCGCTAAGCTTCTCCCGGTTGATGATCTTGATGGCGACCTTCTTGCCGGTCACGCAGTGATGATGATGATGATGATGAGGATGGTATTTACCTTCATGAGCACGCTCTCGCTAAGCTTCTCCCGGTTGATGATCTTGATGGCGACCTTCTTGCCGGTCACGCAGTGGTGATGATGATGATGATGATATTTACCTTCATGAGCACGCTCTCGCTAAGCTTCTCCCGGTTGATGATCTTGATGGCGACCTTCTTGCCGGTCACGCAGTGATGATGATGATGATGATGATATTTACCTTCATGAGCACGCTCTCGCTAAGCTTCTCCCGGTTGATGATCTTGATGGCGACCTTCTTGCCGGTCACGCAGTGATGATGATGATGATGATGATGATGATGGATGATATTTACCTTCATGAGCACGCTCTCGCTAAGCTTCTCCCGGTTGATGATCTTGATGGCGACCTTCTTGCCGGTCACGCAATGATGATGATGATGATGATGATGATGGATGATATTTACCTTCATGAGCACGCTCTCGCTAAGCTTCTCCCGGTTGATGATCTTGATGGCGACCTTCTTGCCAGTCACGCAATGATGATGATGAGGATGATGATGGATGATATTTACTTCGAGCACGCCTCGCCAAGCTCCCGGTTGATGATCTTGATGGCGACCTTCTTGCCGGTCACGCAGTGATGATGATGATGATGATGATGATGATGGATGATATTTACCTTCATGAGGACGCTCTCGCTAAGCTTCTCCCGGTTGATTAACTTGATGGCGACCTAATTGCCGGTCACGCAGTGATGATGATGATGATGATGATGATGATGGATGATATTTACCTTCATGAGGACGCTCTCGCTAAGCTTCTCCCGGTTGATGATCTTGATGGCGACCTTCTTGCCGGTCACGCAATGATGATGATGATGATGATGGATGATATTTACCTTCATGAGGACGCTCTCGCTAAGCTTCTCCCGGTTGATGATCTTGATGGCGACCTTCTGCCGGTCACGATGATGATGATAATGATTAATGATGGATGATATTTACCTTCATGAGGACGCTCGCTAAGCTCCCGGTTGATGATCTTGATGGCGACCTTCTTGCCGGTCACGCAATGATGATGATAATGATTAATGATGGATGATATTTACCTTCATGAGGACGCTCTCGCTAAGCTTCTCCCGGTTGATGATCTTGATGGCGACCTTCTTGCCGGTCACGCAATGATGATGATAATGATTAATGATGGATGATATTTACCTTCATGAGGACGCTCTCGCTAAGCTTCTCCCGGTTGATGATCTTGATGGCGACCTTCTTGCCGGTCACGCAGTGATGATGATGATGATAATGATTAATGATGGATGATATTTACCTTCATGAGGACGCTCTCGCTAAGCTTCTCCCGGTTGATGATCTTGATGGCGACCTTCTTGCCGGTCACGCAGTGATGATGATGATGGATGATAATGATGGATGATATTTACCTTCATGAGAACGCTCTCGCTAAGCTTCTCCCGGTTGATGATCTTGATGATGATGATGATGATGATGATGATGATGATGATGACGGTGATGATGATGATGATGATTAATGATGATGATGATGATGATGAGATGATGGATGGTATTTACCTTCATGAGGACGCTCTCGCTAAGCTTCTCCCGGTTGATGATCTTGATGGCGACCTTCTTGCTGGTCACCCAATGATGATGATGATGATGGATGATATTTACCTTCATGAGGACGCTCTCGCTAAGCTTCTCCCGGTTGATGATCTTGATGGCGACCTTCTTGCCGGTCACGCAGTGATGATGATGATGATAATGATTAATGATGGATGATATTTACCTTCATGAGGACGCTCTCGCTAAGCTTCTCCCGGTTGATGATCTTGATGGCGACCTTCTTGCCGGTCACGCAGTGATGATGATGATGGATGATAATGATGGATGATATTTACCTTCATGAGAACGCTCTCGCTAAGCTTCTCCCGGTTGATGATCTTGATGATGATGATGATGATGATGATGATGATGATGATGATGATGATGATGATGATGATGATGATGATGATGATGATGATGATGATGATAATGATGATGAGATGATGGATGGTATTTACCTTCATGAGGACGCTCTCGCTAAGCTTCTCCCGGTTGATGATCTTGATGGCGACCTTCTTGCTGGTCACGGGTCACGCAGTGGTGATGATGATGATGATGATGGATGATATTTACCTTCATGAGGACGCTCTCGCTAAGCTTCTCCCGGTTGATGATCTTGATGGCGACCTTCTTGCCGGTCACGCAGTGGTGATGATGATGATGATGATGGATGATATTTACCTTCATGAGGACGCTCTCGCTAAGCTTCTCCCGGTTGATGATCTTGATGGCGACCTTCTTGCCGGTCACGCAGTGATGATGATGATGATAATGATTAATGATGGATGATATTTACCTTCATGAGGACGCTCTCGCTAAGCTTCTCCCGGTTGATGATCTTGATGGCGACCTTCTTGCCGGTCACGCAGTGGACACCCAGCTTTACCAGTCCTGGAAAATACATGTTTTGAGGTTAATTTCAAAATACAGTGTGCAGAGTAACCGGAACCATACAGGGTGTAAAAAATCAACAGCAAATACTTTAAGGGGTGAACCAGCCCATGAAACTTAACAACTTTCCCAAAGAACATGGTCAAAATATGAAACCAAGTAGATGTGTTAAAAAAACGAAAAACCCGAATGCGGTAATTTTGAAGTAGTATTTTGCTGGAAAAATTCGCCATCTCGAATCTATAATTTTTACCCGACTGCCTCAGAAGGAGGGTTATGTTTTTCAAGAGTATGTAATGTATATGGACAAGAAAATTCTTTTTCACGGGCTACAGCCCAAACGAATAGTTGGATTTTGACATATGAGGTGTTGTTTGATTCGTCTCAGCAGCGCGAGTGACACTGACACTGGCTATATTAAAAAAATATCGATTCGAAGCGAATTTTTACAGCAAAATACTATTTCAAAATTACCGCAGTTGGGTTTTTTGTTTTTTAACACATGTACTTGTTTTAAAGTAGATAGGTACAGCGTGCTGCAGAGTAACCGGACCCTGAAATTAATGTAGGTATGTTTGTAGTTTTAATGACGTTATGGTAGATACCATGCCTGGTTTACACGGTGCGAGTCAGCGTGCGAGTCGGCATAGACAGTAGCTGCAGTGCAGTAACTCGCACCGTGTGAACACATCATGCGAGTTACTCGCACGTGCGAGTTGGACAGTAGATCGCATGCGAGTTACTTCAACATTTTTTGTTTTCACTCGCCTACTCGCCTTCCCCCACCACATGCATGACAGCAGCTCGCACAATACTCGCATCGTGTGAACGCGCTCAGCAGTAGCTCGCCACTGTCATCTCACAAGATAATCTTGTTGTAGGTGCATTTTTAGATGTTGATAGGTGCATTTTCTTTTTCGCTTACGATTTTAAAATGGTTTCTTCGGATAGATGGTCTCACGATAATATTATCATCATGAATCTGTACAGGGAGCGAAAAAATCTATGGAATTGTTTTGATGGCAACTACAAAGATCAACAACTGGCT
This sequence comes from Phthorimaea operculella, assembly GCA_024500475.1. Taxonomy (NCBI): domain Eukaryota; kingdom Metazoa; phylum Arthropoda; class Insecta; order Lepidoptera; family Gelechiidae; genus Phthorimaea; species Phthorimaea operculella. The sequence continues at coordinate 428,201 of JANFCV010000228.1, read as the reverse complement.
TTTTATATTATTTGACATTAACACGGTGACATTGTGTTTCAATACAACACGACTCCGCTCCGGCCGGCTCTGACTCAACTCGCATGAGACAAGAAGCAGCTTCTCGTATCGTGTGAACTGCACAGGCGAGTCGAGCTACTGGCATGCGAGTATGAAGAGGCGAGCAGCTGTCTACTGTCTACTCAGTAGCTCGCCCCGTGTAAACCAGGCAGTAGTGACAGAATAAGTATTTATAAACTAATAGATGTAGGCACAACGGCGGACTTATCCCATTAAGGGATCTCTACCAGAAAACAATAATCGTTCTAATGTTTTACTGAAAATATGAGGTTATCTTTCATGTGTCTGTGAACCTGCCTTCCTACTTTATCTCTGAGAATCGAACTTGAGACCTCCATATCCGGAGCGAATCTCAAATCAATTCATCTTACAAACAATACCTGTGCTTCAATGAACAATGGACCAATGCAATGGATTTTATTGACTTCAGATTTCTCGTAAAAGTGTGTAATTTCAGTTTTCCTCGGTATCTACTTATCTAGAGCTGAAAAAATACTAATCCCACCAAAAACATTCACTTGTAAAAAGAACTAAGTCTCGCCTCTTAGTTCTTAGGCTGAAAATTAAGAAACTTTGACTAACTATAACTTCTAAACTACTAGTATAAGTTAGATGAAATTTGAAATGTATCGTGCCTATGCAGTGCTTGATAAGATATTCTGAAATGAGGGTTCTGAACTCATCGACAAGGGAGTTATGGGGGGGTCGTAAATGGCCTGAACTGGTTCGAGAAAAGGATGGTACGGCCGTGCCGCTTTAAGCTCGACTTGGTGGGGGCACTACCGAGCCACCAGATCACGTGACCTTGATTCCACCCCGAAGCGCACCTGGTTCGAAGGTGCCCATCACACCCTGACTACCGTGGTTGGTCGTCACAAAGTCGCCCATATATCGCAATTATATAGGTATTTTAAATTTTGGAATTATAAACATAAAAGTATTTCTAAATATTCGTCAACGTAGGTAACCTGCATATAAACTTGTACCTACCCACTTATATTTCGGAGACTTAGATTAAGTGGACTACCGCTACGCTAGTACTACCTATTAATTATACTGTGCTACCGCGGTGTTATAACAACTCTATACATTCCTGAACGAACAAGGTAGATCCCGATAAATTCAGTGTGTTGATTTTATCTTAGCATTTGAACCCGCCAGTTAGTGCACAGTGTCAAAAGCATCGTACAAGACATTCACGTTTGTCGTGTCACGGCTTGTAATCTCACAAATAAGATTATTTCGACAATATGGTTTCAGGGTGCCTGTAAGTAGTGCTAGTGCTTACATAAAACTTGTTTTGAATTAAACTAATTGTTGAGTTCGGACTAGAGATGGGCGGTGGGTAAATACCCGGGTGGGAAAAAACGGGTAAATTGGGTATTTACCTTTTTTACCCGTTTTTACCGGGTATTTACCCAAAAGCAGGGGTATAAACTAGAAAATTATAAAATTTGTTATAAGGCGTACTATTTCAATTTTTTCTTTAAAATATGAAGTAATGTAAACCTACCTATACATTTAGAATCTATATGTCACAGGAAAATCGCGAAAACGAAACCACATAAACAGATAACGAATACGCATTAATCAATCGTCAACATTCTGCAAAAGAAACGAATAAATTTGTCATTTCACTAGAATAAATCTAGGAAAATGACCTATAAGTTGTCAGGCGTGGATGCATACGCGCATACTATGACTTCATGTGTGGTGGTTTAACTTCTCGTACGCCACCGTAGCTTGCACATAAGAGCCCCCGCGACGTTTCGTAAGCTCGCGCCCGTCGCAGTAGCGGACAGTTTTGCATCAGTCAAGCTCCGCTCTTGTCTCCAGTTAGTTGTTCTAGCTTAGTGTTTGTTGGGTCTTTATGGTTTTTTATGTGGGTCTTTAGTGCTTGTTGAGTCGTAAGGGTTTGTAGGTTGGGTCGTATGGTTTGTTGGGTGAGTCATTAGGGTTTGCTGGGTCGTAAGGATTTGTTGGGTGGGTCGTTAATGTATGTTGGATCATAGAGTTTTGCAAATTGGGTCATTGAGGTTTGTTGGGTGTATCGTTAGTGTATGTTGGGTTATAAAGGTTTGCAAATTGGGTCTTTGAGATTTGCTGGGTCTTAAGGGTTTCTGGTTGGGTCTTGGGTCGTTAGTGTTTGTTGCATCGTGAGGGATTGTAGGTCGATTCGTTGGTGTTTCTTGTGTCATAAGGGTTTGTTTGGTGGATCGTTAGGGTTTGCTAGGTTGGTCGCTACGGTTTGCTGGCTCGTAAAGGTTTATTGGGTAAGTCGTTAGTGTTTGTTGGTTCATAAAGAATTGAATATTGGGTCTTTGGGTTTGTTGGGTCATTACGACGACTATGATTCAAAATTCAGATAGCGTACTGGATAGTACCCTTGCCCGCCAGGCCCAAATAGTGGGTTTGATTCACCCGGACATAAATATTTGTTAAGGTTTTTTAAGTATTTGTGTTGACTCTGGGTGTTTTCTGTATATGTATTTATTTACAAAATAGTATATCAGTATTAATATTAGTGATTTTGTTCCCATAGTGCTAGCTTCGCTAACTTAGTTTGGGGCTAGATGGCGCCTCGTTCAGGGATATTTATTATAAGTTTTTGTAGGTTGGTTCCAAGTCCAACAAACACTAAAAATTAAAACCTCACCCAATTCAAAATTCAAAAGTTTATTTCTCAGTAGTAATTTACAAGATTCTCTTTAAGAAAGTCATATTCTAATTCAAACTTAAAAAAGAGATAATTTCTAATGCATTTTTTCTCTTTTTTATAACAATTTGACAATAATCCCTAACGACCTTGAAAACACTACCGACCCATCCAGTAACCTGTTACGTATAACCCAACTAACCTTAACAACTTACACAAGTAACCCTTACTTCCCAGTAAACACTAACGGCATCTTAACAAACCCTTGCGACCCAACAAACTCTTTCGACCCAGCAAACACTAACGACCTACACAACAAACCCTACTGAACCAACATACACCAAAGAGCCTACCTACAAACCCTAACGATTGGGTCGGTTGGTCAAACACTAACAATCAATCTAACAACCCCTTACGGTACAATAAACCCTTGACCCAGAAAACACTAAAGACCACACAACAAATCCTTATGACCCAACAAACACTAACAACCCAGCCAACAAACCTTTTCGACCCAGCAAACACTAACGAACCGCCCAACCAACCCTAACGACCCAATTAACCCTAATAACTCACCCAAACAACCCATACTACCCAGAAAACACTAACGAAATCTTAATAAACCCTTAACATCAAACAAACACCAACGGCACAACTTACAAACCCTACCGACCCAACAAACTAACGACCCATCCAACAAACCCTTACGATCGAACAAACCCACGGCCTAGCAAACTCTTACGACCCAATTAACCCTTACGACCCAGCAAACAAACCCTTACAACCCAATAAACCCTTACGACCCAACAAACTCTTACGACCTAACAAACCCTTACGACTTAGAAAACACTAACGACCCATCCAGCAAACCCTTAAAACCCAAAAAACCCTTCCGACCCTAGCAAACACACTAACGAACCGCCTAACAAACCCTAACGTACCAAATATAAACGAGCCACCAAACAGTCTTACGTCTCGAAAACAACCACAACCCCAACTACATACCCTTACGATCCAACAAATACTAACGACCCACCAACAAACCCTTAAGACCCACTCAAACACTAACGACTCATCCAGCATACCCTTACAAGCCAACAAACACTTACGACCTACTCAAGAAATCCTTACGACTCAACAAACCCTTACAACCCAACAAACCCTTACGACCCAACAAACCTTTAGGACACACTATACACTAACGACCCACCCAGCATATCCTTACGAGCCAACAAACACTCACGACCTCACCCACTCAAGAAACCTTTACGACTCAACAAATCCTAACGACCCACCCAACAAACCCTTACGACCCAAAAAACATGTACGACCCGCCCAACAAACACAAACAAACCAACGTACAAATACTTACGACCCACCATGTGAAAATCGGTCAGTTTCATGATCTGAGCTGAGCACTTTGACCGCGCATTCACATTGAGAAGACTTTGGCCGGGGAATTATCGGAAGTCCCTTTTCAACATGAGGAAAAGAACGAGAGATTCGTATCGCGGGACAAAAAGTCGCATCTATGAACATGCTCTAAGTAATGCAGGACAATACCGGTATAAGCAATAAACGAATGACGATATCTTTCAAACGTAATCGTAAAATAATTCTTCTTTACATTGCACGGGTACATAATAAGTGTTCTAGTAACCTAGTACGAATTCTTTTGCAAAACACGTACCTCAAAGGTTGTAATAAATATGAAACTTATATATACGGGTATTTACCCGGGTAAAAACTAATTCGGGTAGGAAAAAACGGGTAAGAATGGGTATATACCCAAAATTGGGTATTTACCCGGGTAGAATCCCATCTCTAGTTCGGACTAAAAATATTAGGTACATACATATACATACTACATTTTAGGCGGGAATCATAAATATCATGGTATAATAAGATACTCCGCCTGGTATTCCGTTCCGAGACTCGTGGACCACGTGACCAACACATGTCTACGTCATCATGCTTGTGGGTTACCAGAACTACCCACTCTTATGATGTTTTTTGTAAATCATTTATGATACTCTTAACTAATAAATACAATTGAAGTGTTGTTGTAAAGTTCAAGTTAATACACACGTAAATCTAAATTATAAAATTATTAAGAAATATTTTAGGTCACTTTTCTGAGATTGAATTTACCCCATAACGTATTTTATTGAAATAAAATGGCAATACTAAGTGACGTTGTCTTGTGTTTCTCTGGGAAGGAAAGACCATGTTTTATTAGACTATGATAAATATCGTCCGTTTGTACGTTCTTTTTGCGCAGCGTTGGGAAAACGCGATTTTCCACCATATAATTACAAACAAATACGATCTATGCTAAACGGCACGACAAACGCATCCGCTAGCGCTGCGCATCACACAACGCTGCGTTGACGGATGCGTCTGTCAAACCGTTTGACATGAATTCGTATGTCCTCCTACCTAATCTAATCGCAAAAAATAACACACAAAGGAAGTGACGTGTTTTTCTTGCCAAAAGTGAGTTTTTACAACGGAACCACCTTCGCACAATAAAATCATGAAATCATCTAGGTAAATGACTCATTGTCACACGAGGTGCAAATGGCCCTTTTTACTGCCATAATGCTTTTCCTACCCTGCCGTGTGGTGCCGGCAGAGTAGCATAGCACCACCCCTTCTCTTCCCGTGGGGGTGGTAAGAGGCGACCTAGGGATAAATCCAACCCAAGCTGATCAGGGTCCTGGAGAAGGAAATCACCACACACAAACCCGGAACGGGGTCTCCGTCAGGCACGCGTGACTGGTGATAAATTGTGCGGAGACTCCTGCAGCCGACCTGGCTCCGCACGTATCGACCCGTTGTTCCTGTAGAGTCAGCCAGAAAAGCCGAGAGGGCGGCGCAGGTCCTGGGCAGCCCTGCTTTTTCGTGGCGAGCGTGCAAAAAACCATACCTACCGCTCCCGTATCGGCTTACACAGCCATGAAAAGTCTTGCCTCAGACACTGAATAAATCGTCTGACTCAGACGTATGAGGCTAGTGATGACCCCGCATGGGATAAAGACGTGAAATATGCAAAATGCAACCAGCTTCACGCCGTCGATAAGCTCTTTCGGGTTAAGCTATTAGCTGCTATAGAATCAGTTACCCATTTCTTTGCGGCCGTTGTCACTCTACCTACCCTACAAGGGCTCAGGTTTACAGTCAGGCGTACCCATCTCAGATCGAAAGCTGAGATGTGGTATACGGGTACGCGACCCCGGCTTCCCGAGCTTCTACTGTCTTTGAGTACCTTCCGGTCAGAAGTAAGTATCCCACTACCTGTGTTCCTGTCCCAATCTCACCACATTCCTCCCCACTCCTATTCCTACTTTCCCATCTCACCTAGATTTTTTATATATAAAAAATAGGTAAGCATTGTCCGCAATCTCACCTGATGTTAAGTGACGATGCAGACGATGTTGGAACATGCTCGCCCAGATAATGCCTATTCACTCTCGCCTTGAAAAGGCCCAGGTTGTAACATTCCGGAAACAGATCCGCAGGCAGGGAGTTCCACTCTTTAGCAGTTCGCATTAAAAATGTAGAAGCGAAGCGCTTTGTGCGAGTTTGCGGAATCTTACAAAAGCAGCTCCCTCCTGCTTAAAAACAAATGCACAATTTTATGATTCCAGGTGCCTAGTGCTGCTGTACAGCCTGCCTCCGATATCCACGACCCCAGTCCAGGAGCAACCCATGAGCCCAGTCCAGGAGCAACCCATGAGCCCAGTCCAGGAGCAACCCATGAGCCCAGTCCAGGAGCAACCCATGAGCCCAGTCCAGGAGCAACCCATGAGCCCAGTCCAGGAACAACCCATGAGCCCAGTCCAGGAGCAACTAGGCACAATAGAGGCAGTGCCTCCGAATGTGTTATTGGCTCCGATAGTGCAAGACAAGCTCGGTGGGCCTAACAGTATCAGTAAGTAACTAATCTTCTTCCTCGAGTGGGACACCAAGTCTTCCAATGACCCGATGTCAGATTTTCCCTGGTGATTAACCCTGGTGTCAGATTTTCAACCACCAACTGCAAGCATCAGGACTCTGACATGGTTGTGTAACGACCGCCATCAAAGACAGCAACCGGGACCGACGGCTTGTATGTAGTGCCCATCCGTAGCGCGGAACCATCTTGCTTTTCGGACAATGAGGTAGTTCAACCTGCAATGTCCTACCCAGACTGGGAACAAATTCACAAAGTGATAAATATAAACTTTGTGAGTGACCCCATGAACCCGGAAGCTTCTGCGTCGCAGGCAGCCTTAACCACTGCGCCACATCGGCTATCTTTATTTCACAGATGGTGCCACAAAGATGTGCGGATATAGATGCCTATAGTTCGACAACTTCGTGCGCGACCTTCCTGCGGGGTACAGACGGTGGGGGGGCGAGGAAGCACGTCATTTTAATATGACGTGCGGCGCGGATGCGCGCGTCATCCTTCCCCGCTATTCCTCCCGCTACCCGCTGACATCTCCCCCCCCCCCCAACGTCTGTCACCCCTAAGGAAGGTCGCGCACGAACTTGTCGGACTATAGAATCACTATTTCCAATAAATGCCCGCTTGCCGGTTACACATTGTATAATTTCTAAATCATGCCATTCCTTCCTCAGACCCATTCATTACGAACTACCTGCTGCAGAGCCTGCAGACGATGGAAGAAGACCCCGAGAAGAAGAGACTCTTTGGCATGTACAGAGATCTCTACTCCTTGGGTTTGAAGTCAATACAGAACTGGCAATAGCTGATTAACAAAATGTCTTTGTTTTGACGTGGTTGACGTAGAGGATTTTGTACATATACACAGGAATCAAGCTTAGAATATACAGGGAGTAACGGAAAGGGTAAACAAGCCGAAAGGAGGTCAAGGTACTCATGAAACTGAACGACTTTCCCCATGGAACATGGGTCGAAATATGAAAAAACAATTGGACATCAATAGTAAATCAATCAGCTGATCGGCGATTTGGTATGGGAGGTCCAAATTATTTTTTCATTTTCCTACCCTTTCTGTTACTCCTGGTATATCCGGCAGAACAGAACATGCTCTACCTAAGTTGTCTACAGACATAGGTTTTGTTGTTGCCGTTCGATAGATCAAGGATAGACTTCAGAAAACTGCCATGCCAGATAAATAAAAGCTTATTATTTTTGATTGTTTTTTTTTTGTTACCCTAGTCATCGAGTTATTTGAAAATATACCTTACGTCTTTAGGTTCTTTTGTAGCTGTAGATCCTTTATTGTGATTTATTTTACAAACGTTACTACTACTACTGGTGATGCCTCTACCAACTGGGGTAGGTACAGCGGCTCATTCCCAGCCTGCGAATTCAGCAAGTGTATTTTGACCACCTAGTTCGTGGTAGCGCTCCATCTACCCGGATAGTTTTTGCAACTAATTTCGATTTGCAACGGATACATCTTTCCGAATACTGATAGAGCATTCAGACCATGAAAACAAAACACCTGTAAATTGAAAATAAGAATATTGAAAAATTCATTAGCGATCATCTTAGCGATATCGCTTCGAGACGAGCATCAAGAAGTTGAAAGATTCATCAGGGTCCGCTAGGCGCCCATAGCTTAGTTCGCAGAGCGGTGAGACGGTTCCCCACGGTCCCGGGTTCAAGTCCCGGCGGCCGCTAATAAATTTTTCAATTTATGAGAATAATATAGCACTACCCTATATAAAACTTACCTGTCTGTCCTTTCCCGAGGGTCTTTTCCAGGCGAAAAGGCCCCACGAACTGGTAGGCCTCCGTGGCCGCGGTGGAACTCGACCCGCCACCCTCCATCTTCACAAGGTCACAAAGTCACTTCTGGTCGCGCGAAACTCACTTACGATGACGCCAAATTCACTTGCGATAACGCAAAAATCACTTGCGTTCGCGCGCAGTTCACTCAAGGTCACGCGCAAATCACTTAGTTTCACGCTGGAGTCTTTCACTCGCGGTTTTTGGTGCGTCATTTTGGAAAGAGTTCTAAGGCTAACATAGTAATTTTAAGTGTTTTTTTATACGCCTGGCGATTGGACGGTCATTTCCACGAAAGTTTTTTGCCTGTTGAAGAAATTTTGATTTCTTGAAAAAAGTCATCTAGGTATCACCCTTTCCCTCTTAAAAAAATAAACCCTAATACGGTTACACTTAATTAAGTACAAATTTCTTGAGTTGAGGGTGTGATCTACTCAGAAAACTGAATAACTTTTGTTAGAAACTTAACTTCGAAATATGAAAAAAAAACCGGCCAAGAGAGTGTCAGACACGCCCACAAATAGGGTTTCGTAGTCAACGTTTAAATATCAGGTTATTCAGCGTTACAAAGTTAATTTTGTTGCTGGTTTGTTTGCAGCTGTATGATTACTAACCGCAAATAGAAAAACTTTTATTTTTCTGAAATTTCTCGTGGTACAGTATCCAATATAGTTTTCATGGTAACTTCAAATTGAGAAGTATATTCCATATTTTTTTCAAATTTTAATCGTTTATACTTTAGAAGTTATAGCTGGAACAAATTATGGCTCAAAAACGCCCCTTTTAAAAGCAAATATCTCGAGACAGAAACATTTTAGAGACTTTGTTTTAAAGAAACCTCCCCTTAGTTTTAAAAGAACTATTCAAAGATACTACTCAATAGGTACTACAGAAGATAAAAAAATTTTTTGCCCCCCTTTCACTTGTATGGGAAACCAAAAAACCTTTAAAATATTTTTTCTCAACATTTCTAAATTTGGGTCAACACGATCTATCTCCACACCAAATTTAATGTCGATAGCTCTAAAACTGACGGAGTTATGAGGGCGCGGCATACAGACAGACAGACAGACAGACAGGCAGGCAGACAGACAGACAGACAGACAGACAGACTTACCGAAACTATAAGGGTTTCTAGTAGACTACGAAACCCTAAAAACTGGCCTCCATACAAAAATCTTGAAAAAGTGTGTTACTTATTATGTATGGGAGGTCCTATTTCGATTTCTTATTTAATTTCTAACAAAAGTTGTTCAGTTTTTCGAGTAAAACACACCCTTAAGAGATTTGTACTTAATGAAATGTAGGTAACCTTATTTGGAAAAAACAAAAAGGTAGGTGTGTAAGGAAGAGGCCAAGGTACTTATGAAACTGAACAACTTTCCCCATGGAACATAGGTCGAAACATGAAAAGCTTAATGAAAAGAGTGTCCCTCCCATGGTAAATCTGATCTGAGCTGATCGATGATTTTGTATGGGAGGTCGATTTTGTATTTTTTTCTCATTTCGACCCATGTTCCATGAGAAAAGTTGTTCAGTTTCATGAGTACCTTGACCTTCTTTCTGTTCGTTATACACTTTTTGTTACTCCCTGTATATAAACTGTTTAAACTGATCCCTCAAAGATTTATGTTGATGCTGCTGATTGTAGGTACAACAGATACAATGAAAATAATAATTCTGTGCCTCAAAAATTAAAGCTAGTCAGCATTAAAGATATCTCTGACTGGCTGGATGCAGCATGTGTGTTTTTCAGGATAGTTTTTATGGCTGCTGTCAGCGCTCTGCCTACCCCGCAAGATGAAAGTGTGTGAGTGTAGAGGTACCTACTACAAAATAATTCACCACGATCCCTTCTTTGCCATGCTGTACGGGACCAACCTTAGAACAGCATCAACTCATATCTTTCGGGTGTCGTAACGTAACCGTAAGAAACTTTAGAGAAAATTTAGAGTTGACTAGCTGCCCGTCAGCGGTTTCACCCGCTGCAACCTATTATTCCGTGAGAAAAAAGCATTACTCGCCAAGAAATGTCGCTGTTAGTTTTCGGCGAAAACGTTTAAAACGCGAATCGGCTCAGTCACGCCACCTTTGCAAAAATATTGGAATATGCGTGATCCCGTAGGAATAAGACATTTTCCCGTGGTAAAAAGTAGCCTATGTGTTATTCTAGATACTCTTCTATATTTGTGCATTTCATGTCAATCTAACCAGCCGTTTTAGCGTGATATCGTAACAAACACACACACAAACATCCGCCTTTATAATATTAGTAGGATGTATATTGCAATTTTAGGCGACAGGCTGACAACCTGTCGCTATGGTGATATGGTCTTCTGAATGACTTCCAAACTATTGTCAGACGTGGTGTCAATGGCCATTTTTTACAGCCGATTACGCTATGCCTACCCCGGAAGGGATATAGACGTGATATATGTATTTATGCAACAGTACGGTTGTTCGAATAGGCCATATTTGACAGCTGTCAAAATCATGTTAATGCTATGATATGACATAAGGTCTATTTTTCTTTGTTCACATGTCTTCTAGTAGCATGGGTTTGACAGTTGTCAAATATGGCTTATTCGAACGACCGTACTGTAATGTATGTATGTATCCCACTGTTTGTCCGTGGCACGTGCATTACCTGAATTAAATGTCAATTAGGGTGAGGATTTTCGGACACACTATAGGTACCTACTCTGCTCACCCTACCCCTACCCATTTACGATACCGATCTAATCAAACACATCATGACGTCACGCCTTTATCCCTTGCGAGGTAGGCAGTGCCAACACAGAGCTCAAACGGTATCTTTCGTTTTTTGACGTAGCTGTAAAAAAGTGAGCATCAAGTAAAAACAGCCATTTTCTTCCCAGTCAGCCTATCAAAAAAAAAATTATTAGCTACTGGCCGAATTAAAAAACGCAGAAAAAAAAATACGATTTTGACAACTAGTCAAAAAAAAAATGTGAAATAAGTACAGTCGCCTTCATAGGTTTGGTGTACAATTTCGAAAGCTGCAAAACTTATTTTTCACTTAACATCAGGTTAGGTGTTTACGCAATGTAATATTGTGTACCATACATAACATACCATAACAGCCACAAAAGTTCACTGCTGGACATGGACCGCCTCCTACCGGAAGGTATTGCTATACCTACTCACGTCACGAGACGCTTGGCAGGCGGATTGGTGAGCGAATGCAAGATGTTGCATTTATAAGGAACGCTGCTGCCCATTCCCTGGATGATTATCTCTTAGTTAGTCGCTTTTTACGACACCCACGAGTAGAATTGGGGTGATGTTAATCTAGACAAGCATCAGTAAAAAGTAACCTTTTGTTATAATAAAAACTGTTTCGCTTCTAAATGAGATAGGCAATTTTAACAACACGGCATACATATATCACGGCTATATTCCTTAGGTTAGGGGGTAGGCAGAGCGTAAACGGCTGTAAGAAACAGTTATTTACACCACTTATGACAAAAGTTTGAGAGTCGTTCAGAAGACTGTATTACCATAGTGATAGGTTGTCAGCTTGTCGCCCAAAATTGCAATACACAAAAACTCTGAAAACAACACTAGCCTAAAATTATTCCTTTCATTTGTGGGTAATAATTAATTTTGGCTTGGCTGTGAAATTTTAACTTTAGACGACTCATAAAAATAATTTGAGCCAAGCTTGGGACTAAAATAAGGCTGAGACATAGTTAAATGTCGAACTAAGAAAATGTCGGAGCATTTCCAGTTTTATTGTAGGAAGAGGTGATTCGACATTCTGATTGACACAATCTAATAGGGTGAATCGCCCATTAGTCGCACATAAAAAGAAAAGTCCAACTGATGTTTTATTCAGTTTAATTGATGAGCAAGATGATTTTAGCCGTAATTTTCTTCGAAATTGTCTGTTTAGTTGTGACTTTTATGTCAAATCGCTTGAAAAACTATTAATCTTGAATATCAGTCATTTTATAATAATAAGTCTTCGCATTTCATCGAAAAATGAACTGCTTTTGATAGGTGTAGATTTAATTTCATACTAAAGGGTTTTGGTGTTTGTGATTAAAAAAAAGGATGAAATATCTCTACGTATAATCGGAATCTGTCTAATCAGCAGGTGTTCATTTTAATTATTAAGAAAAGTGCAAATATAGGTATATTATTTACAATGTTTTTCAGGAAAACATGGCGTCCGGAGTGTGTGTAAAATATTTAATTGAATTTAAACGAAATAAATCAATTATTGGTAAAGGTCTATCTAGTGATTTAACTCTAAGTCGTTTTTTGTTTTAAAATAAAATTTTGAGTGCATTTTCTGTTTAATTAAATGGTAAATTGAGGCACAGAAATTATAGTTTGTAGATTTTGTTGCGATTCCGTTGCTTATCGCCTTAAAATTGTTTGAAATGTTTACCTAGGATCCAAAATAGCGCACTTAGTTACTAAATAATTTAAAATACACTATACATAAAATAATAACACACGTTCCGCACTGCCTTGCACGTCAGAAGAAAATCGATATAATACAGTTCTATCATCACAAACGTTTCACTGCTAAAACTATATCATGTTCACACGCGACAACTTTTGGTACTTCCTTGCACATTTTTGTCTAGATTTTCTTGTAAAAAAATATGTGTTACATAATAATTAGTGGGATAGAAAATGTTTTTCCGTGCGGGCCCTTACGCGGCGGGTCGGGGGCTTTCGGCGGACTTCGTGAAACCTCGCCAGGGGTGAAAGAGGGTGAGTCATTACCCTTGTGAGCGAGGGGTTGGAGTGCGTTTCGTTTCGAAGGTAGCAGAGGGGTTGAAAATAAAAGATATTATATTAATTTTTCTGTTTTTATTTTGTATCAACTTGGTTGTCGTTAAAGCGCATACAAGTAAAGATGATGATTTTGATTAATGCAAGTATCATCCATTATAATAACAAAGTGTTGTACAACACAGCATTTGATAGATTGGTAGAGCGTTTTGTTCTTGCTGTAATGCCCATAGTTTTAGAATTGAGATGTTTTATACCTAGTACAACCTAATACTGAAGAAGAAAATATATCAACACTTAGACATCACTTATTGGACGCGATTTTAGTGAAATGTCTTTTTAATAAAGTAAGTTTGTACAAAATAATTTATCACATTGTCAGCTTTTAATTAAAATTTACAGAATTGTTGATTTGATACCTAAAGCATATAAAAAATATGTCAGAGCAGCTTGAAGATAGGTACTACATTTCATATTAGAATAGTTAACTTTCCTTACTAGACAATTTATTAAATGTGTGCGTATATTAACATAATATTAGTTTGTACAATTTAGGTTGGTTTTGCATTTTATTTTTATCTGTGATTTCCAGACACGAATTAAATTTAATTGTGATGAAATACATCTCAAAATATGAGATAGAGATACATTATTTTATCCATATTATTATAAAGTTCTTTAACTTTTTTCAGCAACATGTGGAGGGGCCTCAGACTTAGGCTAACACCTAACCTGATTACAACGCCGATATGCAGAAGACAGCATCTGTTAATCAAACAACAAAATGCATTTGAGAAGTTTTTAAAACCATCTTCAAATGAAAAAGATTCCAAATTAGGCAACGCTGCTGCACCAGTAGACCCACTGGCTAAACCTAAGTCGTTCCAAGACAAATGGAATATAAACATTTTTGCACCTGGTGGCGGCAGGGGATCAAGCGGTAAACCACCAAACGATAACCAAGATCAAAATAAATGGATCGTATTTGGGGCAATAGGACTATTCAATTTAGTTGGGCTTATCGCTTTCTCTCAATTTCGATACAAGGAAATAAGCTGGAAAGATTTTGTTACTTTATATCTCAGAAATGGAACAGTGGAAAGACTTGAGGTCGTTAACAAAAAATGGGTTAGAGTAAAATTAAAACCTGGAGCTGCATCGGATGGTAGAGTTGTGTGGTTCGCCATTGGAAGCGTGGATATTCTTGAGAAAAACTTAGAAAAAGCCCAAATTGATATGAATTTAGATGCACCTAATTTCCTTCATGTTATTTACAAAACTGAAGCAGAAGCAGCAGCTTTAATAGGTTTTCTACCTACTTTGCTAACTATTGGATTTTTTATTTATATGATGAGGAGGTCCGCAGACATGATGGGAAGAGGAGGGCGTAAAGGCAGAGGCTTGTTTGGTGGTGTAATGGACACTACAGCAAAGCTAATCAACCCCGCGAATATTGGGGTTAAGTTCAAAGATGTGGCAGGATGTGAAGAAGCCAAGATTGAGATCATGGAATTTGTGAACTTCCTGAAAAATCCTCAACAGTACATTGATTTGGGCGCAAAGATACCCAAAGGCGCTTTACTAACTGGACTTCCCGGAACTGGAAAAACTTTATTAGCGAAGGCTACAGCTGGTGAGGCTAACGTCCCGTTTATAACTGTGTCTGGGTCAGAATTCCTAGAGATGTTCGTTGGTGTGGGTCCATCTAGAGTGAGGGATATGTTTTCTATGGCGCGCAAACATGCACCATGCATTCTTTTTATTGATGAAATAGATGCTGTTGGTAGAAAAAGAGGCGGTCGTGCCTTTGGAGGAAATTCAGAACAGGAGAACACTCTCAACCAGTTATTAGTAGAAATGGATGGTTTCAATACTGGAACTAATGTGGTAGTTTTAGCTGCTACTAACCGAGTAGATGTTTTAGATCAAGCTTTACTTAGACCAGGAAGGTTTGACAGACAAATATATGTGGCTGCGCCTGACATTAAAGGTCGAGCTTCTATTTTCAAAGTGCACCTTGTTCCCTTAAAGACAAGTTTGGATAAGGAAAATTTGGCTCGTAGACTGGCTGCATATACTCCAGGTTTTACTGGCGCAGATATTGCTAACGTATGTAACGAAGCAGCCCTCATTGCTGCTAGAGAGTTGGCCAAAAATATCAACATGCAGCATTTTGAAAAAGCTATTGAACGTGTGATAGCCGGTATGGAGAAAAAGTCTAACGTTTTACAACCTGATGAAAGGAAAATTGTTGCGTATCATGAAGCAGGTCACGCAGTAGCTGGCTGGTTCTTGCAACACGCTGATCCACTTCTGAAAGTTTCAATCATTCCTCGTGGCAAAGGCTTGGGGTACGCTCAGTACTTGCCTAAAGAGCAGTACCTTTACACCAAAGAACAATTGTTTGACCGAATGTGTATGACTCTTGGTGGAAGAGTGAGTGAAGAACTGTTCTTTGGAAGAATCACAACTGGCGCTCAAGATGACTTACAAAAAATTACACAGAACGCTTATGCTCAAATAGTCCAATATGGTATGAACGCTAAAGTCGGCAATGTATCTTATGAAATGCCAAGGCCTGATGAAATGGTGCTTGACAAACCTTACTCAGAAAAGACAGCAGAATTAATCGATTCCGAAGTAAGAGACTTAATTAAGAGAGCCCACAAACATACTACAGAATTATTAACACTGCACAGACCTAACATCGAAAAAGTTGCTGAAAGATTGCTAAAACAGGAGATTTTAAGTAGAGAGGACATGATCGAATTATTAGGTCCCAGACCGTTTCCAGAGAAGAGTACATATGAAGAGTTTGTAGAAGGCACCGGTTCTTTAGATGAGGATACAACATTGCCAGTAGGGTTGAAGAATTGGAACAAGAATGATTCAAATTCTGAAAATGACAGCACAACCAAACCCGACGGTGCACAGTCCAATAAAAAATAAGTTAAAATAATTATCATAATTAGTTATGATATGATGATAACATAAGTATCTGATTTATATAATGCAAATAATTATTTATAATTATCTAAATAAATCAAAAGAAAAAATCTTGTTATTATTTTAATTAAATAATCGTACCAAATGTAAAAACAGGCATTTTGAAATTAAAACCCTTAGTAATGTTGATGGATGGTTGGTAATTAATTATATTCGACATCGGTCAACGACATTGGTGCACTGATTTTGACAAACGTTCATCATTCATCACACAAAGGTTTGTATTAAACGTCAGAAGTAAATAACCCGGAGCATGACGTTCAAACAAATTACAATTGAAAATGAACCATTTATGTATGCAAAAGGAAAAAAAAGGTTTTTCAATGTTCTGTCGGCCTTGATTAATGTATTTTTAATGAAGTGACCTCTGTCTCCAGGGGTGTAAAACATTGGTTTGCTTGGCTATGTGACAATGGAATTATTAATAAGCTTAATTTATTTGTTTCACATATTGGACTATTCAAAATGTACCATTCCACGAAACAAAAAATGGCTAGATAAATCAGGCTTACAGACATACCATTCAAAAATTAGAAATATAATATTATATTAAAGCGCTGAATTTAGAGTTGCAGCAATACTTTATCATAAACTTAACAGCCACAACAGTCCGCTGTTGGTTATGGGTTTTCCCTTATCGGAGAGTACTGCCTGCCATACTTACCATACGTGGCAGGCGGATTGGCGAGCGTAGTGTAAGATGTTTAATTCACAGGGAAAGCTGCTAGCTGCCCATTTCCTAACATTATCCCTTAACCGCTTTTTACGACATCCAAGGGCAGAATTGGTGTGATGCTATTTTAAGGCCAGCATCTCACGGCCAATAAGTTACCATACATCAAAATCTAAAATAATGTCTACCTAAACGTAGACTCGTAACTTCTGCAAATGCAACTCAAATTTTACGTCGAAATTTTAAAATAGTTGACAACTACTGATTAAAAATTTATAACATGATAGAAATTTACATAAGTAGAATCGCCCTGCTACGTGTTTCGATAAAAATATACGACCATTTCGTAGGAAGGTCTAGTACAGGTAAGTGTATTTTTTATAATATTAAGTACCTAAGTGTTATTAGTAAACTGTATTTACAAACATCTGTTTCTGTAGCTGGGATTCATGATTCATTTTGAATTTTTGTCTCATCGATTTCAGTCACCGTTACTTTAATGTTCCTTGGGGAAAGTTGTTCCTTATCATTAGCCCATCCTGCATTTTCCCTTTCAGTTACTAGTAAACTTGCACCTAATATTCAAGATAAAAATGTTAAATACTTAACTATAGGTAACAAATTGAATTCCAGAAACTCAAAATGAACAGCGCAGCGAAGATCTACTCGCAAGTGTCGCAGGAGCGGTACGACATCATCCAGTCGCGGTACAGGCAGTACATGGAATCTCTCAATGACATCACCAAGGACCCTGTCAAAGTAAGATACCTTTGACGAAAAGTTTTGAACCTTTCATACAAAGTGACACATTTCGTGGACACTTTTCCTTTTTATTTCGAAAAAACACACACTTCTCTGCAAAACACCCTGTATAAATATAGGTACAAATCTGTTGAATGCGTGTATAAATAAAACTCTATAATACTTAGACACGCGTACAACAATGTTAAACATTTTGTGGTAAAATCCTTTATTTTCATATCATAAGGTTTGGTTTGATAGTTTTATAATAGGTGCTCATAATATCGTAACAAAACATGAAATAATTATCCAATTTTCTTCCCATGGGTGTCGTAAAACGATTAATTCAGGGAACGAACGTACTGGCCAAAATATATAAAGCGTGTTATGATTTTTAAATAATGCTGCGCTAATTCTTGTAAAGTAACAAGAATGAAATTAGTTGAAGAGTAGGTATTTATTCTGGAAGAATTATTCAATCCTAGCTAGTTGTATTAATTATTCTATTCAGGTATTTTCCATTTAATACATTTATTTTTTCTTTTAAAAGACGCTCATTTGATTATACTATACATCTTTATATTTTTTTGTATAGAAATTATATGTAGGCGACCGTACTTCTCAACATCTTTTTCTTTTTTTTCTTTGTTCTTTCTACAAGTTTGCAGTCCCCTCCAAAGAGGATTTAGCAAAACTAGCGCTACATGCCTGTTGTTAGTCCTTGCGTTGCGGGGTAGGCGGAGCGTAAACGGCTGTAAAAAACATCTGACAAAAGTTTAAGTCATTCAGAAGACTGTGTATCACCATAGTGACAGTAGCATCTTACGACACCCACGGGTAAGATTATGGGGTGATGTTATTCTCAACCGGCACTACACGACATCACATACAGTCCAGCAAAAAAGAGAAGAAATTAAATAAAATGGAACTAAAAAAAAATCATACTAAATTGATGCCATTCAATTTTGATATTTCATATAAAGTGGCGCCCTCATATTCTGTCCACTCTTTTTTGCTGGACTGTACAATCTCCCAAAATGCGGCCTTATCGCCAACTCCACGTGATTCCAGGTGTTCGACGCGCTCGGCCCGAAACAGATGGAGGAGCTGCAGATGATCCGCGAGATCAGCAGGGAGCTGCAGCTGAAGAAAGACGAGGACATGAGCAAGGCTGCTGCGGTAAGGTTTCCTTGTATATGGTTAACGAATTAGTACCTACCTAAATATCCTGTATCCTGCCTGTTTGATCAGGCTACAATTCTACAGGCGTAATCGTAGGAACGGTAGGAACCTACTTCCGTTGCGTAGCCGGTTGCGTATCCGCTTTGCCATCGGATCAGTCAGTAGACGACCGACACAATAACGCCATCTATCAGAAGTAACTCGTTACATTTACTATCAGTCAAACGAACTACAGTGCAGCAAAAAAGAGTAGACAAAAAACCGGCCAAGAGCGTGACAGACACGCCCACAAATAGGGTTTTGTAGTCAACGTTTAAATATCAGGTTTTTCAGCATTACAAACTTAATTTTGTAGGGATGGTATTTAACTGTACCTCAATTTATTCTCGTTTTTTCCATCAATTTTTGCCATTTTTCCATCAAAAATACTAATTGTGCACAAAAATATGCTCACATAAATATTTCTTAATGAGCTCTTATTTAATTACTGTTGCAATTATGTAAAACTAATAATGCACCTAATTAATTAAAAGATTATTTTTTATTTAGTTTGACTTCAAACAATGTTCTGCAAAGTATATTTAAATCAAACATCAATTAAAGCACAATGTAGTTTTATTTATTACAAATAATTACGTAATAAAGTGACATGCCAACCTTAAAAGCTATTTTGTACTAATCCGAATTAATCAAAAATAAAACAAAATTATAACAAAAGTCTTTGCTATTACAATGATTTATTTGTCATTGCACATAATGTGTTCAGTTTTTTAGGATTTCGTACTAGAAACCTTTACCATTTCGTCAAGTCTGCCTATCTGTATGCCGCGCCCACATAATTAAGTTTTGGACCGATCAACATCAAACTTGGTGTGAAGAAGGATCGTGTTGACCCAAATTTAGAAATGGTAGAAAAAATTGAATCAAATATTTTTTGGACCCCCTCCCAAACAATAAAAATATTTTTTTTTTTGCTTTTAGTTTTGAGTAGGGTATCCTTGAATAGATCTTCTAAAACTGTGGGGAGGTTTCTTTAAAACAAAGTCTCTAAAATGCTTCTATCTCGAGATATTTGCTTTTAATAGGGGCCATATTTTTGAGACATAACTTGTTCCAACTGTGACTTCTAAAGTACCTATTAACTACAAAAAAATTATAACGATGTGGAATATAGTTCTCAACCCGAAGTAACTCAGAAAATTTGATAATTTTTACCCGACTGTCTCAGAAGGAGGGTTATGCTTTTCGAGAGTATGTATGTATGTGGACACGAAAATTCTTTTTCACGGGCTAGAGCCCAAACGGATAGTTGGATTTTGACATATGAGGTGTCGTTAGATTCGTCTCAGCAGCGCGAGTGACACTGGTTATATTAAAAAAATTATAAATTCAAGATGGCGGATTTTTACAGCAAAATACTACTTTAAAATTACCGCAGTCGGGTTTTTTGTTATTTAACACATCTACTTGTTAAACGATGACTACGAAATTTTTGGGCGTGTCTGACAAGCTCTTAGCCGATTTTTTATTATTATTGCGGAAGCAAGAAAGCAACGCGCCGCAAGCGCGCGATTTGTTTTATAAGTAATTTTAATGTTCTTTCAGAAATAATGCAGTACGAAAGCCATTATTAGTTATTCAATAATAATTATTTGAGTAACATAAACGTTGAACAAAACTGTTTAAAATATGGGTACGATTTTAAGATTCATATTAGACATTTTGTGTACCAATTCGGAAAAAAATGTGTAACATTAGTATATTTTAGGCAAGAATAATATACCTACTGTAATAGTAGAATATTTACTGCGCGTGATAATAAAAATGTGTTACATATTGTTGCAAATTTTGTTAATGTTTGGCGCAACTAATTTTGATAACGGATTAGTTTAATTGTGGCAAAATTATTTTAAGTGTTTTAGAATAATATTTTAGAGGGAAGTACATATGTGTACGATAAGATGTTTGATGGAAGGTTTAATATTATCCATTTTGTAGCTGGTTTGTTAGCAGTATGATGACCAACCGCAAAAAGAAAAACTCAATTTTTTTCTGAAACCTTTAAGGGTACAATATCCGTTATAGTTTTCATTGTAACTTCAGATTGTAAGCTATATTCCATATCTATTTCAAATTTTTAGCGTTTATACTTTAGAAGTTACAGCTGGAACAAATTATGGGTCAAAAACGCCCTTTTTAAAAGCAAATATCTCGTGACAGAAACATTTTAGTGACTTTGTTTCAAAGAAACCTCACCTTAATTTTAAAAGACCTATTCAACAATACCCTACTCAATAATAAAGAAGAAAAAAAAAATTTTTGCCCCCCTTTCACTTGTATGGGAGGGGGTCCAAAAAACATTTAATATAATTTTTTCTTAACATTTCTATACTTGGGTCAACACGATCTATCTTCTCACCAAATTTCATGTCGATAGCTCTAAAACTAACGAAGATACGAGGGCGCGGCATACAGACAGACAGACAGACAGACAGACAGACAGACAGACTTGACGAAACTATAAGGGTTTCTAGTAGACTACGACACCCTAAAAATGAGGGCGCCACTTTGTATGAAATTTCAAAATTGAATGGCAACATTGGCTATGAATGGCAACAATTTTAGTATGAAAAATTTTTAGTTCCATTTTATTTAATTTCTACTTTTTTTTTGCTGGACTGTACCTGCTTCCGGATGAACGTTTCCCTTTGTGCTAAAACTAAGTAACGTTTTTAAATTACCTACAAGTGCCTACAACCACAACAGTCCACTTTATTACTGTAGGTACATAAAATGAACGACAGTTATTAAATTAATTTGCCTTTGCTTTCCCAGGCCGCCAGCCAAGCAGAAGAAGACGCCAAAAAAGCAGCAGAGGAAGAAAAAGCCAAAGCGGCAGATCAGAAATCAGAAGATGTAGAGAAATCAGAAGATGCTGAGAAAAAAGAAGAATAAAGTGAAGATTTAGGCCCGTAATTATTAATTGCTCTCAACTCTTGAGAGCGATCTCGACAGCGATTTTGAGATGTCGCTGTAACTTGCGTAGATAAAGAATGGATCCCTCAAGGGCTGATATGAGCGCAATTTCTAAACACGGATCTTAGAATAGGATTAATAATTTAGTTATTTATTGATATGATTATGTATTAAACAATTTTTTATTGTTATGTATTTCCCTTCGCGGTATTCCTAAATAAATAACATTATTTATTTTGTGAGTTACTTTTATTTAATTTAGAAGCTTAGGTATTTGAAGTCAACATTTTGAGACAAAACAAGAATACCTTTTGCTTTGGGATAATGAGTAGTAGGTACATAATTGTTAGTAAAATTATCGGTAGATGGCGCTAGCAAAAGATGCACGCAAACAAAAACTACCGTTTGTGTGGGCTATGATTTTTAGGGTTTCGTAGTCTACTAGAAACCCTTATAGTTTCGTCATGTCTGTCTGTCTGTCTGTCTGTCTGTATGCCGCGCCCTCATATCTTCGTCAGTTTTAGAGCTATCGAGATGAAATTTGGTGAGAAGATAGATCGTGTTGACCCAGATATAGAAATGTTAAGAAAAAAATATTTAAAATGTTTTTTGGACCCCCTCCCATACAAGTGAAAGGGGGGCAAAAATTTTTTTTTTTCTTCTGTAATATTGAGTAGGGTATCGTTGAATAGGTCTTTTAAAATTAAGGTGAGGTTTCTTTGAAACAAATTTTCTAAAATGTTTCTGTCACGAGATATTTGCTTTTAAAAAGGGCGTTTTTTAGCCATAATTTGTTCCAGCTGTAACTTCTAAAGTATAAACGCTAAAAATTTGAAATAAATATGGAATATAGCTTACAATCTGAAGTTACAATGAAAACTATAACGGATATCGTACCCTTAAAGGTTTCAGGAAAAATTGAGTTTTTCTATTTGCGGTTGGTCATCATACTGCTGCTAACAAACCAGCAACAAATTAAGTTTGTAATGCTAAAAAACCTGATATTTAAACGTTGACTACGAAACCCTATTTGTGGGCGTGTCTGACACGCTCTTGGCCGGTTTTTTAAATGCATTTCCTAAATAAATAAAAACCTCTTTCCTTGCTCGTAAAACTCACTGATTTGTCATTGTTGTGAAAAAGCTTACCTCTCGTCGGTGGTGTATAACTCCATGCGCACAGTTATAAAAATCTAGATATGATGTCATGCATTAACTATTCACAATTCATGACAAAAAAGGCCAGTGCGAGCTACTCAGCGCCATCTATCGATGATTATACTATCCACTAATTTTTACTTTTTAATAGCCGTCAGAAAAGGCCTCATTGGGATTAACTAGTCAGTAATCCAGATAAGTTGTAGAAATAGAAAAGGAACACCAAAATGATTTAGCATAAAAAGTATATTATCCAGTAATACATAATTGTAAGTTTCTAGTAAAATAAGCGTTTTAAACTACTCTTAAAATTAAATCAATACAGAGTTATTTACAAAAAAGTTAGAAATGTTTTTGCTACTACATGATTCACAGAAGAAAAAGAGTATAAATGGCGGCGGTTCCATAAGTGGGAGGGAGAAAGCATGAATGCCTGGTGTATGTAAGAGCCTTAGTGTAAGTGAGAAAGCATGACCTTTTTATATTCCATTTCTTTTGTGAATCAGGACATAGTTCAGCAGTTTAACATGATTAACTTTTTGTCATAACATGGTTAATGGCTAAAGTCTTAAGAGTATAAATAAGCAAGCTATTGAGAGCCTGTATTGCTCATATATCTATAGGTCTTATGTCAGATATAGAAGAAATAGTTTTATAGTGTTCTCACTATCTTTTTGCTACTGATGGACAGAGAGACTGTGTTCATACCCTTGATAATTTGATGGTTCATAATTGATACAACTGCTGCCTGTTTAAGGTGGTTCGTTACGTCATACAAACGAAAAACTGCACTTCAGTTGGGTTACACATGAGCTGTAGTTTCATTTTAAAGAAACTTTATTCTGAATGATGAAGGCACACGTAAATTTGTCGCAAAACTACTTATAGTTAAAAGATAATCATTATTTTCTGCACAATAAAATTAAACGTATTTATTGCAGCAGTAGCTCCATCTATTTTCGTAAAGTGGCGACTCGCTTTTTACGGGGAAATCTGATGATTTAAAAATTCTTTTTAGTGTTTTGCGACAATCTTATATTATTATTTATTATTATTATTTGGTTAGAAGGGGTTGGTCCTGATCAGACCAACAGCCACTGCGACCTTTTCAGATCTATTGTGGCTAACCCTTGCGACTAAATGACCTCATCCAGTCGGGCCATTCTAAGGAAGGCCACGATCTGTTTGGGGTCAAGGATTGACCTCCCTAGGGACAACAGGTGACCACCCGTAGTCCGGCTTCTTGTTTGCACAAGCGCCACATTCGCAAAGGACGTGTAGCGGTGTTTCATCGTCCTCAGCGCAGTATCTGCAGTAAGTGGCCTCAGTAAGCCCCATCCTGCAGAGGTGTTTATTGAGATTACAGTGTCCAGTAAGGGCCCTTGTAATCATCCTGAGACTATTCCGGTTCATTGATAGTATCACGGAAGTGTACTTCTGGGAGAATCCCCGTATCAGCAGCTTTGAGTGTGTTAGGCCTGCTGATCTCTTCCAGAGCTCTTGGGCTCGCTGATTCACCCATATGTTCAGGACTCTTCGAGGTGCCGACTTATTTATGCCCAGGATAGGCTCCGGTCCTACAGGTCGTGACCCGGAGGCCCTCCCGGCCAGTTCGTCCGCTGCCTCATTTCCTCCTATGTTAGAGTGACCTGGGACCCAGCCCAAGGTCACCTGATTTCGAGTGCCAAGCTGGTTCAGGAGCTCAATGGTCTCCATGGTCAGCTTGGAACACACGTTATCGGATTGTAATGCCTTTAGCGCGGCCTGACTGTCCGATAGGATGAGTATCCTTTTGCCTTCGTATTTCAGGTTCAGATGCACACACTCAATGATTGCGTACATCTCAGCCTGGAAGACGGTTGCGAATGGTCCCAGGCTAATAGACTCGCTGACTTTGGGTTTCTTGCAGAACACTCCAGAGCCAGCAAGTCCTCTCTCCTGGACCCGTCCGTGAACCATACCAGTTCAGCTTTCCTGAAAATGGGAGGAATAGTGCCTTCCTTCCATTCCGCCCTTTCGGGTATTATAACTTTGAAGAACCTCACAAAGTTATGCGTTAACGTCATCGCATCAGATGGCATTGCCATGAGCGGAATATTCATGAGACTATCCCTAAGGTTTCTCATGACACTCGAGTGCCAGCTCTCCTTCCCATCTCAATCGCTCTAACCATGGACGCTCTAGCTTCTTTCTGCACAAAGATGTGTAGTGGCGGCAGGTTTAGCAGCGCCTCCATGGCCAGGGTGGGCGTCGAGGAGATGGCCCCAGTTATTATCAAGCAAGCAAGTCTCTGGAGTCCATTTAGGTATTGATGTAGGTGGTCAGGGCCATTTTCTTGGCCCATATTACACAGCCGTAGGTGATCATAGGCCTCACCACGGCGGTGTACAGCCACATCGTGTATTTTGGCTTAATACCCCATCTGGACCCTGCCAGGCGACAGCATGTGCCTAGCGCAGACTTTGCTTTCTTGACAGTTTTGTCTATGTGTTTGTTCCATATGAGCTTGTGGTCCATGTGCATGCCCAGGTATTTAACCTCATATGAAAATTCTACCGTTCTGTTGAAGAGTGTGGGGCCGAAGTCCTTCTAAATTCCTCCTCCTCGTGAACGGAACTATAACGGTTTGCCGGCATTTACCGAAAGTCGGTTGTCCTTGCACCACCGTTCAACAATCCTTAGAGCATTCTGCATGAGATCTGACACCATATGGGGGCTCTTGCCCACAATATGAATGACCAGGTCGTCGGCGTACCCTTGCGTGGGAAGGTTAGCCGAGTTCAGCTCGTTGAGCAGACAGTCCACAACTATCGACCAGAGCAGGGGGGACAGGACACCTCCCTGAGGGCAGCCCCTGTTCACCCTGACGTCAATAGTCGTGCCCATAAGGTCCATTGTGACTGTCCTTGTAGTCAGCATCGACTCGATCCAGGTAAGAGTCGTTTTATCGATGCCCCTCTGAGTCATACATCTGAGTATCACATCCGTGGATGTGTTATCAAATGCACCCTCGATGTCCAGAAATGCGCAGAGGGCTATCTCCTTGTCCTCCAGAGCCTCTCTAGTCTGTCCGTTAGCTCCATGAGGGCCGATTCGGTAGACTTGCCTTTCTGATATGCATGCTGCTTGACATGTAGGGGCATAATACTTAAGTATTTTTCCCTAATGTGCAGATTAATTACCTTTTCCATAGTTTTTAACAGAAACGAGGTAAGACTAATTGGTCTGTAGGACTTGGGTTCCGCCTTATCTTTGTCTCCACCTTTGGGGATAAAGGTCACTCGAACCCGTGTCCATTGTAGTGGCAGGCATCCCCAGGCCAAACTAGCCCTGAAAATCTTCACTACAACCGCTAGGATGACGTCTTTACCGTGTTGTAAGAGGGCAGGAAAGATGTCATCAACCCTCCGGTTTTATATGGCTGGAAGCTGTTAATAGCCCACTGTACTCGTTGGGGTTTAATTACGGAAGAGGCTCTTTGCCAGTCCTCAGGGAAGGCCGAGGCCTCCTTCCCTGCGAGGTGGGGGCCTATCTGTGCCCAAAACCTCGGATCCAGGAAAGTGGACTTTTGCAAGGAGCTTGAGTGTTTCTTCCGCCGAGTTTGTGTAAGTCCCACCTGGTCCTCTCAGTAGTCCCAGATGCGACGGAGGAGCTTTAGAAAGTATCTTGTGAATCTTGGCGATGTGAGGGTGCTGTTTATTGTCTCACAGAACCGTCTCCAAGATCTTCTTTTTGCCCTCCTAAGTTCCTTATTGAAGCCTGTTAGGGCACTGCTGTATGTGTCCCAGTCCCCCGTGCTCTTAGCTCTGTTGAAGAGACACCGGGCATTTTGCCTCAGCCTCATAAGTTTATTGTTCCACCATGGTACCTTCCTGTTGGTAGTCATGGTGCTCTCAGGGCAATTTTCGTGATAGGCATTTATCATGCCTTTCGTTACCGTGCCCGCCGCATACTCCAGCTGTTCTTGTGTTTTGACGGCCTTAATCGAAACAATCTCTTGGGCCAGGCTATCTTTGTAGCCTTCCCAATCCGTTTTCTTAGGGTTTCGATAGGTTTCGGCATGCCTGCTAAGTTTGGTGACAATGTCGAACCTTATGTACCTGTGATCAGATAGCGATGCGTCGTCGGTGACGTGCCAGCCCGAGACGTGATTCGCGAAGTGCTCAGAGCACATAGTTATATCTAAGACTTCCCTGCGCGCCCTGGTGATGAAAGTTGGCTCCTGACCTGTGTTTAATGAGAGAAGTCCTTTAGATAGCATGAAATCGAACAGAAACTCACCCCGTGCGTTTGTGTTCGAACTGCCCCAAGAGGTGTGATGCGAATTGCAGTCGCACCCCAGGAGCAGGTCCACCTCCTGGTCCTCACAGTACTCTACCAGTGGTGCAATCTGTAGAGAGGGGTCAGCCGCCTCACCAGCGAGATATGCAGAGCAGACCACGAACTTCCTGCCCTGCTGTCCCGGCAGGATAACATAGGCAGCGACCAGGTCATCTGTACAGAAATAAGGTATAGGTAAAAATTTTACATTATTCTTAAACACTATACATGCTCTGGGTTTGGTGCCACCGGAATTAGAAAGCAACTTACCTGCTGCACAAGCCCCAGGACCGCGGTACCATTGATCCACGGCTCCTGAATCAAAGCCATGTCAAGCCCCTGTTCGTTCATCTGCTGCGTAAGCGCAGCTGATGCGGCTTTCGCGTGGTGTAAATTAATTTGAATGACTTTGAACATATTGTAGGATAGGGAGAGGTGTAAGGGATGGGAAACTAGCGGAAGGGAAAGGAAAAGTGGATGGGGTTTGTGGCTGGGAGTGTTGTTACTGGGGCGGTGGGTAGGGGTTAGGGTTATTTAGAGGGTTAAGAGCAGCCTTCCTGCTCGTGTGTTCACTCTTTAGGAAGGCAGTTGTACAGGCCTTCCCTGGCGAGTCCACGAGCAGTATAGGCTCCTCTTCCCTCGGGGTGCCCTGGGGACCTGGAAACGCGCCCCTCGGTGCGACCTCGTGTTCCCCGGCTCGAGGTGTTAGCGGCACTACGGGTGCCTCTTCCTCCCCGAGCCGGAGATTGTACCGAAGCAGGTTGTTGACCCGCAACGGCATTCCATGCAACTGGTGCTGGTGCCTGTTCAGCGCCTGCAGTTGCTTGCGGCTGTGGCTGAGAAAAGGGAGCAGTCGAGGTACCTGCCACAGCCAGGTCCGGAGCCTCCGCGGGCGGCCTAGGACAGTCTCCCGCAGCGGTCCCTTCCCCGGCCGCAGCCTTCCCAGGTGCAGCCCTTCTTTCAGCCTTGTGTCCCTTCACACGGAAGGTTACAGTGCGCATCCCCAGGTGCAGGAGGAGGTTCTTGCGCTGGAGGCTAGCCAGCAGCGCAGCATCTAGCCCGAAGCAAAAAGTATGCCCCGAGCCGTCAGCCTTGCTGTTGATCAGCCTCCAGCGGTCGCAACCTGCATCGCGGTTTTGCGCATGCAGCGCCCCCAGTATGGTCTCCGGTCCTATCCCTTCCATACTGGGTACGTAGGCCATGACAATGATAGCCTTGGGAAGGTCTTTCTCATCTAGGAGTCGTAGTGAGGACCCTTCCCAAGGCTTCATGCCGCCAACGTTGTCTGCGAGCCATGTACGGACTCAGCATTCAGGCAGGTGAGGATGATCACACCTCCCGAACACTGAATCCCATCAATTGGGGCCCCACCCCAGCGGCGGTTGCAAGGCGAACGATCTCTCCCTCGACCTTGGCAACCATCGCTGGGGCGATGGCCCTGCTCGCATCCATGATGCCCACCTTCATGGAGCCGGCAACCTGAGCCATGGTAGGTCCCGAGAATTTCCCGGCCTTCCTGCTCGGCTGCCCCCCTGGTGATCCCTCCGAGGTTCTGGCCCTCTTGGCCGACTGCTTTTTGGAGCCACCCGACGCTGCGCGCTGGGCCTCCATCTCTTCCCGATATTCCGGGAAGTCCAACAGCGGACGTGTAGCCCGAACCCCGGCTTCCTCCCTACTTAGCCCTTTCTTGAGCCAGTAGACAAAGCGGCGCTTTGCACTGCCGGCAAGCCCCCTGGGTCGACTCGTGCCGTCCCCGTGCTCGCCTGCAGGCTTAGCGACTTCTTGATGGGCCTCCGGATCTTCCGGTCCCAGCTCCATCTTCACTAGGTTTTGGGGAGACACGCTCCCTTCCACCCGCTCTTGTTGGTTTTGGAGACTCTGGTCCCCCTCCGCCAACCCCACATCAGGCCTCTGAGTGCCTGATGTGGTATTAATAACCGCTTGCAAATCTTGCAGCGCAAAAGAAAAACTCATTTTGTTCCCACGAGCAGCTAGGGAAATAAACGGTCCGCCCCGCAGAGCCCCGCATGCGGGGTAAGCTATATACGCCCTGAGGTCGCCTGGTATCAGGGGTAGACTTGGCGCGGCTGACAATAGGAATGCTGAAGGCCTTCCTATTATCAACCCGTTGCCGGGGTGTGCGGGTCAGCATGTATGCGTTCCATAGGATTAGCAGCTTATTAAGTGATGATAGTAACTTAACAACCTGCAAACCCACAGGACTGCTTACATGCCAGACCACGCGTGGAGGCGTCTACCATACACCCCGACAATCTTATATACCCACGGGACTCCCCATCAAGTTTTTTAAACCGACTCTTGTCTCCTTTACATACATAACTCCATTGAACTTTTGTATGGAAAACGGAACGCCTTAAACATAATAATTAGAAAGGTGCACTCTACATATGTATAGCTTGCTTATAAATACTTTACAAGGCTAAGTAATACTATTTAAGAGTTGTCTGTGAGTGCGTCTTCATCGTCATCCTCCGGTTCAGCCAAATCCGGATGGCACACACGGATGTGGAGATTCAGGTTGATCTTCATGATAAAGCTCTTTCCACACGTCGAGCATTTGAACGGTCTTTTTATATCATCGTCAACATTCGGTGGATGTGCCCGAGCCATGTGAGTGCGGAGTAATGTCGAATGCATTGTACGGTCGCATTGGGTGCATTTGAGAAGACAATCTGCCGGCTGCCCTTCGTGCGACTGCCGGTGCTTCTCCATCGTGATTTTAGACACAAACTGTTTATTGCAGTAGTCACACTTGAAGTTTTTGATCTTCGTGTGCTTTTTCATGTGCGTTTTCAAGCAGTTCTTGGTGGGGAACATTTCCTCACACTTGCTGCATTTGAACTTCTTTATGTCGTTGTGTAACTGCATGTGCAGCTTCAGGTACGCTTGTCCGGTGAAACTTTTGTTGCAAATCTCGCAGTTTATGGTTGACGTAGACGAATGCGTTTGCATGTGAGACTTCAAGAACTGCGCAGCGACGAAGCTGCGGTCACAGACTTCGCAAATGAACTTCTTGGAGTTCACCCCTTCATGTTTACTCCGGTGGATGTCCAGGTGGTACTGAGAGTTGACTTTGACGTCGCACTGGTCGCATTTGAACTTGCGCCGCTTTTTCGGCGCCTCTTTCGCTGGCGCCTCCGCCTCCGCCACCATCATCGGCACCTCCTTGTCGCCGACGCTGACGCTGCCGTGGAACTTTTTGTGCAGGATCAGGTAGTCCATCGCCTCGAACGACAAGTTACAATCCGTGCATCTGTATACTGTCTGTTTGTCGTAGTTCTCTTGTACTGTGTAGGATTCTGCCATTTTTTCGCGTTTGACCGACCGCGCGTCGGTTTCGGCGCCCGATGGCTCCATGATGCCTTTCATCCAGTGGTCCTGTATGCCGACGCCGGACTTCGGCTCCATTTGCATTACGAGTGACGCTATCAACGCATCTTCTCAGCACTTCAATATTGATCCATAAAACGGCCGCATAAGCTCCAAAACACGCGCGATCGCCGGCCGTAGCGATGGAAACGCTAATCTAGCATTGTTTATGCGAATTTACAAGGAAATATTGAAGTAAATTGTATGGGAAACACAAAAGCAGCCTTGTTACTATACCATAAATTCCAAAAGAGAAGCGCATTGGTTTTTTTTTCAAGCGGGCTAATGACAGCGTTTGCTTTTTAATTTTTGACAACTTTATTGTTGCTATTTGAAAAAAATAAATCTAATCGATACTTTTTTGGCCTGTTACACGTTCGCCCATATACAAAATCGATTTTTTGGAAAGTACAAGCACAGCTCTAGAAAAACAAATGACATGAACGAATAAGTGAATGAATGAAATGACACTCCTGAAAAATGGCTGCTTGTCGGTGTTGTTGTTTTCCAGTTTATTTTCGTAAAAATACTTAAAATTGTTTAATTTCAACTAGATGTTAGTTAATAAGTGAGTAATAATGGATTCTACAACAGAATTGAGTGAAGAAGCAGTTCCCAACACCACCAATATCACTGTTGTAAAACGTGAACTTGAAAAGGAAGGTGATTCAAGTTCTTCAGATAGAAATTCACAAGAAGATTCCCAAGACAGCGACGATGAGGCGATTTATCCTGAAAACTTACTGAAAGTAGAAGTGAATGAAAGCGACGAGGTTATTTCACCGGTTAATTTCATTCAGGTAAGCCGGGGACAGTAATGCGAATAGGTATCACGCCTACTATCCATTGCGTAGTAAGCAGAGCGTAACCGGTCGTAAAAAGCGTTCGATATCGCTGCGTCTGACGAATATTGCTTGTGGAAAGATTACCTTTTGAGTGATTGCCTGTAAAGATTACAGATGCTGTCCTCAAACAAAGAAGTCTTGTAATAAGAGCTGTGGCCAGCCACCCACCCACAACCCACGCCTATATGGCATGCGGGGTAGGCGAGCGTAAATGGCTGTACAAAAAGATCTGTTAAAACAACCATTTAAACCATGTGTGACAGAAGTTAGAGAGTTATTCAGAAGACTGTGTATCACCAAAGTGACAGGTAGTCAGCCTGTGGCCTAAATTTGCAATACACATCAACTCCCAAATACCTTAGTCGCTTCTTACGACACCCATAGGAAAGATATGGGGTGATGATATTCTAAGCAAGCTCCACTTGGCTATATAATTTTCTTTTTTCGTGTGGGACACCGTGTCGTTCAACGACCCGATGAACCCTGGTGTCAGAGTTTTTCAACCACATACTGCAAGTAGCAGGCCTGACATGGTTGTGTAACGACTGCCATCATAGACAGCAACTGGGACTGACGGCTTAACATGCCCATTCGAAGCACGGAGCCATCTCACTTGCGGACAGTCAGGTGGTTCAGCCTGCAATGTCCTAACCAGACTGGGAACAAATTCACAAAGTGATAAATATCAACTTTGTGAGTGACCCCACCGGGTCTTGAACCCGGAACCTTTTGCGTGGCAGGCTGGCATACTAACCACTGCGCCACATCGGCTGTGGGTATTTAATAAAATAACCATAGATTATTCTGTTTTGCAGAAGGAGCCTATTAAAAGGAAGCTTCTTGACTCACTGCCAGGAACCAAGAAGTCTGCCAGACTACAGAACAAACCCAGGAAGGCAGTATATGCATCAGATTCCGATGAGGAGAAGAAAGATGATAAATACAACTATTATGAAGAAGAATATGTGTAAGGATTTGAATACTCTTTTGAACCCTCTTGTTCCAATTCATCATCTTCCTGCCCCCATCCCAATTGCTTGGGGCCGGCGCAACACGCTTTTTTGATCACAAAACCCTCTTGTTCCAATTATTTTCTCTAATCTATTTTTGTTCAGTGTGTGTCAGTTCTAAATTACGCAACGGATTTTGATGCGGTTTTTTGCAACAGATATAGAGTGATTCAAGAGGAAGGTTTTGAGCATAAGCTTTCAATAATGCTAGCTGTTACACTAAGGCTCTTACATACACCAGGCGTCCATGCTTTCTCCCACTTATGGAGCCGCCGCCATTTTTATTCCCCTTCTTTTGTGAAATGGGTAGTACTTACAAGCTAAATAATAGGCGCGTCCAAATCAAGCGAGGCTGCTCGCGTGCTTATTGCCTCGCGCGGCAAACGACCAAAAAATTACGAGGCTCACCCGAGCCAACAAATGCTCACGGACGCGCGCGGGCCGAGCCAAAACCTACGCGCCTCAGAAGTTTGCCTATTAATTTATTTAGGCGTCTAAATTGGGCCGAATTTGGCGCGAGCGTATGCCGCGCGAGGCAATGAGCACGCAGTCAGCCTCGCTTGGTGTGGACGCGCGACAAAATGCGTTTTGGGTGAGGGAATGTTAGGCTGAGAATCCACCAGAGCTGTGCGAGGTAGCTTAGCGGTGTATGAGGAAAAATTTCACCAATCACTTCATTTTCCTAGCCTCGCTCAATGAAGTGATTCATAGTGTGTTTATGCAAACCTATGTTGCCAATTATCTCCTAAACCACTAGACTGATTTTGATGCGGTTTTCAGTGATAGATGAAGATTTGACTGTGGGAAATCTTCTTAGCTAGGTCTTACTTAAACCACTCACCAGGGGGCGATGCAGTAAACAGTCGCGGGCTTTATCAAAAATTAAATTTTGTTTTCACTTGTTCCAGTTGTAAAGTATGTCAAAGGAAATGTCCGAACAAGGCGAAACTGAAACGGCACATCAAATCACACAAAGGGGATGTGAAATGTCCCGTCTGTGCTGCACCCTTCGTCAATAAAAAAGTCATGGTTTGTATTTAGCTTATTTATAGAATATTTTTTTAATTTCCATGTGATGCCAGTCAGATTAGCACTATTCCATTTTTCTTGTTACTAGGCGCGTCCACATTTTCTTGTTACTCGCGCGGCAAACGACCAAAAAATGCTCGTGCTCCAGCGAACGCGCGCGTTCTGAGCCAAAATCAACGCGTCTCAGAGCCTTGGGCCGAACTTGGCTCGCCAGCGCTCGAGCGTATGCCGCGCGAGGCAGCGAGCAGCCTCGGGCAGTGTGGGCGCTCCTATTGTCGTAAAAGGCGACAAAAGAGACATGATAAGTACCTAGTAGTTCTGTATTCTAAATACCATAGCAATAAAAATCTGTGACTAACTATAATATTTTACTAACATAATTATTTTCTTATACTTCCAGGGAAAACATGTTGTGTTGGCGCACAAAAAGTCAGAGAAATGTGAAAAGTGTCCAGCTGTTTTCTATACGAAAGAACAACTACAAGAGCATAATCAGAAAAACAAACACAAAATCAAGCCAGAACCCACAGAAAATTTCGTTGAGCTGAATGAATTAATGTTAGTCAATAGAAAAGATGTCAGTTACGATATACAAGCAGCAATCGTGTCAAAGATGCATAAAGCAGTTCCGGTTAAAGATATATGCAAACTATATAACATAGCTGCTGACGTTGTAAATGAAATATGGAACGACAGAAATCAGTTTATACTACCTAAGAAAGTTGGAAGACGGACTATTGCTTATATAAATAATATTCTAGAACCACTGCTACTAGATTGGTATCATAAGGAAAAGACTAAAGATGTTTATATAACCGGTAGAATGATTCAGAATGTAGCAGAACAGATTGCGAGGGAAAAGGGTTTCGTTCATTTTAATGCGGGCAATAAATGGTTGGAAAGATTTAAAAAGAGACACAGTATCTACCTCAGCAACAGGAAAGAACGTACGAAAAGTCCGTCTGATCCGGTATGGAAAATCAAATGGTTCGAAGACCATTGGCAAAAACTACGAGTTGCATACACGGATGACGAAATTTATACAGCAGACGAAGTAGGGCTATTCTACAATCCTTCTAAAAGTAGAGAGCGGAAGTTCGCTGGTAAAAAATTTGTTCAAGGCGAAATGGAGGACCGATTATCAATATTCTTGTGTACGAATATGTCTGGGACTGACAAAAGAAAGCTTTTAGTTTGCGGCACAGAAGATCCATTAAAAAATTTGAACAGTAATCCATGCACATTACCTGTAGAGTATAAAAGACATACGCAATGCCATTTCACAACGGACATGTTTGAAGAGTATGTACAAAAATGGAACGCTGATCTCAGTAGCAAAAACCAAAAAGCTGTAGTACTATTAGATAGAGCAACGATACACTCCAAACTAGATTTATCCAATTTACATTTAGAATTTTTACCATGGAAAGCTATGAACACACTTATGCCTGTAAGAAACGGAATATATGCAAAGTTTCGGGCAGAATTTAGAAATCTTCTCTTACAGTTCAAAATTGGAAATGTCTTAAGAGGTCAAGACCGGTACTTAACTTGTTTAGAAGGACTAGAAATGCTAGAAAAAGCTTGGGAACGGACTCCTAGTTATGTTATATCAAAAAGTTTCGTAGACGTCGGATTTGAGGTTCAAGAAATGAAAGATACAGATAATTTTCAGCCAGATGTGTACGGTGAAAAGTTTTGCGAAATTCTAAGAGATTATGATGTAGAATCATATTTTATAGACCCCAACACTTTAGACATGTATCTGACAGTTGATGAAGACCTTTTAGTTGGTAAAGGTACGAGACCATCCTTATTTGGGGGCAATCATAAAGCGAAAGATGATGTTGTTATATTTCCAACGGACACTGGCAAAGATCTACCTTTAAACACGGGCTTGCCTGTATCAAACTATTTGGAGTTGTATATGAGAAATTTACGAATAAGACAGGCAGAGGCAGAAGCAGAAACTATAAGAAAGCTATTTAGTACTTAGTACGCTAGATAAATGTTCTTTAAAACAGTGGTTCCTAATCTTTTTGACGTAATTCTTTACCCATCTGGTCTATTTACGCATATAACTTTACCTACAATGATAGTACTACAGAAAACGTCACCGAAAACTACTAACGCAGTGACGCGAGCGCAGCGAGTGAAAATTATCGCGTCAACGACAAACACAAGACCACTAGCGCTATACATGAGCGAGACCACTAGCGCTATAAAACTGTCGCTTTCATAAGGTGCGTCCACACGAGGCTGCTCGCGCGCTAATTGCCTCGCGCGGCAAACGACCACAAAATTACGAGGCTTAACCGAGCCAACGCATGCTCGTGCTCGGGCGAATGCGCGCGGGCCGAACCGAAACCTACGCGCCTCAGAAGTTTGCTAATTAGTTTATTTAGGCGTCCAAATTAGGCCGAACTTGGCTCGCCTGCGCATGAGCGTATGTCGCGCGAAGCAATGAGGCAGCGAGCAGCGTCGGCAATCTGGACGCGCCTATTGACAAACAAGCGCAAGCGGAGCGAGCGCGACTTTTCACGCGGATGACATACCCACACAAGGACAAATACTCGTAATATTTGAATATATTTTTTTTTTAGACCCCATCATTATTTATTTATTTATTAAACTTAATGCCCGTGCATTCATTACAACTGTGACAACTGTACAATGGCAGACTTAGGCGTTTTCTCCCAGTCTGCCTTAGGGCATGTGCAATTTTATTAAAGTATTGAAACATTAGCAAATAAGTACAAGAGTAATAATCATACAAATAAAAGTGGAATTTAATGATAGCCAATTTACCCCCGCGAGGGTCAGTACCTCCAGGTTAGGAACCACTGTCTTTAACTATTGATGTTATTATTATTAAATCAATTTAGAGAAATATTATGTGAATAAAACAAAATTGTGGAAGTGCAACTATTAACTTGTAAAATAAAACTATTACTTACTTACTTTAACTTGTATTATTATTCTTTTAGATTATTTAAGTATAAAGTAACAAAAGTTATAATAACCACTCCTCTGTGGCGCATAACAATCTAGATCATTTATTAACAACAAAAGTAGTACCTACTTCTCTGCAAATTATAAAATTTTCTAACATGTCTGTCTGTATTTTAAAGATTTTAATAATGTTGGAAATGCTGAAAATAATGCATGAAGTGATTTTCTTTGTTCTAAAACTTCTAACTCTATACAAGACTAACAAACTATTAAATTGTTTAAACTTAAGTGCGCCATTTTAACTTTAATTTAAATATAAAAACGGATATTTGCACTTACTAAATATGTTATTTCATCGCGGTTTCTCGATTTAATATTAATATTTCGATGAAATAACATATTTAGTAAGTGCAAATATCTATTTTTATATATAAATTAAAACTAACAAACTAGCTATAATATTCACATTAAACATAAGTCATCCTAAGCTATTTAATGTTGGTACATGAACCAAGATTTTATTTAAAACCTGTTATGTAGTTTCACCTGTTGTAGGTATTTTGATTTTTTCTGTGGGAATAACATATACAAACTCTCAAAATAATAATATAATTACTATGAATTTCATGTGAATATTATAAAATTTGATAACTTAGCATAACTGACTAGTTACTAGACTATTGACTATTTTGTAATGATGGTGAAACATTTTTTCCAAGAACATTTTCTTTGTATTTCAGTTTTGGCACATTTGTGGGGTCTTTTACTAATTCTTCTTCATCTGTTAGCCTTTCTAATCTTTGGTCCTGGACGGCTTCTGGAAAAAATAAGAAAATAATAATGGTATTAATTTATTATTTT
Organism: Phthorimaea operculella; assembly: GCA_024500475.1. NCBI lineage: Eukaryota > Metazoa > Arthropoda > Insecta > Lepidoptera > Gelechiidae > Phthorimaea > Phthorimaea operculella. The sequence goes on along the minus strand of JANFCV010000228.1, from coordinate 390,806 downwards.
GTTTTCAACTATAAATATCAGCAAAAAGGTAGGTTTGTAGAAAGGGAGAATATATATAGGGGATAATATTTATACAAAAAAAGACAGACAATAAATTGGATTCAATGAACATTAGGCCACTTATTTTTGGGTTTAGGCAATTATTTGAGATAACTCTGAATACCTTATTATTTTGGTAAAAGTTGTTCAGTTTAATCAACTTCTTTAGAGGTACCTTTTGAAATATTTTCAGCTGATTTATTACTTATCATGAAAATAGAAATTGAATGGCTTACTGTTGTAAGGTGTATATCTATCAGATAGAAGACTCTCTATATTGTATCCTATGACACCGACAACTGCTGCCACCGGCAGCGTAAGATATGGGGCGTTAGTCCTCAAAAACCGCATTATTAGGGGCCACATCATCTGAAAATAGAATAGAGATATTATTTAGTACCTTGTGGTAGTGGCTAAGAATATTGCCATGGAGAACACTCCATAGTCCATTCAGGGTGTTTCGTAAAAGGGGATGTAGAGTTTTTGATCTTGGCTGAATATCTATCAACTATGATCAACCGCATATTGGTGGTCTCTCTTTTTGTGTGGGACACGGAGTCATTCAACAACCCGATGAACCCTGTTGTCAGAGTTGTGGTGATACCACCTACAATAGCATTCCCAAAGAAAGTTGACGTGAGGCAGGCGGTCGAACATAAAACATTGCCTAAACTTTTTGCTACATGATTTTGTGTTCTATAAAAACATGTTGCGCCGACCACAACTGATTTGGGGTAAGGACAGGCACATGAATGATGATATTATTTAAATGCACTCTAGATCTAATAACGTAGAATGTTTATAAAAGAAAACAACGTTGAATCTGATAAGATTACTTCAGTGTTACGACAAAGAGCTAGAGTGGGAAATCAAAATAAATGCATCTAGCTGGTAATATTCAGAGGTTATGTGTGAAAATTAAATGATATTAGAATGAATACGGGGCATAAAAGATACTCACTTAAGTTTTTGAGATCTAAACGGAGTAAAACGAAGAAAATTTCTGTTAATTTATTATTTTATATCGCAAATCGCAGGTTACGAGCGCAAAACTTTCGAACTATAATTTTGAAGTTGACGTTTTCGTTCAGAAACAGTGATACCAGCTCTTCCAAACAATAGTCTGCAGTTTTTTATTCTGGCCTTGATTTCTGTTGAATGAAAAGCATCTATGAAAAAGTTGTATATTAGTATAATGAGGCCGATCTTGACATCATCATCTGCCTGCCCTTATCCCAATTTATTTGGGTCTGAGGCCTATCTTAATAAAAAAAAAACTTTGTATTTAGTATTATCGTCAATAGATGGCGCTGATCCATTAACACAAGAAACAAAATTTGTCAGTTGCAATCGTAGACCCGATGCAGTCGGACATAACTATACTCGTCGGCTGTGTCGATGCCGCAAATTGCAAATAAGCATAATTTTTATTTGTAATTATCGCTATGGCGCTACTACCTAAGCGTCGTGATACCGTCGTGGTCGACGAGCTGTTGGCGTTCGTGCAGAATAAGCTGGATGTGATGGACGTGGTCAGCCTGGAGCAGATCTGCCTCACCAGCTACTCCGACGTCGACATCTACACGGCCATGGCGCACCTGAATGAAACCGCCGAACCCAAGCATGTGCGTCTCACCATGCGCAATAAGGAGGGCAGTGGCAAGAAAACATCCGGACATTTTCGTGTGTTCCAGAATGAAGATCCCGATGACGTCCCGACGTATGTAGCATGAGACCTGAACAAGCTACCGCCAGTGACCTTTGACCATGTTGACGTCACTACGCTGCTTAAGGACATCGTGTTACTGAAATCCGACGTCAAGGAATTAAAAGAAAAATGGGACACCGCTGAACATGTGAGTGCCGAGCTGCGACGCGAGTTGGCCGCATTACGTGAGCAAAACGCCGCGTCAGCGACTCCGCTAGCCGCGTGCGTAAACATGCAGCGCGGCGTCGTCGCCGTGCAACTTGAAACCGCACCGGTCAGCGATTCCACGCGCCCAGCAACTGAAAAACAGCCCGATAAACTGCGGGTCAGCGACCCCGCAGCTGACATGAAGAACGACAACAACACCCTGCCGCCTCCACCGCCCTGCCCCGAGCCTGCGCTGCATCCCGATGCTGCTCCCTTTGTACCTGGGAGGCAAAAGGAAGTTCCACCGCAGAAGACTCGCCGCCCTCGCCGCAAGCGGCAGCCTGCACCTCCCGTGACGCAAAATGGGAAGCAGAAGGCAAGCCCTGCGGTGAAAGAAGACAACGTCGCGTCTAAAGCTATTGTTGACGAGGAAGGCTACACACTGGCGGAATCCAGGAAGCGCCGACTTCGTCGCAACCGCAATAAACGCGGCACTGTTTCCGCGGCTTCAACAACGCTGAAGGCTGCCGAACCTATCACGCAGCTGTATGTGTCACGGTTGGACTGCAACACGACACCCGAGGACATCCTGCAGCACGTGAATAGGATGTGTCAGCTTCGCCAGGATCTTCCAGCGATCCCCGCCGATTCGACGGTGGAAATCCGACAGCTGCGCTGTGCTGTAAAGTTGCGACTAATTTTAGGTCTTTTGTCTTGTCGGTTCCCCGAAAATTCGTGTGCAAGTTCATGCGGGAAGATTTCTGGCCACAGGGAGTCGTATTTAGGCGCTATCGACCCCCTGTGCAACGTGAGTCGCTACCGCCGCCGCCGCCGTCGGCTAAAGTGCCTACGTAGCTTAAGTAATAAATAATTGTAGTGTGTTTATAGTATCTTATTTAGACTTAAGTTTTATTGTATTGTTTTATTTTATTCTATGGGCCCTGGTTGCCTGAAATAAACGTTATTATTATTATTTTTTCGTTTATCTTAAGATTATCTCTCTTTTCAGAGGAATTCTTCCCTTCCTCCGTCTATTATTATTATTATTATTTTTATGGGTTACTTTTTATTCTCTTCTTCTTATTATTATTATTATTATAAAATAGTCCTTGCTCAAATAGCCAGGCGCGGATACAAGGGGGGGGGGGCATAGGGGCAATGGAAGATAGAAGTCTTATACGGAGTGTTAGGGACGGTGTAACGAAAACTTTGCAGGCGTGCTCAGACCATGAAACTGAACAACTTTTACTATGGAGCCAATGGTGGGAAACGAAAAAAAAATTCCGACCTCCCATACAAAGACCAAAGTCAGTCAGCTGACCGTGATTTTTGTATGGGAGGTCGGAAAAAAATGATTCGTACGCCTAAAAGGTAAACTGTAGCGATACTAACTAGTTTTTAAGATCTTTTTGTACAACCTACAGTTACGAATAAACTATTTGATTGATTGATTGAATTTTTTTTTCGTTACACCGTCCCTAACACTCTGTTCGGATAGAGAGAAATGCAACTTTGCGCAGCCAGCAGTGATAGTGAATGTGGAATTTCCTTACTGGTGAAATTGAATACGTGACTGATTTGTTGTGTAAGTGGATAGATGGCGCTAGCCATCTATCGATGATTATACTAGCTATCAAGCACTCAATTTTATTTTATTTGATAGATGTCTCAAAACGCCATAAAGGTACAAAACAATGTCAAAATCTCTATTTTTTTAAGTCCTGGCAATACCAATATTTTTACGCACAGATTTTGCGCTACTCGATGTGTGCAAGTGAAAAAGCAAGATACATATTTAGTAGAGCGTTATCTCCTTCTTTCTTATCCATACTTCCTCTTTCTGACAATGAAAAAAAAACCGGCCAAGAGCGTGTCAGACACGCCCACAAATAGGGTTTCGTAGTCAACGTTTAAATATCAGGTTTTTCAGCATTACAAACTTAATTTTGTTGCTGGTTTGTTAGCAGCAGTATGATGACCAAACGCAAATAGAAAAACTAATTTTTTTCTGAAACCTTTAAGGGTACAATATCCGTTATAGTTTTCATTGTAACTTCCGATTGTAAGCTATATTCCATATTTATTTCAAATTATTAGCGTTTATACTTAGAAGTTACAGCTGGAACAAATTATGGGTCAAAAACGCCCTTTTTAAAAGCAAATATCTCGTGACAGAAACATTTTAGTGACTTTGTTTCAAAGAAACCTCACCTTAGTTTTCAAAGACCTATTCAACGATAACCTACTCAATATTACAGAAGAAAAAATTTTTTTTTGCTTCCCTTTCACTTGTATGGGCGGGGGTCCAAAAAACATTTATAATATTTTTTTTTAACATTTCTATATTCGGGTCAACACGATCTATCTTCACACCAAATTTGATGTCGATAGCTTCAAAACTGACGAAGTTATGAGGGCGCGGCATACAGACAGACAGACAGACAGACAGACAGACAGACAGACAGACAGACAGACAGACAGACAGACAGACAGACAGACAGACAGACAGACAGACAGACATGACGAAACTATAAGGGTTTCTAGTAGACTACGAAACCCTAAAAACAGAAATTTATGAATTTCTGAACGATTATCTCAATGTCACTTGTGAAAACATAACCTAAAAACTTAAAAATTTCTTGCAGCGAAGTTTATTTATTTCGTAGATATTACTATGAATATCGCATGAATTTGAGTTCCGTCTGATACATCCAAACTCACAGAAAATGTTACACACAAAACTGAGCACCGCTCGGTGCCCAGCGAAGAGTTTCTTCACAACTGCCGAACCAAAATATTTACGTAATTTTTTCAATGTTTTGGCTAGGAACTACGCTAAGCAGAAGACTGCAAGCTCTGTTTACAGGACTATGAACGTTTTTGACCGTAATGCGAAGAAGTTGCAGCGGGAAAGAGCCGCACAGAGAGAAGATTATCATTTGTCCGAGTATATCAAAGAGGAGGTTGGTTGGAGGACAGCCGACAGGATTTTTGATATAAAGAGGACCTTTAAACATGCTGTGGAACTTGGTAAGTAAATAATTTCATTTATTATTCGCATGGATTTCAATATTCCTGCCCCGAAAAGGTATACGCTGACCACTGCATCTCTACAAAATGTTATCAGGATTACCTTATTTTTAAGGCGGGTATTCATTGGGGACAAAATCCCAAAACTTTGTTTATGACACAAAGTTCCGAACAAAAGTTCCCAATTTGGACGTATTTTGAACAATGTTCGCAAAAAAAGCGTATACACATTGAGGACATTGTTCATATACATTGCATATAAAGCATCTGGGATTTTGTCCCCAATGAATACCTGGCTTGAAGTTATTCAAGAGGTTGAATTTGTTCGTCCCTTTCATGCTAGAGCAGTTACATGAAATAACGTAACTGTAGAGTCACTTTAAAGGCGAGTATTCATTAGAGAACATTTCTGGGACAAGTTCTGAAACATTATATAAATACAAAACTTCCCCAATAATGTTCCCAATGAGGATGCATTTTAAACAATGTTTCAGAACATAGTTCCCAAGGAAAAAGTATCCTCATTAGGAACTTTTCGGGAACATTGTCCCGAAACATTGTGTAAGAAACAAAGTTTCTAGGATTTTGTTTTCAATGAATACCTGGTTTAAAATAATAAGGAATGAATAAAACTATTGTATGATTTGATTGAAATTAATATCATCAGCAGTTTTTTTAACTTTATGTACTCTGTTGATTCCCAGCTGCCGTCTATTACATTACTTTAATCTATAACATCAAATTCCAGGTGCCTGCCGAGGCTACGTGTCCCGCCACCTTCTCCCTGACAGCGTAGAGAAGGTGACACTCTGTGACACGTCACCGACACATCTCGAGAAGGCTATCGTCGGAGAGGGGCTGCAGGTTGAAAGGCGGGTCATGGATGAGGAGCATATTGATGTAAGTAGGTCTTGGAGTATATACAGCGTGCCCCGGTTATAGTGGCCCAAAGAAAAAACTGGATTCTGAACAACTAAGCTAACATAATAATAAAATAAATAAATAAAATAAAAAGCCTTTTATTTCGTTCCCACATGCATAAACCTTACATTTTCATTTCAAAATTTCATTGTTTACTTGGGGGGGGGGGGTTTGTTTGGGGGGGGAAGCTAACATAATAGCAAAAAAATATTGTTTAATATTTGAAGAAAATAAAATGGACCTTCCATACTAATTTTGCTGTCTGATAGAGCATTTTATATGCGATCCAATTCTTTTCTTCAAATATTGAACAATTTTCTTTGCTATTATGGTAGCTTAGGATGTCCAGAGTCTTGATTTATTTTAACACCATAACCGGGACACCCTGTATATAATCAGTCTATGGGCGCATCAGTGCTGACTTGATCAGGAGTAGAAGTGGTTGCCATGAAAATCGGCTGGAGAGATTATCATCATAAGCAGGCTATAGAGTGCTCGTAAAGCGTTGCACCATACTGTCCAAAACGTAAGCTGTTGCTCCCTAGATATGTCAAATGTATGAGAAGTAATAGAAGTTCAAATGAAGTTGCTTTTTGCGTTTCTGTCTGTCTGTCATGGAATTCGCTAACGCCTCCTAAACCGTGGAACAGATATTGATGCGGTTTTTGTAATAGATAGTGTGATTAAAGACGATACAGGAACATATTGATTCGAAGCCAATTTTAATCCAAAAAATATTATGTTTGTGGCAACCATCTTCTTAGTGGAACAAACTACCGCAATCAGTGATCAGTGCTCCCTCAGTAAACTCTTTTAAAAACAGACTAGATAAACATTTGACTCAAGTGCAGTGATATACACGCATCAGCACAATGTGCTGCTAGTGTATCAAGAATAATAATAATAATAAGTTACCTTGAGTTTTCAGTTAAAGTCAGTAAGCGTCAAAACCGTCGCTAGTACTGAGTTTCCCTAAATTGTGGTTTAAGTGTCAAATGTTACAAATGAATTCTTTTTCCAGTTTCCAGACAGCAGCGTAGACCTGGTAGTGTCAGCATTAACACTGCACTGGGTCAACGACCTGCCTGGCGTGTTTGACAAGGTCATGCGGATACTCAAACCAGACGGGGTGAGTGTGACAGCTGTCATCTGTAATGTAGAACTCATCAATGGTCAACGACCTGCCTGGCGTGTTTGACAAGGTTATGCAGATACTTAAACCAGACGGGGTGAGTGTGACAGCTGTCATCTGTAATGTAGAACTCATCTAAATAAATATCCAGGGACGTAAAAAAAATATCCAGGACATTTCACACAGCGCCATCTAGCCCTAAACTAAGCAAAGCTTGTATTATTGGAACTAGATAGCTGATATCAATAGTCACATACTTTTTTTGTAAATATGCATACATATTATACATAGAAAACACCCAGACTAAACACAAATATTTGAAAATTGACTTGACAAACATTTGTGTTGCTGGGGATCGAACCCACGACCCTCGGCGTGGCAGGCAGAGGTAATTCCCATTGTCAGAGCCAATGGAACTAGTGCGAAAAAAACGTTCGCAGTAGTTCCATGGAACTAATCTCAATGGAACTACTGCGAACGAAGGTTATCTACTACGCCATCGGGACTGTCTTAGACTTATTTAGACCTACAAATCTGTAATGTAGAACTCATCCATCATAACACTGCGCTGGGTCAACGACCTGCCTGGCGTGTTTGACAAAGTCATGCGGATACTCAAACCGGACGGGGTGAGTTTGACAGCTGTCATCTGTAATGTAGAACTCATCAAGGGTCAACGACCTGCCTGGCGTGTTTGACAAGGTTAACGGCGATTAACACTGCGCTGGGTCAACGACCTGCCCGGCGTGTTTGACAAAGTCATGCGGATACTCAAACCGGATGGGGTGAGTGGAAGTAAAGCTTTGTATTCATCATAATTTACAGCCACAATAGTCCACTGCTGGCCATGGGTTCCCCTTTTATCACCCGTGTTCTCCTTCGAATGGGTCACCAAGTCGTCGGACCACCCAGTGAACCCTGGTATGAGAGTTTTCAACCGCCTACTGCCAGTAGCAGGCCTCTGACATGGTTGTGTAACGACCGCCATCATAGACAGCAACCGGGACCGACGGCTTAACATGCTCTCTGAAGCACGAAACCATCTTGCTTTTTGGACAATCAGGTGGTTCAGCCTGTGATAAATAAGTAATAAATACCAACTTTGTGAGTGATCCACCGGGAATTGAACCCGGAGCCTCCAGCGTCGCAGGCAGTATTATTAACCACTGCGCCACATTGGATTTCACCCTAAAAACGATGTTTTCCCTTTCAGGTATTCATGGCATGCGTATTCGGCGGTGACACACTTATGGAGTTACGACAATCTTTACAATTAGCCGAGTTAGAGCGAGTCGGTGGGATGTTCTCACATATTTCACCCTTCACTAGAGTTCGGGACATCGGTGGACTTTTAACCACGTAAGTGGCACACTTTTACAGCAAACATTAAGCACTTTGGTTGACCATGACATGACACACTTATGGTCGACCATGACACACTTATGGTCGACCATGACACACTTTGGTTGACCATGACATGACACACTTATGGTCGACCATGACACACTTTGGTTGACCATGACATGACGCTTCTATGGTCGACCATAACATACTTTGGTTGACCATGACATGACACACTTATGGTCGACCATGACACACTTTGGTTGACCATGACATGACACACTTATGATCGACCAATTTAACACTTTGGATGACCATGACATGACACACTTATGGTCGACCAAAACACACTTATGGTTGACCATTGGCACACTTATGGAATTACGACAATCTTTACAATTAGCCGAGTTAGAGCGAGTCGGTGGCATGTTCTCACATGTTTCACCATTCACTAGGGTCCGGGACATCGGTGGACTGCTTACTACGTAAGTGGGATTTGGAGTCTACTAACGACCTAGATTTGTAAGACTTCCCTAGGGGTCAGGGACATTGGTGCACGGTTGACTACATAAGTGGGACATTGGGTCTACGTACAACCGAACCGAACGGGGCGTAGAGTCTACGAATGACCCTTAATGGGGATAATATAGTCTACGAGCGATCCAGTAGTGGGACGTTGAGTCGATGAATGACTCAGTGTCAAATACATCCCTATTGTAAGGGACATCGGTGGACTGTTGACTACGTAAGTGGGATGTTGGCTCTACCAATGACACAGTTATACGACAATCTTTGGCAACAACTGGTCGACAACTGGCCGAGTTACGCCAACTCAATCTATCGAGCGCAGTGAGGCAATCACTTTTATCTACACTTCATACATAATGTTCCTATTACAAATTCGAAAGCAAATGTATAAGCAACTGCTTTACAGCCATTCAGCCTTTAAAAAAAATGTCGATATCATAAAGTAAAAATGTCGATGTCATAAAGTACTTTTTTCTGAAGTAAGATAATAAAAAAAAAACAAATGTCACGACACAATCAAAGAATAGGACGACACTTGAAATTATGAGGACTTATTTATTATTAAATCTTTGCTTCAAATAATTTTCCGAATTAAAATTTACCGATTAATGCTTTTTAATTTTAAAAGTTGTTCCGTTTTTATGAGCTTCCATTTTAACGTTTAGTTAAAAAGTTACTTATGTATAAAAGTCGTTCAGTTGTTGGTTCAGTAGATATGCTTGCAATCGCCATATTGAAGTGCGGAGGGATGAATTATTTTTCATAGTTTTTCTTGTAAAGTGTAGATAAGATAGTGTATGCAATTGCAATATAATTAGGCTTTAGAATGCTCGTGTCAAACTATTATCATAAACAGACACTCTCATCACTAAAGCCTCTTATTATAAGGCAATTGCATAAACTACTATTATGGATTGTCTATTGCTCGTTAAATGTATTAGATAGTTGTATATGTATCTTTGTGTATATTAGACGGAATTTTATTTTATCACCAGTAAAAACTCACTTTCTTTCCTTACAATTCCAGAGCGGGCTACGTGCTACAAACGGTGGATGTTGATTCAATCACCGTCTGGTACCCCAGCGCTTGGCATGTAATGCGGGATGTAAGGTTATTAGGTAAGTCGCATAATCTCTCTCTCTCTCTCTCTCTCTCTCTCTCTCTCTCTCTCTCTCTCTCTCTCTCTCTCTCTCTCTCTCTCTCTCTCTCTCACACTGTTTGGTATCCCAGCGCTTGGCATGTAATGCGGGATGTAAGGTTATTAGGTAAGTCGCATAATCTATCTCTCTCTCTCTCTCTCTCTCTCTCTCTCTACAAACGGTGGATGTTGATTCAATCACCGTCTGGTACCCCAGCGCTTGGCACGTCATGCGGGATGTAAGGTTATTAGGTAAGTCGCATAATCTATCTCTCTCTCTCTCTCTCTCTTTCCTTCCAATTCCAGAGTGGGGTACTATTAGGTAAGTCGCATAATCTCTCTCTCTCTCTCTCTTTCCTTCCAATTCCAGAGTGGGGTACTATTAGGTAAGTCGCATAATCTATCTCTCTCTCTCTCTCTCTCTCTCTCTCTCTCTCTCTCTCTCCTACAAACGGTGGATGTTGATTCAATCACCGTCTGGTACCCCAGCGCTTGGCATGTGATGCGGGATGTAAGGTTATTAGGTAAGTCTAACTAAAACTCGAAGGTAGCAGGTTCAAATCCTGAATGCTGTGAAAAATTTTGCAAGTTTTCCAAAAATTGTATATCTAACACGAGAAGTGTTTTAAAAATTTGGTATTTAACTCTAACTAATCTCGGGCCACTTTAATAGGCCAATTTTAACATCTGCCAGTTCTTTACTAAAAGAGGTGTCAAAAAAGAAAACAGACTTTATGTCAAAGCATGATCATGATTTTGACAGCTGTCGAAATTGGTTTATTGAAGTGGCTCAAGTTAATAAGTCGACGTAATGGCACCATAGTACTGTCTTTCGAATAGGCCATATTTGGTCATGTTAATGCTATGATATAAGGTCTATTTTTCTTTGTTGACATGTGTCTTAGTATGCATTTGACAGCTGACATACATGGCCTTTTGGAATGACGGTACAATAGTACTATAGGTAAGAATAACCAATGTGAGATGAGGTTAACCTGGCTACAAACGGTGGATGTAGATTCAATCACCGTCTGGTACCCCAGCGCTTGGCATGTAATGCGGGATGTAAGGTTATTAGGTAAGTCTCATAATCTCTCTCTCTCTCTCTCCCCCCCTCTCTCTCTCTCTCTCTCTCTGTCTCTCTCTCTCTCTCTCTCTCTCTCTCTGGTACCCCAGCACTTGGCATGTAATGCGGGATGTAAGGTTATTAGGTAAGTCGCATAACCTATCTCTCTCTCTCTCTCTCTCTAGATTCAATCACCGTCTGGTACCCCAGCGCTTGGCATGTAATGCGGGATGTAAGGTTATTAGGTAAGTCGCATAATCTATCTCTCTCTCTCTCTCTCTCTCTCTAAGGTTATTAGGTAAGTCGCATAATCTCTCTCTCTCTCTCTCTCTAAGGTTATTAGGTAAGTCGCATAATCTCTCTCTCTCTCTCTCTCTCTCTCTCTCTCTCTCTCTCTCTCTCTCTCTCTCAAACGGTGGACGTAGATTCAATCACCGTCTGGTACCCCAGCGCTTGGCATGTTATGCGAGATGTAAGGTTATTAGGTAAGTCTAACTAAAGTTCGAAGGTAGCAGGTTCAAATCCTGTCTGCGGTGAAAAATTTAGCAAGTTTTCCAAAAAATTGTATACCCAACACGAGAAGTGTTTCTAACTAATCTCGGGCCACTCCAATAGGTCAATCTTGACATCTGCCAGTTCTATACTAAAAGAGGTGTCAAAAAAAGAAAACAGACTTTATGTCAAGGAATTAGCATGATTTTGACAGCTGTCGAAATTGGCTTATTGGAGTGGCTCGAGTTAATAAGTCGACGTAATGGCACCATAGTACTGTCTTTCGAATAGGCCAAATTCGATCATGTTAATGCTATGATATAAGGTCTATTTTTCTTTGTCGACATGTTCGCTAGTATGCATTTGACAGCTGTCATATATGGCCTATTGGAATAACGGTACAATAGTACTATATGTAGGTAAGGATAACCAATGTGATGTGAAGTTAACCTGGCTACAAACGGTGGATGTAGATTCAATCACCGTCTGGTACCCCAGCGCTTGGCATGTAATGCGGGATGTGAGGTTATTAGGTAAGTCTAACTAAAGTTCGAAGGTAGCAGGTTCTAATCCTGCCTCTGCTGTGAAAAATTTTGCAATTTTTCCAAAAATTGTATTGTACCTAACAAAAAAAGTGTTTTAAAAATTAGGTATTTAAAGCCCTTACTAATCTCGAGCCACTCCAATAGGTTCATTTTGACAGCTGTCAGTTCTATATTAAAAGAGGTGTCAACAATGGAACACAGACCTTATGTCAAAGCATGATCATGATTTTGACAGCTGACGAAATTGGCTTATTAGAGTGGCTTGAGTTAATAAATCGAGATAAGGTTATTAGGTAAGTCTGCAATTCCAGAGCGGGCTACGTGCTACAAACGGTGGACGTAGATTCAATCACCGTCTGGTACCCCAGCGCTTGGCATGTAATGCGCGATGTAAGGTTATTAGGTAAGTATAACTAATCTCGGGCCTCTCCAATAGGCCAATTTTGACATCTGCCAGTTCTATACTAAAAGAGGTGTCAACAAAAGACAACAGACCTTATATCAAAGCACTGTCATGATTTTGACAGCTGAAAATAAGAAATAGATAAAATGACATGCATCGACCGGGGATCGAACCCGGGCCGCATCGTCGCTGGATCGTCGCTTGGAGACGAGCATCAAGAGATAGATAATTTGGCGTTCATCGGCCGTGCATCGATAGCTCAGTGGCAGAGCGGTGGGGCGTTTACCCATGCGGCCCGGGTTCGATCCCGGTCGATGCATGTCATTTTATCTATATCTTATTTTCACTTGTGAGAATAATATAGCACTGTGAGTGCATTACAATCCCAATAGATTTTGACAGCTGTCAAAATTGGCTTATTAGAGTGGCTCGAGTTAATAAATCGAGATAAGGTCACTAGGCAAATCTAACTAATCTCGGACCACTTTTGACAATATGCCAATTATGACAGCTGCCATTCTATACTAAAAGAGATGTCAAAAAAAGAAAACAGACTTTATGTCAAAGCATGATCATGATTTTGACAGCTGTCAAAATTGGCTTTTTTGAGTGGCTCGAGTTAATAAGTCGACGTAATAACATCACAGTACTGTCTTTCGAATAGGCCATATTAAATCATGTTAATGCTATGATATAAGGTCTATTTTTCTTTGTTGACATGTGTCTTAGTATGCATTTGACAGCTGTCATATATGGTTTATTGGAATGACGGTACAATAGTACTATATGTAGGTAAGAATAACCAATGTGATATGAAGTTAACCTGGCTACAAACGGTGGATGTAGATTCAATCACCGTCTGGTACCCCAGCGCTTGGCATGTAATGCGGGATGTAAGGTTATTAGGTAAGTCTAACTAAAATTGGAAGGTCGCAGGTTCTAATCCTGCTTGCTGGGAAAAAAAATGCAAGTTTTCTAAAAATTGTATAGGTACCTAACACGAGAAGTGTTTTAAAAATTTGGTATTTAACTCTTAACTAATCTCGGACCATTCCAATAGGTCAATTTTGACAGCTGCCAGTTCTATACTAAAAGAAGTGTCAACAAAGGACAACAGACCTTATGTCAAAGCTTTAGCATGATTTTGACAGCTGTCGAAATTGGCTTATTTGAGTGGCTCGAGTTAATAAGTCGACGTAATGGCACCATAGTACTGCCTTTCGAATAGGCCATATTTGATCATGTTAATGCTATGATATAAGGTCTATTTTTCTTTGTTGACATGTGTGTTAGTATGCATTTGACAGCTGTCATATATGGCCTATTGGAATGACGGTACAATAGTACTATAGGTAAGAATAACCAATGTGATGTGCGGTTAACCTGGCTACAAACGGTGGATGTTGATTCAATCACCGTCTGGTACCCCAGCGCTTGGCACGTCATGCGGGATGTAAGGTTATTAGGTAAGTCGCATAATCTATCTCTCTCTCTCTCTCTCTCTCTCTCTCTCTCTCTCTCTCTCTCTCTCTCTCTCTCTCAATCTTGACAGGTCAATTTTGACAGCTGCCATCTATACTAAAAGAGGAGTCAACAAAGGAAAACAGACCTTATGTCTAAGCATTAGCATGATTTTAACAGCTGTCAAAATTGGCTTATTGGAGTGGCTCGAGTTAATAAGTCGACGTAATGACACCATAGTACTGTCTTTCGAATAGGCCATATTTGGTCATGTTAACGCTATGATATAAGGTCTATTTTTCTTTGGCGACATGTTCCCTAGTATGTGTTTGACAGTTGTCATATATGGCCTATTGGAATGACTGTACAATAGTACCTACTATAGTTAAGAATAACCAATGTGATATGAGGTTAACCTGGCTACAAACGGTGGACGTAGATTCAATCACCGTCTGGTACCCCAGCGCTTGGCATGTAATGCGGGACGTGAGGTTATTAGGTAAGTCGCATAATCTATCTCTCTCTCTCTCTCTCTCTCTCTCTCTCTCTCTCGCCTTCGGATGTTGATTCAATCACTGTTTGGTACCCCAGCGCTTGGCACGTCATGCGGGATGTGAGGTTATTAGGTAAGTCGCATAATCTCTCTCTCTCTCTCTCTCTCTCTCTCCTTCCAAATCACCGTCTGGTACCCCAGCGCTTGGCATGTAATGCGGGATGTAAGGTTATTAGGTAAGTCGCATAATCTATCTCTCTCTCTCTCTCTCTCTCTCTCTCTCTCTACAAACGGTGGATGTTGATTCAATCACCGTCTGGTACCCCAGCGCTTGGCATGTAATGCGGGATGTAAGGTTATTAGGTAAGTGACAGCCGATGTGGCGCAGAAGGTTCCAGGTTCAATTCCCGGTGGGGTCACTCACAAAGTTGATATTTATCACTTCGTGAATTTGTTCCCAGTCCGGTTAGGATATTGCAGACTGAATTTGAATCTTAGAATCTTCAATCTCTTTGAATCTTTGAATCCACCTGGTTGTCCGAAAATCAAGATGGTTCCGTGCTTTGGATGGGCACGTTAAGGCGTCTGTCCCGGTTGCTGTCTATGATGGCGGTCGTTACACAACCTTGTCAGAGGCCTGCATTTTTCGGTAAATGATTTGTCCTCATAATTTCAACTCTCATCCCGCCCAGGTGACATTTGTTTTCTTTTAATTTAATTACTTTTGGCACCGGAAATAAAAAAGCGGCATATTCGTTTCATGTTTTCCAAATACTTGAAATCGAGTTACTTTAAGTAGCTGATGGTGATAAGAAAGTTTTTCTAAAGGCTACATATTTATAAAGCAGTTCATAACGAAACTGCATTCGATTCTATAAAACCAACATTACTAAACGAGTGTATAATAGTAGTTTATGCAACTGCCTAATAATGAGAGGCTTTAGGATGTGAGTGTCTGTGTTTATCGAGGCGCAGCCGAGTGTGATAATAGTTTGACACGAGCATTCTAAAGCCTAATTATATGCAGTTGCATACACTATTTTATGTACACTCTACAAGAAAAACTATGAAAAATAATTCAAACCTCCGCACTGCAATATGGCGATTGCAAGCCTATCTACTGAACCACCAACTGAACGACTTTTGTACATAAGTAACTTTTTAACTAAACGTTAAAATGGAGGCTCATAAAAACTGAACAACTTTAAAATTAAATAGCATTTATCGGTGAATTTTAATTCGAAAAATGATTTGAAGCAAAGATTTAATAATAAATAAGTCCTCATAATTTCAATTGTGTCGTCCCGCCCGGGTGACACTTGTTTTTTTTTTCATTTGACTTACTGTTGGCCAGTGTCAAATTGGAACAGATTACAATTTGGTACGCGGGTCAAATCGTTTAATTTTTTTTTCTAATACTAGAAATCGAGTTACTTTATGTAGCTGCCAGTAGTATGAAAGTTTTTTTTTAAAGGCTGTATATTCGTAATGCAGTTCATTACGTTCGTACTTTCGATTCTGTAAAACGAATATTACGAAATGAGTGTAGATAAATGTGTTATCTATCTATCTTTGTAGCCTTTTCAAGAAAACATGAATTCCCTTGTATTTCAGGTGAGGCGAATGCTGCATACAATCGTCCACTAAGAATACCCAAAGACGTACAATTCGCTGCAGCCGCCATCTATGATGAGATGTATGGCAAGGTATGTGTAACACTCGACCAACCAAACTAGACGACTGGCACAGAATAGACAATAGTACGTAGTATAGTACTACATACAGAACGGACACTCTCCCCCCCGCACCCGCGCCGCTTACCCGCCCCCGCCCGCGAAATGTCAAAAAATTAGTAAAGACTTAAGTAAACCAAAGTTCTAGGTATGGCGCTGGACTTGTTGCATGTTCGTTTCATCCAAGAAAGTTTCCTCGTAGTTTCTTGTATTAGACTGAAACGAAGGAGGTGCCATATTCATGTCTATAAAAAAAGGCGCGAACATTGAACTGAGTTCGCCTTAGAGTCTCGGATGGATATGTTTCATAATAAAATTATTGGAAAAATTTAAATTAGCGGCAACTAGGTAGTAGGTACGTACATTATTTATTTATTACATCCTCTTTGGTAGATACTGTACGTAGTCATCAGGTGTATTTTTTTTTTTTTTTTTTTATTTATGATGGGCTTACTCTTGACCCCAATCTTACCCTAGAGCAGAGATGGGATCTACGGTGGAGCGAGCTTGCCCAGAAGATGCCTATTCACTCTAGACTTAAAGAGATTCAGGTTATATGCACTCGGAAATACAGACGCAGGCAGGGAATTCCATTCTTTAGCCGTGCGCATAATGAAAGATGATTTGAAGCGCTTAGTGCGTAATGTGGGTATATCAACTAAGAACGGATGGTAGCCGGCCGTGCGTCTGGATGTCCGATGGAAGAAAGGAGACGGTGGTATGAGCTCATGCAGCTCACGCGCACACTCTCCGAAGTACAATCTGTAGAAGACCGATAGGCAAGCAACCTTGCGGCGGTGAGCCAGGCTGTGAAGCTTGGTCGCCACCAGTTTTTTATCGCCTATTAATCTCTTTGTATCAAAACAAAACGAATGTCAACCCTGCACTCACACGCCTGTCGTCACGCACACATACACAAGTAAAAATGACAGTTGTCTATAACGAGACCGTTGTATGGGAGTGTCCGAGGGGTGCCACTGGTTATGTTTGATAAGTGCATCTATCTACGATAAACCATAACAGCTTCAACAGTCCACTGCTGGACATGAGCCTCCCCCTATCGGGGGGTATTGCCGTACTGATTGGCGAGCGCAGTTCAAGTTGTTGCATTTACAAGGAACGCTGCTGCCCGTTCCCTGAAGGATTATCCCTTAGTAGCTTTTTACGACATTCACGGGTAGAATTAGGGTGATGCAATTCTAAACCAGCATCACACTTCAATCTACGATAAAATATATGTTTATTTAGCGCTCGTCGAACAAAATTAGACAAATGTTTATATTTGGTAGATACATCTATCTATGACAAGATGTGTGATCTTCACTATACCAACCAAACTAGACGACTGGTTTACTAAGAATACCCAAAGACGTACAATTCGCTGCAGTTGCAATCTATGATGAGATGTATGGGAAGGTATGTGTAACACTCGACCAACCAAACTAGACGACTGGTTTACTAAGAATACACAAAGACGTACAATTCGCTGCAGCCGCCATCTATGATGAGATGTATGGCAAGGTATGTATGACACTCGACCAACCAAACTAGACGACTGGTTTACTAAGAATACCCAAAGACGTACAATTCGCTGCAGCCGCCATCTATGATGAGATGTATGGCAAGGTATGTATGACACTCGACCAACCAAACTAGACGACTGGTTTACTAAGAATACCCAAAGACGTACAATTCGCTGCAGCCGCCATCTATGATGAAATGTATGGCAAGGTATGTACCGACTCGACCAACCAAACTAGACGACTGGTTTACTAAGAATACCCAAAGACGTACAATTCGCTGCAGCCGCCATCTATGATGAGATGTATGGCAAGGTATGTATGTGTAACACTTCACCAACCAAACTAGACGACTGGTTTACTAAGAATACCCAAAGACGTACAATTCGCCGCAGCCGCCATCTATGATGAGATGTATGGCAAGGTATGTGTAACACTCGACCAACCAAACTAGACCACTGGCACAGCCACTGGTTATGTTTGATAAGTGTATCTATCTACGATAAACCATAACAGCCACAACAGTCCACTGCTGGACATGGGCCTCCCCCTATCGGGGGGTATTGCCATACTCACCACGCTTGGCAGGCGGATTGGCGAACGCAGTTCAAGTTGTTGCATTTACAAGGAACGCTGCTGCCCGTTCCCTGGATGATTGGCCCTTAGTAGCTTTTTACGACATTCACGGGTAGAATTAGGGTGAGGTATCCCTTTCATTGGCATAATTTTTTTTGCACTAATATGTTTTAGCGTAACATGTTTCGCATAACTTTTTTTCACCTACCATTGCTTTGACATAATAATTTCTTGCCATAATATTTATCTTGGCATAATCATATTTTAGACTATTGTATTTTATACTAACAATATTTTGGCATAATTGCTTTTGCAATAATTGTTTTGGACTAATATGTATATATTTTTTATTAAGTTCAAATGGCAGGAGATGTAAGTGAGTTTAGTATTTTTAAAGATATATTAGGTTAAATTAGGCCAGTTTAGGTTAGGTTAGGTTAGGTTAGGTTATTTTTATACAATTTAGAGGGTCTTCTAATGCATCAGATTTTTATGCCTATTTTGTTTAAGGATATGACAATTTATGGTTTTGTATTTTATGTCTATGTACTATTATGGAAATAGCTTTTATGCGTAAAGAAATGATGCCTAAACTGTTATGCGTAAATGAATTATGCGTAAGTATCATTAGTTTAAATTACAGTGTGCCAAAGTACATTATGTCAATTCTTTTTATGCAAATGGATAGAGAACCTTAGGGTGATGCTATTCTAAGCCAGCGTCACACTTCAATCTACGATAAAATATGTGTTTAATTAGCGCTCGACCAACCAAACTAGACAATTGTTTATATTTGTTAGATGCATCTATCTATGTATCTATGATAAAATGTGTGATCTTCACTAGACCACTGGTTTACTAAGAATACCCAAAGACGTACAAATTCGCTGCAGCCGCCATCTATGATGAGATGTATGGCAAGGTATGTGTAACACTCGACCAGCCAAACTAGATGACTTTACTAAGAATACCCAAAGACGTACTGTTTGATGTATGGCTAAAATGCTACACGTAAAACAATTCTACTACTTTAGCGAATTCGTTCGCGCTCCGATTGTTTAAATTTTAATTTTTAATTTACTTGCATATTATTGAGCTAATATAATATTGTATTGTTATATCAATTTTACCTGTAATTTATTCAAATGACTTATTATTATCAATAGAGTTATTGTATTGTATTGTATTGTATGGCAAGGTATGTAGGTTTTTATTATCCATATATCCCAAATTAGCAATTGTTGACGTCCTGCTCAAATGTCATAAGGCGATCAGTATTGTTGACAATTCGGGATATGTTCTTTAACTTCGCCAGTTATACAGTGTGTCGTGTTATCTATTTCACAACCGATTTCAAATGTTCTTCCAGGACATGCCGGAGCACAAATCACGCGGTGTACCAGCCACCTTCCAGGTCATCAACTTCCTCGGATGGAAACCAGACCCCTCGCAACCACAACCTAAAGACAGAGGTAATGTTATTTCGCAACGGTGCAGAGCCTATTGCAGTATGGCATCGAATTTTGGGGCCGCGCTGCCGTGTGGGAGAGCGTTTTCAGATTGCAAAAGAGAGCCGTGCGGTCGATGGCGCATGTTCCCTTTGACGAGCCGGCCAAGCCGCTCTTCATATGGCTGGGTATTATGACTTTGACGTCCCTGTCGGTCTATAATTTATTGGCGCATATACGCGTTGTAACGCAACCATCAACGCCAAACGAGGTGATATCCAAAATCATAATTGCATAACCTGAGATTTTTGACTGTCACAATGGCGTAGTGGATAGTACCCCTGCCTTCTACGCCGAGGGTCGTGGGTTCGATTCCCACCGAACACAAATATTCGTAAAGTCAATCTTCAAAATATTTAGTCTGGGTGTTTTCTATGTATAATATGTATCCCACCCAAAACATAAATGTGAAAGGCTGCCAGCCTTTCACATTTATGTTTTGGGTGGGATTTCATTTATTTTTGTAAGGATTATTTTCTTTTTTTCTTATGATTAAGTTAGTTAAGGAAATTTCTCATTTATACTAATTTTCAGATTTTTTTATATGGACTATGCTTCTTACAAAGAAATGGACTAGATTTTTTATTAAATTTTTCTTCGTTTGCGTGGCAAAGGAAACTATTTTGTTCTGTCATTTTGTATGCTGTCTTGTACGACTGACACGCTAGAGCGCATTGCCCATTCAATATCTTGGATTTTTTTTACACGTTGTCTATTTACTGATAAGCTTGCCAAGTCAGGGCGGTATAATGTACGTAGCCGGTTATATTCTATAATAGAACTTTCTTGAGCTTTAATTTGGCTAGGATTTAGGTTTATAAGATGTAACCCATTAATAGTTTTCACTCGGGACAGAGAAGTACTTACTTATTATTTATCATTTTCGCTACATACTTCTAGTAATACCTATAGTGGATTAAAATTACACATTCGTTATTTTCGAAAGTGACTCTCACTTGGCCGATTTCAGATTTTTACTTTACTTTGACTAAATACAAACCTTCGTAACGAATTTTAGGTCGGTACGACCATTGGAAGATATAGATAATTTTTTTGTTTTAGTTCCTTAGGGGTATGAATTTACACCTTCATTATTTTTAAAACCGACTCACACTTGGCCATTTTCAGATTTTTTCCTTTACCTTGACCTAAAGACCTACCTCCATGCCAAATTTCAAGTCAATACGACCATTGGAAGTGGTCTAGGTTTTTGATGAGTGAGTCAGTCAGTCAGTCAGTGAGTGTATAGTAAAAATAGCGATTTTCTGACGTCAATATCTCAAGACAATAGGTACATTAATGAAATTTTGTATTTTAGATAAGTAAGTAGATCTCGACAGATACTAGAAATTTCATATGCGTAGATAAAATAGATTTTGAAATATAGGTGGGTCAAACTTGGCCCGAAATGGTTCGTGTAATATAACCCACGGCCGGTGTGTCGGTTCTTTGCTCGAACTTGGCGGACACACTGCCGTGTGTCTAGATTTACTTACAAAAAAAAAGTATGTAAGTATTATATCAGTTGTCTAGTTCCCATAGTACAAGCTTTGCTTAGTTTGGGGCTAGATGGCGCTGTGTGTCTCGTCCAGGGATATTTATTTATTTATTTATTATTTAATTCGTCCATTCGTAAGTGGACGCATTTGTCCTTCTTTTACCTTCTTCATTCTTTCTTGAATCTATTTTCTTACTCACATATTCTATCATCTGTCACAATTGGGGGGGTTAAAAATCGGCTGCAACCTGTCAAGTGTAGACTGGCAAAGGCCTCAAAGTTGATACCGACGGTAATTGTACAAAAACATCCGCGACGATTTGCCTGCGAATCCGATTCGTTCCGCATGCGCACTCATGCCGCTTGTGTGATTCATCTTAATGTAAAAATCGTCCAATCCATTCTCTTCTTAGTGAAATTGCTTGCATGTTGTATTTCTGATTCTGTCGGTGTTCTGACCAAAGCAGTCGATTGGTGGCCAAGAGGAGCAAAAGACCAGTGGGCAGACCGTCGGCCCGGTGGTCAGATAACATCATTAAATTGACCGGGTCTGTAGATAGCTTCGTAGCTCTGCAGTTAATATTAATTATGTTGTAGGCCTGGTTCATTGCACAGCTAGGTAAATGAAACTGTAATTATTACGAGGATAAAATCTGATACATTTGCAGTGTAACATATAGGACAGAATGCAAGAGAGCCAAGGCCACAACGCCAAGTATAGACAAAACTTAGAGACTAAAAAAGATCTAAACCTAAAAGGTTATATTATGTTGGAAGTATCTAACAGGTCTAAATGGATGAGATTAGCCGTGAGGAGTGGCGCAACAGAGAAGAAGCCGATACCTTGCAGTGGGTGGATGTGGGCTGATGATGATGATGTTGATGATATTGCTTATTTGCTAAATAAATGTATCGTTTATTTCTAGGTACTGGCGAAGTGTCGTTGAAGGACTTACATAAGATCGATGAAATTCTCAAGGATACTAAGAAAATAAAGCTGACTTACGATGACGATAATGTAAAAGGATAGAAAGAGATTTTACACCAAATACACTTATTTGACATCAAATATACAACAATATAGGGCGGAAGCGCCACGGAGTAGACGTGTGACGTGAAATGGCATCTGTCAAAATGTAAGCAGTTGGAAAATATAACTTTTGCCATCGACTCGACGAAGAAGAAGTTGATCAAATGTACGAGTCAGAAAGGTTGTGTGCAGACAACTGCCAACCGTTCTAACTTTTTATGCGAACTCTATAGCACGCTTATAATATATTACCTGTTGTTATAACCTGACCTTATGTTATATAAGGTCCTATTAAATTCACTGCAAATATTTTAAGGGCATGCGTAAATATGTGTAGGAAAAACATCCAAGGCATTTTAAAAAAAATCTACACGTTTTTGGAAGACTTCCAAAATTCAATTTGGTATTCAATTGGTATTCAAAATCTACACGCTAGATTTCTTTTTTCATTTTCAAACAAACTTGTGAACAAATTAATTATTTGAACTTCCTTTGACTGACCCGACTGACGTTCCGCCACGTAGACAGGATTCACTTACACGGCACGCACACTGACAACCAACCAATCACAGCACCTTTTTTTGGCGCGTAATTTAAACTCTTCGATGTGTGAGTTTCTAGGACAAACAGGGTTCACTTTTTTCGTTTTGTGTTTTTTTAGTTAAATGCAATTTTCTCGAAAACTAGCGTGCAGATTTCTTTAAAAATTTGTCTAGCACATGCTTATATTTTATTTGATCTGCCCCTAAAATATTTGCAGTGAATTTAATAGGACCTTATATATGAAACAGAACAAAGCTACACACACGTAAGACGCGCGTCCCATCAACAACGGTTGACGATCGCTCGTCTGACAGATGTCATGTTGCGCGTTACGTCGCGTGTTATTCTGTTAACAAAGTCTTAAACTGTTTTTTTGTGTACAAATGAAAAGTGACCTAGGATATTGTGTTCTGTAAATAAAACTAGGTAGATACTTAGATTATTTTAAACTGAATAAAAATAATTGTTTTTTGTTACTTTTGTTTTTTATTCCTTAGTATTTAAAAACAGACTAGAAATGTATAATATCATCATCATCATCATCATCTGCCTGCCCTTATCCCAATTTATTTGGGGTCGGCGCAACATGTCTTTCTCTTCCATTCATCTCTATCAGCCGTCAAATCTTCGTTTACCCCTTTCCTCTCGGGGCACTCGATCGTATGCCTTTTCGAGATCAACGAACACCATGTGCAAGTTTTTTTGGGCACTTCTGTGTTTTTCGCACAGTTGGCGAAGTGCAAAAATGGCATCCGTTGTTCCCCGGCCCGGCATAAACCCGAACTGGTTTTGCGTGATATCACACTCCCCTCGCAATCGTCTCTCTATCACCTTCTCCCATACTTTAAACGTATGTGACATGAATACCTGCCTTTATCCCAAATTAATTAAGGTCGGCGCAACATGTTTCGTTAGAACACAAAATCATGTAGCTAAGGATTTGGCAATCTTTTATGATCGGCCGCCTGCCTGACGTCTACCCTCTTTGGGAATGCTATTTAAAAAAAAATACCAAGTGTTTGCAGGTTATAACACTCCTTTTTTTGTGGGCAGTCGTGTAAAAATGGAATTCAATATGGTGTCCATACTACTTAAACATGTTATTGGTGCCGTGACCAGGATTCAAATCTTCTAACACCCACTTTTAACTATTTTACAATTGTTTTCGAGATAGTAGAGAACTCTTTACCAAAATATTATTTATTTCAATAGGAGTTACGACGACAGCCTTATTTTGTTTATTTTCCTTAATAATTTGTTCTTCTTTTCGAGTGGGACACCGGGGTAGTCAGATGAACCCTGGTGTCAGAGTTTGTTTGTTTGTTTGTGTAAGAAAAGAACAGATTTTCAGATAGTTTATTAAAGAGGACTATGAAAATAAAAGATTATTATGAACCTCTACATTTTATTCATTATCTCTTACGCTGATACAAATTTGTGGATATCTTATATCTATACTTCTAAATCTAGAGAGTTCATTATAAATACTAATAGGTACATAAATTAATTTTCATAATTTAATCGTTAAATTCTAAAAATCCCAAAAATGGCGGATCGTTTACTATTTTCCATTGCAAATGCAAAGTAACGAGATTGTGATGTGTATGTACGTCTACGGAATATTGTAAAATAGTTTATATTTATTTTATTCTTTTCAGAAATATAATATTTCTAATACTTATCTATTGCTTACGTAGTAAAGTAAATTAAAAAATAACTATTATTAGTTTATTACAATGGAATATAAACGACACAAGAATGCTTTTATGAATTTACGTATTTTTTGTGTATTTAAATGGCAGATGGCAAGAAAGTAGATAATTATTGACCTTAGCTAAAAAAGCGTTAATTATACAAGAGCTAAGTTTGATTATTGTAATATTTACGTTTTCATAATATACAGAAACAAAATAAATGCGACTTAAAGTTTTTGTGATGAAAAATGTGTGCACCAAAAGTTGCGAATTGAGCATTGACATATAAACACAATGTTCTTACTTCTACTTAAGTACTGATACGGAATGTACGTAAAATATGTATGTATGGGTTATTCAGAAATTGTGATCCGTGACTCTAAAAGCACCTGGGGGGAGAAAAACATTGACAAACGACAGTCTTGACTACATAAAGGTACTTAGGACCTACTCTTCTGCGCTATAGAAGTATCCAAAAATCTATATTTTATCATCTGATCTGATTTACATCGAAACAATAAAGAAAACAATTATTGAGTATTACATTTACAAGATCCAAACGAATACAAATTAAAATCATCTAAAAATACTTTGAATTTCTTTATATAGACAAAAACTTAATCTAAAATAACAATAAAGCTGAAAAATACATCTCATTAAAAAACTGGAATGTGAGCTAAATCTACTAAAAAATAAGATAAAATAATTCTCAAAATATAAAAATATAGCAACCACCATTTTCTATACTTACTTAAAATTAAAATAGGAATAAAATTATTAAACTATACTCAATCAGTGAAAAATACCAATTCCTTTAACAACAATACAATTTTAAATTAAAAAATAATAAATTCATAATGATTTCTAACAAAATAATATTGTTATAACTTAAATATTTTTACAATTTTCTTAGAGTTACTTAATTATATGACACCTAGGAAGTCTATCTAGTCCAAACATTTTCCTAAAATTGTTTCTGTCCTAGAAAAAAACTAGAAGAAATAAAAAATAATTACTTGCGCTAGAAAATAATCAAATCAATAACCCAACTTTTAAGGCAGTCGGGTAACAAAGTAGTGCAAGTTTTACAAAACAATAAAACTTGTATTATGGTGCAGATATAGATGCACCGTATCTATTGAGAGTGCATCATTACTTATCTTTGAATTTCCTTAGATTTCCTGCCATTTTAGCTCCATTTCCGGTAGCTAGCTGGTCCAATAGCGCCCTCTACCGGAAACCATCTGTCTGGG
The DNA here is from genome assembly GCA_024500475.1 of Phthorimaea operculella. Lineage (NCBI taxonomy): Eukaryota > Metazoa > Arthropoda > Insecta > Lepidoptera > Gelechiidae > Phthorimaea > Phthorimaea operculella. Next base: position 365,006 of record JANFCV010000228.1, on the reverse strand, counting down.
AGAATGGCGGCGGGGTCGCCGCCATATTGCCTTCATAGAAGTCTCTCCAGGAGCCCTTATCGGATACGGTGCATCTATATCTGCACCATAATACAAGTTTTTTTGTTTTGTAAAAGTTGCACTATTATAGGCAGTGATATAGATGCACCGTATCTATTGTGAGACGTGTTTCTAACTCCTGGTGACAGCTAACGACGCTATGTGATGGATAAAGTACCTGTATTTAAAATGTGATGTTAAATGACATCATATTTCATCTTATTAGTGAAAAGTAAATTAATGAATGACATGTATTAACCCAGCCGATAACACGATACACAATATTTTAGGCATGTGTGTGTATTGTAAATAACATAACAAAACAGTTAGGATAAGTCCGAAATATACTCAACTAACTACTAATTAATTTAACTATCAATGAAAGTTTTTAAGATTTGATTGAGATAGTTTCATCAGTGTCAAAAGACGTTCGGCTTACGTATCGCTGAAGCCCCTATTGTCAACTGGGATTACTATGCTGTATGCTATGATACAGATAACTCAGCGTACATTTACAATTTTACAGGCCTTTTCTAGAAAAGAAGAGCTATCATGGAACAATGTTAGATATTGTTTCACCAGATTGAAAATAGCTGTTAGATCAAAGATCACGACAAGAGTGATGTAGTTAGCGACATATCTACATGTGCGTTATGGAATATGTTCTCAAGCAAAACTCTTGGTCACTGCGCGACAGTGCAAAATAAATGTAATGTTTTAAACAGGTATGTCGCTTAGCTCACAACGGCTCTGCGCAGTAAGGGAACCGTGTTAGGTTCTTACTTATCAAAGTTACAAGATGGGTAGCTATTCCGCCCTTAGATATTGTATTCAGATTTAAGGGCTAACGTACTTCAGATTGATAAAATTTTCAGATATAATACTTTACTCCGGCATGTTACATACATTCGTGCAACAAGGTACCTTGCTTCAAGGTGAAAGCTCCAAAAATAAATGTATGAATAGGGAAGTACTTACAAAAAATAATAATTATTATACGATTATCTGGTGACTGACTTAACTTCTAAGTTATCCAGGCATACGACTCCCATGTCCTGGACTTGTAGAGACAGCCTGGTAGAGCTAGGAATTATAGAGTTCATACAACTTACGGCTCAAGAGAGAATTGACACCACTCACAATAAAAATTGTGAAATCTGGTTGGTGGTAATCAGGGTGGTCAAAACTGTACTTATTGCAACAAGCACTAGAGATATATTTCTTTATCACTATTACACATTAATCCATTTAGCAGCGAATAATAATTTAAGGATATATACACGAAACGAATTTTTCTTTGTGGGTGGGTAGATACAAACTAGACAGCTTAACACTTTATATGCGGTAGGTAACTCTTCTGCAATGTAATGGCAATGGTTGACAATCAAGTCAACCTGACACTCACCTGTTGTTAAAGATAGTGGACAACCGATTGGATGATCAGTTGACAAAAAATCAATTAAGTACCTTGAGAGTAGTTATAACTGGTAGAGAAGTAAAAGGTGAGTGTACCTGCAATCTGCATCTATAAACATAAATATTTGTATAATTATGTAAAATGTATAAAAATAAATAAAAGAGGCTACTGGCACTGTGATTGTCAGACTGCATATCGCAGAGGCGGTGACGGCCGACTGTCTAAGCTGCTGGGTGCTGTGCTGCTACCGCTGCTGCGTATTCATCGGTGTGCTCCCCATTTGGATTACCAGATTTTCTTGTAAGGTTATGTCTATTTCTGCTAAGGGATCAGAATTCCTTTTCTTATGCCGGAAAACTCGATCACGCTTATGGCATTTAGATTATACAGGTTCATATGTTGACGCTGCTGATGGTAGCACAGTCGTCTTTGTAATCTTTCTTAGCGCAAGGTCGGGTTGGAAGCCAACTTCATAATATATATTATATCTCTTCCTGCAATAGTCATTCCTTTTAGGATCATCTATCTATATCTATATTTATCAGGCAGGTATGTCGGGTCAGTCCTCCGCTGTGTCAAGGCGCTTAATATGAATGAGGGGGAGTAGGTAATAAATAAGTAGATATTTCCTGCTTACCACCACTGTGGAAGTCTAGGCAGTCATCAATATTACGGTATTTGTAGAAATTTGATTGTGTTCGGAGAATGTGGTTACAAATCTTTTTGTCGCTCTCGGTCGCAGTTGAGCCTCTGGCGTATTAAATAATCGAGCGAGAAGAAACATTTTCTCATAAGTATTTACAGTATCATTTATTGGTATTTTTACAGCATTGGCCTGTGCTTAATTCTTTACATTCAGTTGTGCTCCTGCTAGGAGCTAGGGGTTTGAAGGTGCAAGACAGTTGCGCTGCCGTTAGTATGATAAGAGATTTCGGAACAACCAAGCTCATTGTCTCTGCTGCCACCGATTTATTTTCAACCTCCATCATTATGTGCCTAACATCATGTTCGCTGCGGCACGATCTGATAAGGAGTATCAAGGGTGAAGAACCCACTGTGGCGGCCGCACCAGCAGGGGTTGGAGGTAACTGGTAGGCGCATACGCAGAAGAAAAGGCCTACGAGGCCCACAGCGCACAAACCACTGCCCCAGATTCGCTCCGGACAGCCTCCATAAAACCGGTTTCTTTGTAGATAGTAAATTTCATTGTAGGTACGTATTTAATTTGCATTTGCAAATGTATTATCTCAAGCAATGGCGAGTACCGTGATAGATCAGCGGTACCAGGATGAGCTGCCAGATTATAAGAAACAGCGGCTGTTTAGATAAGCTGTGTGCGATAGCGACAGCAGCGTATTATTATGATATACACGGCGACAAGCCGAGTACATACAGGTCAACTAGCTAAGCAAAGGGAAAGAAAACGACCTGCGGAGATTTTATCCACTGTGACAAGGCAGCAGCGGTCAGTAGTGATAACAGTTGAGTAAAGCAACAGAATGGAAGAAGTGTATCTTTGTGCTTTGTTCAAATAAGGCATCTGTATTGTAATGCAGAGCCAGTTCTCGACGCCAGGAACGACGAGATTTACCACGATATGTGCGTGTTTAACTGAGCTTCATTTCAACGTACCTTAACGACGCGCTTGCGAGTATAATTATTAGAAATACAAATGCACAATTCAAAAACATTTAGCTAGTTAGGTACCAGTGTTTTATATAGAAAGAAATACGGTGTTTTGAATAAGTAGAAAGAAATACGCCTCGAACGTATTTTCACCACATACCTACATTGTAGGTGAAATGCAAGCAAGAATGTCAAGCAGTTTAGTTTTCGTTCTCAGTTCAATTATTGAAACACATGATATAATTTTAAACTGGCGGCGGTGATCATAATCAAAATTTGAATTTTTTATATTCTTAGACAGACAGAACTACTTATTACGTTGACTTAGTACCTAGAAAGGGTAGGTACGTTTTATGGAGACGGTACTTACGCCCTTTCGATACGTAACACATATCATATTCTGAGAATGTTCTACAGATCTTGCGTAAACTTGCTTTATTTACTTACTTATATATTCCACAATTCACGTCAAGAACTTTAAGCGTATTTAGGGTTCAGTCGTAAAATTGTATGCAGGACAACGTAAAATTCTTTCTAATTCTGATATAGGCAGAGCTAGAATAACCGCCTTCTTCCTTCTAAACAGACAATGTTGATTTAAAGCGACGGACGCGATAGAAGCTAAGTTCTAAGTAGCAGGTTCCCTGGGCTCGTAGGAACCGGCCCTGGCTGAGCGGTCGCTCAAAAACTCCTCGACGAACGCGATGTGTGCGTTGATGAGCAAGGTCCTCTCAGAATCGAACTGATCGGAATCCGTACTGGGCAAGATTAGGTCAAGCTCAGGCTGAGCAACAGTTTGGTCTTTAGAACGTTCATATGCTGCGCGCATGAGACTTAGGTCTGTAGGTACATTGGCAAATCGAGTGTATAACTGCACGTAAGCTTGACTGTACGAGCTGATCGGAATGGCTCCAAATCAGGTAAGGTATAGGTACGCGAACGTACCGTACGAACGATATGTATCATGTACGTCGGAAAATTTCGAAGTGATAAGCGAGGGTAGAATCACATTTGTGTAACTTTTCCTCATACGAAGTATTTAATTAGAAATTACTCACCAGGGTTGAGGCCTTTTTACCTCACATAATCCTGAGTGGCGGCGGCGGCGCGGCAGCCGGGGCCGCACCGCCAGCCAGCACAAAACGGACAAGACCGGTCACATGGACCGACCATAAAATGTTCCGCGTGTTAAGGACACGCGAGGAACTATCACTTCACGTATATTCTTTACTTTCTAACTTTTTTAAAGCGAGAAATTAATAATTGGCAGAACAACTTTCAAAATCTCGAAAAAATTCGACGGAACTCCGTCGAGACGTCTTAACGGTAGAAAAAGTAACGACGCTATGAGGGCAATATGGCGGCGACCCCGCCGCCATTCTCCTGTGACAGATGGTTTCCGGTAGAGGGCGCTATTGGACCAGCTAGCTACCGGAAATGGAGCTAAAATGGCAGGAAATCTAAGGAAATTCAAAGATAAGTAATGATGCACTCTCAATAGATACGGTGCATCTATATCACTGCCTATAATAATATATTTTCTGTAATTATGTGCAATATTTAATTGCAGGACAATGACTGAGATTCATAATTTTACTCTTAATACATAAAATACTATACATACATAAGTTACGTAATATCATGATAAAATAATACTTTGATTTATGGGGTATAATAACATGAACTTAAATAAAAATAACGATAAATAAAATATTATTATTATCCTACTAATATTATAAAGGCGGATGTTTGTGTGTGTGTTTGTTACGACATCACGCAAAAACGGCTGATTAGATTGACATGAAACTTTGCAGAAATATAAAAGGGCATCTGGAATAACACATAGGATACTTTTTACCACGGAAAAATGTCTCATTCCCACGGGATCACGCATTTTCCAATATTTTTGAAATAGGTGGCGTGACTGAGCCGATTCGCGTTTTAAACGTTTTCGCCGAAAACTAACAGCGACATCTCTTGGCGAATAATGCTTTTTTCCCGCGGAATAATAGGTTGCAGCGGGTGATACCGCTGACGGGCAGCTAGTTTTATATAAATCTTTTTAAAGGACGGATACTAATTTTATAATTGCACTTTGGGAATGTAAAGATACTAAGTTCCTACATACATATATGTATTATATTAATTACTTATTTATTATTATAGGTACTTCAATAATAATATGGTGTATTAGATTTATTTAGTAAGATTTTCAAAATAACAGATCCTATAAGAGATTCGTAAATGTATCAATTTTAGGTTGACCAGATTATATATTTCATTTCAGCTACCTGCGCCGATTTGTTTGTCAAAAATATGGAAAAAATATTTATGGAAATTTCTTTTAAATATGATCATTCAGTATTTTTTTGGGTTCTTTATATTTGACTCTATAACAATGACCTAATATTCGTATCTTAGTTTGAAAGGGTCGCACACAAAGGCTTGAAATTCAAGAACATAGATTCATTTTTTTTACAATGAGTTATAGAGTTTCGTTCGCATGAAGAGTACATCATTTTATCAAACTACAGGCTACAAGTCTACAAGTAATATTCGATGTAGGTTCATTACGTAGCCGGTTAGCTAGAATTTTTTTAATTTGAAGATTCCGAAATAAAACCTCGCTAAGCAATGTACCTCGAATTTTAACTGTGAACTTGTATCCTGTTGTTTGATAAAATAGGGCACCGGGGCGATGAAAGCGATGCTGTGATTGGTTGGAAATTGGAATTAATCTTACATCTTTTTTAGTCGTTATTGCAGATTTATGAAACTAGGCTCATCATAAATTGTCCTATACTTATCATTAAATGCATAGTAAAATTCCATCGTGTGTTTCCGATAAACAAAAATGCTTCCCATTTTCTCCGGTAAGAGTATTACCGTTGAGGGTGGGGTAATATCTTACCATGCCCCGCCTTGCCCCACTCTACAACACCTTGCTTGACACGCAAGTATTACCTGATTTACAGAAGAATAACAAGCCAAAAGGAGGTCAAGGCACTCATGAAACTGAAGAACTTTCCCCATAGAACATGGGTCAAAATATGAAAAAAAATTTGAACCTGTCATAGTATTGTTTTTTTTTGGTCGGCGATGTTGTGTGGGCGGTTTTTTTTTACATTTCGCCCCATTTGCCATGGGGAAAGTTGTTCAGTTTCATGAGTACCTTGACCTCCTTTCGGATTGGCGGCTGGAGGTCAAGCTCTCTCACTCGCACTAAGGCTGTTACATACAGGCTTTCATGCTTTTTCCTCCTACCTATGGAACCGCCGCCATTTATACTCCCTTTCTTCTGTGAACCAGGTACCTAGTACATGATTTCCCCTTTGGCCCTTTCCTCATATCAGGGACAACGGGCAGCAAAAACAATGGTGTGCCGTTGTCCCCGACACTCACTGGGGACAACGGGGACACACGAATTTTATAATAGTGCTGAAAGACAGCTTAGTTAGGTACATGTTTTAGTTATGGCAATCTCTGTAGATGTGTATGTTGTATTCGACGAACGAGTTGTGTTCTGGCGGTAAGTAGCATAGGTCCTGCAAAATAAAAGATGTATTAAGCACTAGATTTTATGGCATAATCTCTTTTAATTTTACTATAGTACGTCAGTCCGAATAGGCCATATTTGACATCTCTCAAAACCATGTTAATTCTATGATATAAGGTCTATTTTTTCTTTATTGACATGTCTCTAAGTATCGGTTTTATTTTAGAGGAGAAAGGGGTAGGTATTTTAGAGGAGAAAGGGACACTTTAGAAAAAAAGGGACACTTTGGAGAAAAGGGGAAATTTTGGGAAGAAAGGAACACTTTAGGGAGAAAGGGGCACTTTGGGGATAAAGGGACACTTTGGAGAAAAGGAGATACCTTGGAAGAAAGGGACGTCGTGGACACTTTGGGGAGAGAGGGGACACTGGGGAAGAAAGGGTCACTTTCGGGAGTAAGGGACACTTTGGGAAGAAAGGGACACGTTGGGGAGAAACGGACACTTTATCGGAGATAGGGCACTTTGTGGGAGAAAAAGGACTTCTTGGGGAAGATAGGGATAATTTTGGGGAGAAAGGGATACTTTGGGAGAAAAGACAACTTAGGGAGAGAGAGAAACTGTGGTGAGAATGGGACACTTTAAGAAAAAAGAGACACATTGATACAAAATTTACTTACTTTGACGTTACTGAACTGCGCCCTTATATTGACCACTCTATCCATATTGCATTCCAATGTCATAGTGGATGTCCAAGCGTCACTAGAGGGTATAGGTTTAAATTGACTCTATGGGACAGAAGGAATGCTTTGGGGTAGAAAGGTACAATTTGGGAGGAAAAGAGACATTTTAGGGAGATATGGTCACTTTGGTCAGATAAGGTCACTTTGAGCAGATAAGGTCACTTTGAGCAGATAAGGTCACTTTGAGCAGATAAGGTCACTTTGAGCAGGAAAGGTCACTTTGGTCAGATAAGGTCACTTTGAGCAGATAAGGTCACTTTGAGCAGATAAGGTCACTTTGAGCAGATAAGGTCACTTTGAGCAGATAAGGTCACTTTGAACAGGAAAGGTCACTTTGGTCAGATAAGGTCACTTTGGTCAGATAAGGTCACTTTGAGCAGATAAGGTCACTTTGAGCAGATAAGGTCACTTTGAACAGGAAAGGTCACTTTGGTCAGATAAGGTCACTTTGAGCAGATAAGGTCACTTTGAGCAGATAAGGTCACTTTGAGCAGGAAAGGTCACTTTGGTCAGATAAGGTCACTTTGAGCAGATAAGGTCACTTTGAGCAGATAAGGTCACTTTGAGCAGGAAAGGTCACTTTGGTCAGATAAGGTCACTTTGAGCAGGAAAGGTCACTTTGGTCAGATAAGGTCACTTTGAGCAGATAAGGTCACTTTGAACAGGAAAGGTCACTTTGGTCAGATAAGGTCACTTTGAGCAGATAAGGTCACTTTGAGCAGATAAGGTCACTTTGAGCAGATAAGGTCACTTTGAGCAGATAAGGTCACTTTGAACAGGAAAGGTCACTTTGGTCAGATAAGGTCACTTTGAGCAGATAAGGTCACTTTGAGCAGATAAGGTCACTTTGAGCAGATAAGGTCACTTTGAGCAGGAAAGGTCACTTTGGTCAGATAAGGTCACTTTGAGCAGGAAAGGTCACTTTGGTCAGATAAGGTCACTTTGAGCAGATAAGTATTGGAGATGATCCTCCTCTTGTGTAAACCTAAACTTTGCTGGCTGCTCTACTTTAGTGGCAGATACATTGACATTCGGTTTTTAGTTTTGTAAAAACAAACAAAGCGTCAAAATTCCACTCCTCATCTAGGTTTCGCTGATGCAGCTACTTTTGATATAAATATACAATAATTTGTTATTTCAACCTGTGTATGCTCTGCTTCCCATGTACCCTAACATTGGTTATGGGCCCAGGGCAAGCATACGAAAATAATAATTTATTGTATATTTTAGTTCGTAACAGTACGTCAAGTCAATACGTTGTTTATATTTTACGTGTGTAAAGGGAAAGTAAATATGAACTACAAAATAGAAGTATTGAATCGCGACAATTCCGAGCTGGAAAATACAGTGCCGTGCCCTGCTAGTGAAGAATGGGTATTGGGCATATGTCAGCGGAACGGAAAGAGACCTGAAGGTGAGCCTGAAGCTTCGAAATGGGTCACAGAAGACGAAAAGGCCAAAGCCGACATTATTTTGTCGATGAGTGGAACCGAGTTAAGGCACGTGAAAGTGCAAAACGTCCCACGATGTTTGGTTGAAGCTACAAGCCGTGTACGCCTCGAAAGGGCCTGCTAAGAGGCGATTTTACTAAAAGACTAACTCTTGATCGAATGAGCCAAGACGGCGATGTTCGTGAGCATTTGAATTCTTTCTTTGATGCAGTAGACAGATTGATGGATATGGACGTAACTATAAACGATGACCTACTATCAATTATGTTACTATATAGTCTACCGGCCAGTTTCGAAAACTTTCGTGTTGCAATAGAATCTAGAGATGAACTACCAAAACCGGAATCCCTAAAGATTAAGATCCTTGAAGAATATGAATCGAGGAGGCAGACGACATCATCATCTGAAGGCCGTATGGAAGGACTTATAAGCCAAAGCAACACAAAATGAAGAATTTCAGAGCCAAACAAAAGGAAGAAGAATTCAAATTTAAATGTTTTAAATGCCATGAATATGGGCATAAGTCATCACAATGCATGAAGAAAGCAGCTGATAGATCCCACATCGTTGAAGAGGTTGCTAATTACAATTGTCCTGAAGATATTGAGAGTGTTACAGACTTAAGTGAACTTATATCCTTTAATGTTACAGATTCAGGAAGCTGTGAATGTTGTCATACTTTGAGCAACGCGCCTGAATGGATAGTCGACAGTGGCTGTACGTCTCACCTCTGTAACGACCGAGCAAAATTCGAGGTACAATGACCGAATCTCTGGTAAATTGAATTTGGCAACTAATTCTAGCACAACTGTAAATGGTAAGGGTACCGTTAGATTATCAGCATGCATAGATAGCGATAGGACTCAGGAATTTGAACTTAAGAATACTCTATTTGTTCCTGATCTCAGAAACAATTTAATTTCTGTTGCGAAAATAACCGATAATGGCCATGACGTTACTTTCAAACAGAACGCTACATTCATTAGAGATCGAAAAGGGAATACTAGGTTGATAGCTCGACGAAGGGGAGACCTATATTATTTGCTAGAGTCAGAATATGCAAACGCTATCAGCGGGTGTAATGTTGATATCCGCTTATGGCATGAACGTCTAGGGCACCTGAATGGGAAGGATGTCGCTAAGATACTTTCGAAAATGGGTGCGAATATAAACGTGAACGAGGTACGTAAATTACAGAACTGTGATACATGTGCGAGGGAAAGATGACTGCTTTACCATTTACTAACCAAAGTGGACCCTGTGATGAGAAATTAAAAATTATTTTCTCAGATATAGTAGGACCCATGAAATGCGAATCCACAACAGGAGCGAGATATTTCATCACTTTCATCGATGACTGTACACGATGGTGTGAGATATATTTTCTTACCGAAAAACAAGGCGCTGGAAGCTTTCAAGTTATATAAAATTACGCCGAAAATTTAACTGGAAAGAAAATTAAATATTTACAAACCGACAGAGGTGGTGAGTACTGTAGTACTGAATTTGATAACTTCCTGAAACAAGAAGGCATATCGAGAAGATTAACTGTGGCGCGTACACCACAACAGAACGGTGTAGCGGAACGAAAGAATCGAACCGTTTTAGACATGGCACGATGTATGATGCTATCCTGCCAGTTGCCTAGCCGATTTTGGGCAGAAGCAGTTGATACGGCATGTTACCTGAGAAATCGATGTCCTACCAGTAGCTTAGGCGGTCAGATTCCTTACGAAAAGTGGCATGAAAAGCCGATAAACATCGATTATATGCGAAAATTCGGTGCAAAAGTATATATTCTCCGTAAAGATCCTGGAAAGGACAAGTTTGCCGCGCGCAGCATCCTGGGTTTCTTCACAGGATATCCTAGAGGCACAAAAGGATATCGAGTATGGATTCCAGATAAACGAAAGTCCGTAATTGCAAGAGATGTGAGGTTCCATGAAGAAATAGATTCAGGGGACGAGGTCTCGAAGCAAGAGAACGTAGTTATTAAGAATCCTGATTTGGAGACTGAAAAGAAATTCTTCGAGTTTGAGATACCAGCTCGCGTATCTAATAATGAAGAGCAACCAGAAATGCCAGGAGTTGAAGTGCCTGCTGAAGATGAAGGACAAGAAATAAGACAAGATCACCCTGAAGAGAACTGTGCGAACAGCCCAGAGCAGTCTAATGATGAACAATATATTATGTCCGACCAAGAAAATACCCCGAACGAATTAATCCTCAAATGAAGATAATCAGAATGAGATAATACTAAAGCGAGCCCCAGGAAGACCTAAAATATTACGAACCGGTAATGTAGGAAGGCCGCGAAAGGTTTATCGAATGGTTGAAGTAGAACCGGAGAGGCCTATAACTGATGCTCAAGGTAGTTCTGAGAGCGAGGTGGATACTTTTACCGATTGTAATGATTTCGCGGCACAGCACAAATCTCATTGGAAGACGCAATGAAAAGTGAGGACTGGAAAGGATGGGAAGATGCAATACTGTCAGAAGTAAAGTTTAGTTCAAAAGGTACATGGAATTAGTCAAAGACCCATAAATCGTAATGTAGTAGGCTGCCGTTACGTTTTGACTACGAAGCTGAATGGACAAAACGACAAAGAAAAGGCTAGACTTGTTGCACAAGGTTTTAGTCAGCGGTATGGAACTGATTATAATAAAACATTCGCACCAGTCGCAAGACTCGATACCGTAAGACTGTTAATAGCTTTATCTGTCGAAATGGATATGGAAATCCATCAGATAGATATCAATACAGCTTATCTGAACGGCTACCTAGATGAAGAAATTTATATGGAAGTACCTAAACTACTTGCTCATTTTCTATCAAAACTTTCCGAAAACGTAGGGAAGATCCAATCATAAAGCAACGAGTGGGAGCGATGTTGAATGCCATAGAAGATGGATCTAATACGTGCTTGTTAAAGAGATCACTGTATGGACTAAAACAATCAGGAAGACAGTGGAATATTAGACTGGACGGAACCCTAAAAAATTTAGGCTTGAATCAGAGTTTGAATGAACCCTGTTTATACTATAAAAATGTGACAGTGAGAACCTCTTTGTACTTATTTATACTGATGACATATTAGTAGCTAGCGGAAATAAAAAGGTGATTGACAACTTCAAAACTCAACTAGCCAAAGAGTTTGACTTGAAGGACTATGGCCAAGCTCAATATATCCTTGAATTGACATCTGTCGAAATGATAATAAAATTTCGCTAAATCAAAAGAAACATATTTCCGATATATTAGTGAAATATAATTTGCCGCAATGTAAGCCGGCAAAACGCCCATGGAATCGCATTCAAAGCGACCGAAAGATGAAACAAATATAAATAATTTGAAAGGTGAGTTCCCATATCGAGAAGCTATTGGAAGTCTCATGTATCTTAGTGTTGGTACAAGACCAGATATCTCGCATGCCGTCGCATATCTAGCGCAGTTTACAAGCTGTCCTACACACGAGCATTGGCTCGCCGTAAAGCGCATTCTAAGATATCTAAAAGGAACAATAGATTACGGACTTGTATTCAGGAAGACGGGACAACCAGTCAAGGGTACTGTGATGCTGATTGGGGAACTGTACCATTGATCGGTGTTCATTTTCAGGATACGCTTTCCTCCTGGGAAACTCATGCATTTCCTGGTCGTCGCGGAAACAGAAGTACAGCCTTATCGACGTGCGAAGCCGAGTACATAAGCATGAGCGAAGCTATGCGGGAAGCATTACATTTAAATATGATGCTTAGAGAGGTCGGCCTAGACAGGTATGCTAGTCTTACGTTGCATGCTGATAATCAGGGCGCTATTTGCCTCGCGCAGGACCCCATACCACGCGCGAAGCAAGCATATAGATATTAGGTATCATTTTATTAGGTCGGTACTGCTGAACAGCGATATAGAGGTGAGACATATACCCACCGACGCGATGCCAGCGGACGTATTGACGAAACCCTGCAAGGCATCAAGCACCAAAGATGCATGTCGGGCCTGGGGCTCCGTCCAGGGTGACCAGGCGCGTTGCTCTAGGTTTAGGCTTAAGGTGTATTGGAGATGATCCTCCTCTTGTAAACCTAAACTTTGCTGGCTGCTCTACTTTAGTGGCAGATACATTGACATTCGGTTTTTAGTTTTGTGAAAACAAACAAAGCGTCAAAATTCCACTCCTCATCTAGGTTTCGCTGATGCAGCCACTTTTGATATAAATATACAATAGTTTGTTATTTCAACCTGTGTATGCTCTGCTTCCCATGTACCCTAACAATAAGGTCACTTTGAGCAGATAAGGTCACTTTGAGCAGGAAAGGTCACTTTGGTCAGATAAGGTCACTTTGAGCAGATAAGGTCACTTTGAGCAGGAAAGGTCACTTTGGTCAGATAAGGTCACTTTGAGCAGATAAGGTCACTTTGAGCAGATAAGGTCACTTTGAGCAGGAAAGGTCACTTTGGGCAGATAAGGTCACTTTGTGCAAATGGGCAGGAAGGGAAAGTTTGATAAGAAAGGGACACTTTAAGGAGAAAGAGATACTTGGAGAGAAACTACACATTGGTACGAAAAGACACATTGGTACAAAAAGATAGGTACTTACTTTGACGTTACTGAACTGCGCCCTTATATTGACCACTCTGTCCATATTGCATTCCAAAGTCATAGTGGAAGTCCAAGCGTCACTAGAGGGTATAGGTTTAGCCGTTTCGCGGATCAGCTGACAGTTCTTAGACGAATCGTACTTGCAGCGCAGGTCGCATAGGCGTAGCTCTTTCAGTTTTGTCGATCTGGAGAAGGAGATATTAAATTAGCAATAGGTAGTGAAATAATAAATTAGAATTTTCATATTTCGACCAATGTTCCTTGGGGAAAGTTGTTTCTTATCATCAGCCGGTTCTGAGTTTTCGCTAGCGGTCACAAGTAAAATTTCACCCTGTTTAAGTGTCTGTGATAATTGATAATAAGAGATAATTGTATGTAAAGATGTTGTAAAGTTAAATAAAGCAATTTATTTTATTTTATTTATTTATTAATATATCATAAAAACTAGATGGTGACTTATATTGTATATTGGCGTAGGTATAGTATCATAAATGCATGCAGCTCGAAATACATATTTAATTTCTCAGTCGCGTACACACACATACACACAAACACACACACACACTCAATCATAGAGAGAGAGAGAATAAAAGAAAGAGAGAGACCTGAATGAATATATCAATAATGAAAGATAGCAAGGTAGTTCCGCTGTTTAAAGCTGGCGACAGACAAGATCCCAGTAACTATAGACCTGTATCTATTCTGCCAGTTCTGAGCAAAGTATTTGAGAAGATCATACTCAATCAAATGCTGTCCCATTTTAATAGAAACAATTTGTTACACAACAATTCGGTTTTACAAAGGACGTTGTACCACAGATGCTGGTGTTGCTCTGATGAAACATGTATTTAATGCCTGGGAAGAATCAAAGGATGCCATTGGTGTTTTGTGATCTTTCCAAAGCGTTTGATTATGTAGATCATGAAACTTTATTGCAAAGTTAGACCATTACGGTATTGAACACAGCTCTAAAACTGATGAATTCATATTTAGATAATAGAACTCAAAAGGTCCAAATAAATGGCGCCAAATCACAGGGTCTGTGTAAATTGGTGTGCCTCAGGGCTCTATATTAGGACCATTTTTATTTCTAATTTATATAAATGATTTGCCTTACATGGTACAGAACTTGTCCAAGATTGTATTATTGCTGATGATACATCCCTTATATTTAAGGTTGATAGACATGCACAGATTATGACGAGTAAATCACACTCTGGACAAATTCATAGTTGGTTTACTGCAAATAATTTAGTTCTAAATGCAGAAAACAAATGTGTATTATTTACTTTGCAAATGTAGTACATTCATCGAGTAATTATGTACAACTTAATAATGAAAAATTAGAATTTACTACCAGCACAGTTTTCTTAGGGATTACTCTTGACTCAAAGCTACAATGGGGTCCAGATATTACATCTTTATCAGAAGATTAAGTTCGGTGCCTATGTACGTAAAATTAGAAGTTAGGATATTGCAACTGCAGACTTGTTTACTTTAGTTATTTTCACAGCATTATGTCCTATGGAATTTTGTTGTGGGGTCGCGCCGCTGATATTGAAACAGTTTTGTACTTCAAAAAGGGCCATTAGAGCAATTTATAAACTTTGCAGTCGTGACTCCTTAGAGAACTGTTTAAAGAAATTAATATTTTGACCGTACCATGCCAATATATTTACGAAAATATCATACGTCAGAAGAATATAAATACTTTCACAAATTATGAAAGGCATAACAATACAAAAGATAGAAATGAATTAGATCAACCTAAGTTTAGACTAACCAAAGTTAGACTTCATTTCAAGGTCTAAGTATACGATACTATAACAAAATACCGGAAGATATATTAAGTCTATCAGAAAGTAAATTTAAGTCTGTTATTAAGAAAACTTTATGTTATAAACCTTATTATAAGTTAGATGATTATATTAATGACAATCTCGACAGTGGACAGTTATGAAATTGCACCGCACAACCGCAGATATGCTTTGAATACGAAATGTTCATACAAGGAGTATAAAATTGTCATAATCAATTGTAACGTCGTCTTAATCATAATTTGAATTTTATATGTACCTACTTTTATTATATTTGATTTGTTTAATTTTGACTTCTAAAAGTATTGTGTTGTAACTACTGAAAGTTCTAAGTTTTGAATCTTAGAATGCTTGAATAATATGTTTCTACACACAGGCGAATGAAATGGAAATTAGAGAGAGAAAGTAAAGAAAGAGAATGAGATACATACCTGAACACTATGTCAATATGTTTCTGCTGGACACATCTCGACAGCGGCACGGTATAAGTGAAGTTGTGCACCGCTTTACCGCAGACCTGCTCCTCGAATAGTGACATGTTCATACATAATCGCGAGGGAGAGAGATAGATATAGAGTGAGTGAGAAAGAGATACATAGCAATGGCAATGATGGTGTAGGCTATAAGGTACACATATAAAGGGTACTTACGTGATAATTGGCTGCCTTCTTGATCCGTGTAATTAACGATTATAATCATTTTCCATGTAGAATATTCATACGTTTTTATTTACTCGTCGCTGTGACACACTTAGCATCAGAAAATAAGTCATTTTGACAAATTTCTTTTTCTATTGGCAGGCAGCCAGCTTGGTAGCCAGCATTTGACGTGACTTATAAACTAAACCTCACCTGAAAACGATGTCAATATGTTTCTGCTGGACACATCTCGACAGCGGTACAGTGTATGTGAAGTTGTGCACCGCTTTACCGCAAACCTGCTCCTCGAATAGTGACATGTTCATACATACAGAGGAGAGAGAGAAAGAGAGAGAAGGAGACAGATAGATACATACCTTAGAGCTAAGAGAAGACCTGCGCTATGGTGGCTAGGCTCCTTCATAGCAAATAATGAGTGAAAAACATTTTTCGACCTCCCATACAAAGTCATGTCAGCTGATCGTGAATTTTGTATGGGAGGTCGAAAAAAATTTTTCGTTTCCTATCATTGGCTCCATAGTAAAAGTTGTTCAGTTTCATGATCTGAGCACGCCTGCAAAGAGAGAGAGACACATACCTAACCCCATAATTATAGTTCCCAAATAGCGACGCTATTGTTTGTCTCTCTTCCAAAAGATATTGTAACAACAAACAGTAATGTTAGGAAGATAGATAGATAGATACATTATCTGAAAACGATGTCAGTGTATTACAGAGAGAGAGAAAGAGAGAGAGATGCAAAGCGAGATATAGAGTGAGTGAGATAGATAGATACATACCTGAATACGATGTCGATGTGTTTCTGCTGGACACATCTCGACAGCGGTACAGTGTAAAAAGTTGTACACCGCTTTACAAACCTGCTCCTCGAACATAGTGACATGAAATCATACACAGAGCAAGAGATATAGAGAGAGAGAGAGAGAGAGAGAGAGACACATACCTGAAAACGATGTCAATATGTTTCTGCTGCACACATCTCGACAGCGGTACAGTGTATGTAAAGTTGTGCACCGCTTTACCGCAAATATGCTCCTCGAATAGTGACATGTTCATACACAGAGCAAGAGAGAGATAGATAGATAGAGAGAGAGAGAGAGAGAGAGAGAGAAAGAAAGAAAGAAAGAAAAAAGGAGAGAATTAAGTACAAATCTCCGGTCTACTCACTAAACTGAAAAACTTTTGTTAAAAACTTTTTTCGAAATATGAAGACAAAATTTGGGCCTCCCATACTAAACTGTTGAAAAAGTGTGTCACTTAGTATCTATGGGAGGTCTTAATTTTCTTTTCATTTTTCAAACAAAGTTTCTAGCAAAAGTTGTTCAGTTTTGTAAGTAAAACACACCCTTTAGTTTGTACTTAATTAAATGTAACCCTATATACATACCTGAAAACGATGTCAATATGTTTCTGCTGGACACATCTCGACAGCGGTACAGTGTATGTAAAATTGTGCACCGCTTTACCGCAGATATGCTCCTCGAATAGCGACATGTTCATACCTTGGAGTATATATAAGCAAGCTATAGAGTGCGCATATCGCCCCGCGTCGTACTGTCAAAGCGTAAGCAGTTGCTCCCTAGATACAGACGTCAAAATATGAGAAGCTCTAAGTGTTGTCACTGACGTTTTGCTACTGATAGAAAGAGATTGTGTTCTAACTACTGCCAACAGTTCTAACTTTTTCGGCGCACTCTATAGCTTGCTTATATATATACTGTTAGGTTCATACACACAGGCGAGGGAGAGAGGGGGAAAGGGATAGAGAGAGAAAGAAAAAGAAAGAGAATGAGATACATACCTGAAAACGATGTCAATATGTTTCTGCTGCACACATCTTGATAGCGGCACGGTGTATGTGAAGTTGTGCACCGCTTTACCGCAAACCTGCTCCTCGAACAGTGACATGTTCATAGCTATTGATTTGATGCCCACTTTTACTAGGTCGCATTTTGTTAGTGTCGAATGTCGAATAGTGACATGTTAATACATACACGCGAGGGAGAGAGGGGGAAAGAGAGAGAGATAGAGAAAAAGAGAGAGACATACCTAAAAACGATGTTAAGAGAGAGACTATGTAACTCGATCTGATGAAGAAATAGTTCCGAAATAGCGACGTTATTGTTATTGTAACAACAAACAGTAATGTAACCAACAACAGACAACAAACACACACAACACACACACACACACACACACACACACACACAGAGAGAGAAAGAGACCTGAATACAATGTGACTTGAAAAAAGAATTCCGAAATGGCAATTTGGCAACATTATTTTGAAAGATAAAGATAGCGACATACGAGAACACGATGTCAATGTATTACACCGTGAGAGAGAGAGAGAGAGAGAGAGAGAGAGAGAGACACATACCTGAAAACGATGTCAATATGTTTCTGCTGCACACATCTCGACAGCGGTACAGTGTATGTAAAGTTGTGCACCGCTTTACCGCAAACCTGCTCCTCGAATAGTGACATGTTCATACCTTGGAGTATATATAAGCAAGCTATAGAGTGCACATATCGCCCCGCGCCGTGCTGTCAAAGCGTAAGCGGTTGCTCCGTAGATACAGACATAAAATATATGAAAAGTCATAGAGGTTCAATAGTGTTGTCACTGACGTTTTGCTACTGATAGAAAGAGAGGTTGTGTTCTAACTACTGCCAACAGTTCTTACTTTTTCGGCGCACTCTATAGCTTGTATACTCTAAGGTTCATACACACGCGAGGGAGAGAGGGGGAAAGAGAGACAGAAAGAGAGAGATACATACCTGAATACTATATCTATGTGTTTCTGCTGGACACATCTCGACAGCGGTACAGTGTATGTAAAGTTGTGCACCGCTTTACCGCAAACCTGCTCCTCGAATAGTGACATGTTCATAGCTATAGACTTGATGCCCACTTTTACTAGGTCGCATTCTGTATAATGTCGAATTTCGAATAGTGACATGTTCATACACACGCGAGGGAAAAGGGGGGAAAGAGAGAGAGATATAGGTAGAGTGAGGGAGATAGATACATACCTGAAAACAATGTCGATATGTTTCTGCTGCACACATCTCGATAGCGGTACAGTGTATGTAAAATTGTGCACCGCTTTACCGCAAACCTGCTCCTCGAATAGTGACATGTTCATAGCTATCGACTTGATGCCCACTTTTACTAGGTCGCATTCTGTATAGTGTCGAATGTCGAATAGTGACATGTTTATACACACACGCGAAGGAAAAAGGGGGAAAGAGAAAGAGATAGAGAAAAAGAGAGAAACATACCTGAAAACGATAAAGAAATTGTTCCGAAATAGCGATGTTATTGTTATTGTAACAACAGACCGTAATACAGAGAGAGAGAGAGAGAGAGAGAGAGATAAAGAGAGAAAAATACCTTAATACAATGTAACTTGATCAGATAAAAAAGGTTCCCGAATTGGCAATTTGGCAACATTATTGTGAAAGATGAAGATAGCGACATACGAGAACACGATGTCAATGTATTACACCGTGAGAGAGAGAGAGAGAGAGAGAGAGAGAGAGAGACACATACCTGAAAACGATGTCAATATGTTTCTGCTGCACACATCTCGACAGCGGTACAGTGTATGTAAAGTTGTGCACCGCTTTACCGCAAATATGCTCCTCGAATAGTGACATGTTCATACACAGAGCAAGAGAGAGATAGATAGATAGAGAGAGAGAGAGAGAGAGAGAGAGAGACACATACCTGAAAACGATGTCAATATGTTTCTGCTGCACACATCTCGACAGCGGTACAGTGTATGTAAAGTTGTGCACCGCTTTACCGCAAACCTGCTCCTCGAATAGTGACATGTTCATACATACAGAGGAGAGAAAGAGAGATAGATAGAGAGAGAGAGAGAGAGAGAGAGACACATACCTGAAAACGATGTCAATATGTTTCTGCTGCACACATCTCGACAGCGGTACAGTGTATGTAAAGTTGTGCACCGCTTTACCGCAAACCTGCTCCTCGAATAGTGACATGTTCATACATACAGAGGAGAGAAAGAGAGATAGATAGAGAGAGAGAGAGAGAGAGAGAGAGAGAGAGAGAAAGAAAGAAAGAAAGAAAAAAGGAGAGAATTAAGTACAAATCTCCGGTCTACTCACTAAACTGAAAAACTTTTGTTAAAAACTTTTTTCGAAATATGAAGACAAAATTTGGGCCTCCCATACTAAACTGTTGAAAAAGTGTGTCACTTAGTATCTATGGGAGGTCTTAATTTTCTTTTCATTTTTCAAACAAAGTTTCTAGCAAAAGTTGTTCAGTTTTGTAAGTAAAACACACCCTTTAGTTTGTACTTAATTAAATGTAACCCTATATACATACCTGAAAACGATGTCAATATGTTTCTGCTGCACACATCTCGACAGCGGTACAGTGTATGTAAAATTGTGCACCGCTTTACCGCAAACCTGCTCCTCGAATAGTGACATGTTCATACCTTGGAGTATATATAAGCAAGCTATAGAGTGCACATATCGCCCCGCGCCGTGCTGTCAAAGCGTAAGCGGTTGCTCCGTAGATACAGACATAAAATATATGAAAAGTCATAGAGGTTCAATAGTGTTGTCACTGACGTTTTGCTACTGATAGAAAGAGAGGTTGTGTTCTAACTACTGCCAACAGTTCTTACTTTTTCGGCGCACTCTATAGCTTGTATACTCTAAGGTTCATACACACGCGAGGGAGAGAGGGGGAAAGGGATAGAGAGAGAAAGAAAAAGAAAGAGAATGAGATACATACCTGAATACTATATCTATGTGTTTCTGCTGGACACATCTCGATAGCGGTACAGTGTATGTAAAGTTGTGCACCGCTTTACCGCAGACCTGCTCCTCGAATAGTGACATGTTCATACATACAGAGAGGGACACAGAGAGATAGATTGAGAGAGAGAGAGAGAGAGAGAGAGAGAGAGAGAGAGAGTGAAAAATAGAGAAAACGAAAGAGAGATACGTACCTAAAACGATGTCACACAGAGAGAGAGAGAGAGAGAGAGATACATACCTGAAAACGATGTCAATATGTTTCTGTTGCACACATCTCGACAGCGGTACAGTGTATGTAAAGTTGTGCACCGCTTTACCGCAAACCTGCTCCTCGAATAGTGACATGTTCATACCTTGGAGTATATATAAGCAAGCTATAGAGTGCACATATCGCCCCGCGCCGTACTGTCAAAGCGTAAGCAGTTGCTCCCTAGATACAGACGTCAAAATATGAGAAGCTCTAAGTGTTGTCACTGACGTTTTGCTACTGATAGAAAGAGATTGTGTTCTAACTACTGCCAACAGTTCTAACTTTTTCGGCGCACTCTATAGCTTGCTTATATATATACTGTTAGGTTCATACACACAGGCGAGGGAGAGAGGGGGAAAGGGATAGAGAGAGAAAGAAAAAGAAAGAGAATGAGATACATACCTGAAAACGATGTCAATATGTTTTTGCTGGACACATCTCGACAGCGGTACAGTGTATGTAAAGTTGTGCACCGCTTTACCGCAAATATGCTCCTCGAATAGTGACATGTTCATACACAGAGCAAGAGAGAGAGAAAGAATAAGAGAAAGAGACAAGCCTTTATATTATGTAACTTGATCTGATGTAGAAATGATTCCGAAATGGCGACGTTATTTTTTGTCTCTCTTTCAATGTCTTTCTTATATAAGCGGGATGTTGCCATTTTATATATTTTAATAGGAAGACAAATAATAATGTTGCCAACACACAGACACACATAGAGAAAGAGAGAGAGAGATACATACATACCTGAAAACGATGTCAATATGTTTCTGCTGCACACATCTTGATAGCGGCACGGTGTATGTGAAGTTGTGCACCGCTTTACCGCAAACCTGCTCCTCGAACAGTGACATGTTCATAGCTATTGATTTGATGCCCACTTTTACTAGGTCGCATTTTGTTAGTGTCGAATGTCGAATAGTGACATGTTAATACATACACGCGAGGGAGAGAGGGGGAAAGAGAGAGAGATAGAGAAAAAGAGAGAGACATACCTAAAAACGATGTTAAGAGAGAGACTATGTAACTCGATCTGATGAAGAAATAGTTCCGAAATAGCGACGTTATTGTTATTGTAACAACAAACAGTAATGTAACCAACAACAGACAACAAACACACACAACACACACACACACACACACACACACACACACACAGAGAGAGAAAGAGACCTGAATACAATGTGACTTGAAAAAAGAATTCCGAAATGGCAATTTGGCAACATTATTTTGAAAGATAAAGATAGCGACATACGAGAACACGATGTCAATGTATTACACCGTGAGAGAGAGAGAGAGAGAGAGAGAGAGAGACACATACCTGAAAACGATGTCAATATGTTTCTGCTGCACACATCTCGACAGCGGTACAGTGTATGTAAAGTTGTGCACCGCTTTACCGCAAACCTGCTCCTCGAATAGTGACATGTTCATAGCTATCGACTTGATGCCCACTTTTACTAGGTCGCATTCTGTATAGTGTCGAATGTCGAATAGTGACATGTTTATACACACACGCGAAGGAAAAAGGGGGAAAGAGAAAGAGATAGAGAAAAAGAGAGAAACATACCTGAAAACGATAAAGAAATTGTTCCGAAATAGCGATGTTATTGTTATTGTAACAACAGACCGTAATACAGAGAGAGAGAGAGAGAGAGAGAGAGATAAAGAGAGAAAAATACCTTAATACAATGTAACTTGATCAGATAAAAAAGGTTCCCGAATTGGCAATTTGGCAACATTATTGTGAAAGATGAAGATAGCGACATACGAGAACACGATGTCAATGTATTACACCGTGAGAGAGAGAGAGAGAGAGAGAGAGAGAGACACATACCTGAAAACGATGTCAATATGTTTCTGCTGCACACATCTCGACAGCGGTACAGTGTATGTAAAGTTGTGCACCGCTTTACCGCAAACCTGCTCCTCGAATAGTGACATGTTCATACCTTGGAGTATATATAAGCAAGCTATAGAGTGCACATATCGCCCCGCGCCGTGCTGTCAAAGCGTAAGCGGTTGCTCCGTAGATACAGACATAAAATATATGAAAAGTCATAGAGGTTCAATAGTGTTGTCACTGACGTTTTGCTACTGATAGAAAGAGAGGTTGTGTTCTAACTACTGCCAACAGTTCTTACTTTTTCGGCGCACTCTATAGCTTGTATACTCTAAGGTTCATACACACGCGAGGGAGAGAGGGGGAAAGAGAGACAGAAAGAGAGAGATACATACCTGAATACTATATCTATGTGTTTCTGCTGGACACATCTCGACAGCGGTACAGTGTATGTAAAGTTGTGCACCGCTTTACCGCAAACCTGCTCCTCGAATAGTGACATGTTCATAGCTATCGACTTGATGCCCACTTTTACTAGGTCGCATTCTGTATAGTGTCGAATGTCGAATAGTGACATGTTTATACACACACGCGAAGGAAAAAGGGGGAAAGAGAAAGAGATAGAGAAAAAGAGAGAAACATACCTGAAAACGATAAAGAAATTGTTCCGAAATAGCGATGTTATTGTTATTGTAACAACAGACCGTAATACAGAGAGAGAGAGAGAGAAAGAGAGAAAAATACCTTAATACAATGTAACTTGATCAGATAAAAAAGGTTCCCGAATTGGCAATTTGGCAACATTATTGTGAAAGATGAAGATAGCGACATACGAGAACACGATGTCAATGTATTACACCGTGAGAGAGAGAGAGAGAGAGAGAGAGAGACACATACCTGAAAACGATGTCAATATGTTTCTGCTGCACACATCTCGACAGCGGTACAGTGTATGTAAAGTTGTGCACCGCTTTACCGCAAACCTGCTCCTCGAATAGTGACATGTTCATACATACAGAGAGGGACACAGAGAGATAGATTGAGAGAGAGAGAGAGAGAGAGAGAGAGAGAGAGAGAGAGAAAGCGAGCGTGAGTGAAAAAGAGAGAGAGTGAAAAATAGAGAAAACGAAAGAGAGATACGTACCTAAAACGATGTCACACAGAGAGAGAGAGAGAGAGAGAGATACATACCTGAAAACGATGTCAATATGTTTCTGTTGCACACATCTCGACAGCGGTACAGTGTATGTAAAGTTGTGCACCGCTTTACCGCAAACCTGCTCCTCGAATAGTGACATGTTCATACCTTGGAGTATATATAGGGTGAAATTTTACTAGTGACCGATAGCGAAAACTCAGAACCGGCTGGTGATAAGGAACAACTTTCCCCAAGAAACATAGGTCGAAATATGAAAAAAAAATGTTGGACCTCCCATAGTAATTTAATTAAAATCAGCTGATCGGCAACTATGTATGGGAGACCCAAATTTTTTTTTCGTATTACGACCTATGTTCCTTGGGGAAAGTTGTTCCTTATCACCAGCCGGTTCTGGGTTATCACTATCGGTCACTAGTAAAATTTCACCCTATATAGCAAGCTATAGAGTTCGCATAAGGCCCCGCGCCGTACTGTCAAAGCGTAAGCAGTTGCTCCCTAGATACAGACGTCAAAATATGAGAAGTTCTAGATGTTCAATAGTGTTGTCACTGACGTTTTGCTACTGATAGAAAGAGAGGTTGTGTTCTAACTACTGCCAACAGTTCTAACTTTTTCGGCGCACTCTATAGCTTGCTTATATATACTGTTAGGTTCATACACACACGCGAGGGAGAGAGGGGGAAAGAGAGACAGAAAGAGAGAGATACATACCTGAATACTATATCTATGTGTTTCTGCTGCACACATCTCGACAGCGGTACAGTGTATGTAAAGTTGTGCACCGCTTTACCGCAAACCTGCTCCTCGAATAGTGACATGTTCATAGCTATCGACTTGATGCCCACTTTTACTAGGTCGCATTCTGTATAGTGTCGAATGTCGAATAGTGACATGTTTATACACACACGCGAAGGAAAAAGGGGGAAAGAGAAAGAGATAGAGAAAAAGAGAGAAACATACCTGAAAACGATAAAGAAATTGTTCCGAAATAGCGATGTTATTGTTATTGTAACAACAGACCGTAATACAGAGAGAGAGAGAGAGAGAGAGATAAAGAGAGAAAAATACCTTAATACAATGTAACTTGATCAGATAAAAAAGGTTCCCGAATTGGCAATTTGGCAACATTATTGTGAAAGATGAAGATAGCGACATACGAGAACACGATGTCAATGTATTACACCGTGAGAGAGAGAGAGAGAGAGAGAGAGAGAGACACATACCTGAAAACGATGTCAATATGTTTCTGCTGCACACATCTCGACAGCGGTACAGTGTATGTAAAGTTGTGCACCGCTTTACCGCAAATATGCTCCTCGAATAGTGACATGTTCATACACAGAGCAAGAGAGAGATAGATAGATAGAGAGAGAGAGAGAGAGAGAGAGAGAGAAAGAAAGAAAGAAAGAAAAAAGGAGAGAATTAAGTACAAATCTCCGGTCTACTCACTAAACTGAAAAACTTTTGTTAAAAACTTTTTTCGAAATATGAAGACAAAATTTGGGCCTCCCATACTAAACTGTTGAAAAAGTGTGTCACTTAGTATCTATGGGAGGTCTTAATTTTCTTTTCATTTTTCAAACAAAGTTTCTAGCAAAAGTTGTTCAGTTTTGTAAGTAAAACACACCCTTTAGTTTGTACTTAATTAAATGTAACCCTATATACATACCTGAAAACGATGTCAATATGTTTCTGTTGCACACATCTCGACAGCGGTACAGTGTATGTAAAGTTGTGCACCGCTTTACCGCAAACCTGCTCCTCGAATAGTGACATGTTCATACCTTGGAGTATATATAGGGTGAAATTTTACTAGTGACCGATAGCGAAAACTCAGAACCGGCTGGTGATAAGGAACAACTTTCCCCAAGAAACATAGGTCGAAATATGAAAAAAAAATGTTGGACCTCCCATAGTAATTTAATTAAAATCAGCTGATCGGCAACTATGTATGGGAGACCCAAATTTTTTTTTCGTATTACGACCTATGTTCCTTGGGGAAAGTTGTTCCTTATCACCAGCCGGTTCTGGGTTATCACTATCGGTCACTAGTAAAATTTCACCCTATATAGCAAGCTATAGAGTTCGCATAAGGCCCCGCGCCGTACTGTCAAAGCGTAAGCAGTTGCTCCCTAGATACAGACGTCAAAATATGAGAAGTTCTAGATGTTCAATAGTGTTGTCACTGACGTTTTGCTACTGATAGAAAGAGAGGTTGTGTTCTAACTACTGCCAACAGTTCTAACTTTTTCGGCGCACTCTATAGCTTGCTTATATATACTGTTAGGTTCATACACACACGCGAGGGAGAGAGGGGGAAAGAGAGACAGAAAGAGAGAGATACATACCTGAATACTATATCTATGTGTTTCTGCTGGACACATCTCGACAGCGGTACAGTGTATGTAAAGTTGTGCACCGCTTTACCGCATACCTGCTCCTCGAATAGTGACATGTTCATAGCTATAGACTTGATGCCCACTTTTACTAGGTCGCATTCTGTATAATGTCGAATTTCGAATAGTGACATGTTCATACACACGCGAGGGAAAAGGGGGGAAAGAGAGAGAGATATAGGTAGAGTGAGGGAGATAGATACATACCTGAAAACAATGTCGATATGTTTCTGCTGCACACATCTCGATAGCGGTACAGTGTATGTAAAATTGTGCACCGCTTTACCGCAGACCTGCTCCTCGAATAGCGACATGTTCATAGCTATCGACTTGATGCCCACTTTCACTAGGTCGCATTCTGTAAGTAAAGAAAAGAGAAAATCATTTAATCATACAGGAATAGCTTTTAGATCATCAAAACGAAAAGCAGTTCATGAAAAAGTCACCGAACTTTTAATAAATAGCTAAAGAATCGACTATAAATCTAAAACTACTCTTTTCTATTAAAAAATAATGCACCCTAAGAATGGAGAATTGACAGCTAAATAAATCTCTCAAATAAGCATAACAGATTAGTCAGAAAGTGTTAGTTATTGTGATTGTTTCACTGTGCCCCCTGATTGTATCCACAAATTACATGTCTACATGTAGAGTAAGGTGGGGTAGAATGGGTAATTTGTAGTTTTATAAAACGGGACCTAACCCGACGAACATAGTATTCTGAATTCTAGTAGGTATTTTGTTAAAGTAGATAATTTGCTATTAACTTTTTGTCTACAACGTTAACACAAAAGAAACAAGACGTGGAAAAAATTCACGCCACTGATGGGATTCGAACCCACGTCTTCTGACAAGCCGGGACAGACGTGTTAATAACCGCTACACTACGGTAGGCTCTATCCGAGAAGGCGAAATTGTGAACCACTTGCTTCGTTCATATTTTTTGTTACGTGACTACATATGAGTAGCTTTAGCGCCATCTATGACTTTTTAGTAGAACTATACAGTAATATTAATATCTTATAAATATGGTTTTCATAGCAAAAACATGGATATTTATTCATACCTTTTGCCCCAGGAATCTCATCAGACTGTTCGCTTAGCGTCATTTCTTCCGAACTACTTCTCAAAAGTGCCTCATTTGTCTCCCGTCTCACTCTAGCATCGCTCTTGGCTCGTTTATCTATCTCTTTCTTTTTAGTCACTCCTATGAAATCGTCTTTCTGATACGTTCTATCAGTAACACTATTTACTGTTGATATTTTCCCATTTTTTATGTCTGTAGTAGTTTTATTGTGTATAAAATTTATAGATTTCACGACATCGTGATGCTTTTTGACATCTGTCACTTTCTTGGGTATAATGTCTCTTTTTAGGCGTATTTCTGTTAAGTTCTGTTTTGTAGAGTCTAAAAGATTTGATTCAGCTATGATTTCGTCATTAATTTTGTAAGTTTCTGCATCTTTTTTCAACGTGTCGTTGTTTTTCTCTGGTATTATAGGAATGATAGGTATTTTGTCTTTTGTGATTGGTTCTAAGGGTCTGGAGAAGGTTTCATTGAGTTCCTTTTCAGGGTTCCTTTCTAAGGGTTCTTGGTTTTCGTAGGTCTGTGGCGGTTCTAGGCCGCATGATGACTAAAACGAAAAAATACAAAAACATAAATTAATATTAATAATGTTTTTTAATACTTTTATCAACTTTATCTAGGCAACTATAAAAAATTTAAGTTAAACTACTATTTAGGTACTATAGTAAAGCCTTACCATCAAATAATTTATCCATCTTGCGATTGTTTTGATATCCTAAGCAGCGTGAAAAATAGTTCAAAAATATAGAAGTTTGAAAACATTAGGAATGTGTAAAAAGAGAGGCCCACACCTTTACCAAGATTCAAGTGGTAAAAGCAAGTAAGTAAAAGCGAGGGTACTTGCAAAATAAATATTTCACGAAACCATGTAAAACTTACCTGACACTCAGCGTCTAACTCATTGTCAGTATTGACGTTGAAATTGCAACCACCCCCTATGACCTGAAAAAAAAACAAGTTTATTTTAAAAGATTATTTAAGAAAAGCTGTTTCGTGGGTGTCGTTAGAAGCGACTAAAGTATTACTGTAATTTAGGCGACAGGTTGACATCTTCTCGCTATGGTGATACACAGTCTTCTAAATGATTCTCAAACTTTTGTCAGACGTGGTGTAAATAGCTGATTGTTACAGTGATTCGTACAGTTATGTTATGATATATTATATGTATGTATTAGGGCAATTTTGATTTTTGGCAAAAAATAGGGGGCGATTGTAACGGTAGGCACTTTGATTCTTTTATAGTATTTTTAGGGTTTGGGCGGGATTTAAGTTTTGTTTGTAAGTTATGATGAGAAAGTACCTACTTAGCTACAAAAAAAAGATGATAATAAAATAAATTATTCACAATACATATGGAAAGTGTCATGAAACTGAACAACTTTCCTAGAGGAACATAGATCGAATTTAGAGGCCTTTAGAAAATGTACTATCTAAGTACCCGACCTAGTCAATTTAGGTATGGGAGGTTTTTTCATAAATCAACTTATGTTCCTTAGGTAATGTTGTTCAGTTTTATTGACCAGGCAACCTCTTAAAATATCTGCAGTTGATTTTTTTATGACTATTACCTCAGCTATTCTTGAAATGGATATTGGTCGCTCGAATTTTGGTGGGGCTGAAGTTTGCTCCATATCTGGGGGAGTAAACAAGCAAATGTATTAAAAAACAAAAAACCAGACTGCGGTCATTTCAAAGTTGTATTTAAAATTTTCTCAATTTAAATTTTTCAAAGAATAATTGTTTAGCTTTTGCTTACGTAATACGTTTTTGACGTAATTCCTCGAAGCGTGTAAAGTCGTGGCGACAGTGTGCGTATTTTCAGTAGGTGACGTGGTTGTGTAGTCTTGAGTTGTTTTGTGTTGACCTTTCTCTGTAAAAACAATGAATTGTTACTGTACATTTAAATATTTCGACATTCATTCATTTTATTATATTTTACTAGCAGCTCGTTAATTTTTCCACAATAATTAAAATCCATTTAAAATCACATACAAATCCGTTTCGTGGTTTTTGAATTTCATGAAAGACAGACAGTGACAAAGAAACGCAAAAAGCGACTTCGTATTATGATATGTATTGAAGCATTGTAGTTATTTTACCTTTTGTAGTTTTCTTTGAAGTTGGGTGTTGAGCTGGTTTTAGATTCTGAAAAGAAAATGTATGTATCAAGCATGGAGCAAATATTAAGTGAAATTTTACTACTTAGTGACCATATCGAAGATATACGATGATACGATTTGATCAGTAAATTTTTACTTATGTTCCTTATCCTTATATACATTTGTAACCAACCTGTATTTGATTATGATCGGGCGGCCTGTGTTGCTGTACGGTATTAAACTTCCCGTAATGCGGGTAGTTGGTGAATTTCTCGTGCAGCCTAATTTCCTTCATCGAGAGCAACTCCTGGTGCTCGCGGAAGTATAGCGCCGACATCACCACTAGGCTGGGGGAGGAAATTATGTCAGAAAAGTCTATTAAACATTTTGACAAATAAATATTGACAAATATATAGCATTAAGTTTCAAGTTTCAAGTTTGAAAATACTGAGTCTTGATGAGTCTTTACTTTAGTAACTCGAAATGCTGATACTAATCAAACGGAAAATGTAGGGTAATTAGCTTGTCGAAATAAATGGTGTCTAAGGGACGGTATAACGAAAATTTTGCAGGTGTGCTAGATATGAAGCCGAACAACTTTCCCTATAGAACATTATGGTGGTAAATGAGAAAAAAAAATGTCTTCTCATACAAAGTTAGTCAGATGATCGTGAATTTTGTCTGAATTTCTTTTTACCTACGACGGAACGGAGACGGTATATGCATTTGGGGTGAGAGAATGTGTGTTTGTTTGTGTGTGCAAACCTATGTTACCAAATCATACCAAACCACTGGTCTGATTTTGATGCGGCTTTCAGTGATGGATTAGGATTTTTTTGGTGCATGTTCTTAGATAGGTATTACGCGAATAACTCACCAGGGGGCGTTGCAATAAACATTTGTTTGTGCTAATCAATGTCCCCAATTATCTCCAAAACCACTAGTCCGATTATAATGCGGTTTTCAGTAATGGGTATGATTTTGATTGGTGGATGTTCTTGAATAGATTTTACGCTTCTAACTACTAACACCACGGGGCGCTGCAGGAAACTGTCTTGGGTATTTACAAAATTTAAATTTTGTTTTCACTTGTTGTTTATCACCATAATGCTCCATGAGAAAAGTTGATCAGTTTTATGGTCTGATCACGCCTGCAAAGTTTTCGTCACACCATCCCTTACACCCGGTATAAGTAAAAGTAAAATTAACTTACCACACAGCCATAATGAATATCAATATCGTTATAATAATCTGCAGCAGCTTATTCGAGATCAATTCGCTGCTGACATCCCCATATCTGTCTTTCTTTCTGCAGCAAAACGCCAATCGAGAACTCTCGTACCCGAAGTCTTGTCTCATCCACAGATTTGTGTCGGGTGTATCTGTCTCTTTCTTTTTCAGGGAATCCGAGTAGTTCTCCGATTTCGGTTTTGATTCTAGAGTGTCTGTGTAAGTTGGGAATACTGATTTATCTTTCGACACGTATTTTGCTGAAAGATAAAAAGATAGAATATACTTTATTGCACAAAAGAACAGAAATCTTCATAAACAAACAGAGATTTGAATAATTTGTACAATTGGCGGCCTTATAGCTAATGTAGCTTGGTATATCTTCCAGGCAAATAGGCAATAAGGAAACAGCAGAAAATTTACAGATTGATCCGGGTGCAACAATATATAATTACGAAACATAATACATATCCATACATCTACATTAGATAATACCTAAAAGTTACCTACCTGAAGTTTTGTTGGAATTATAATATTTCCCGTATTTGGATTGAGTATGGCAATTCCGGCATTGTTTCCTCGTGTATTTGGGCGAATGGTGGCTGAGTTTCTGGCAACACTCGTGCTTTCTGATGTTTCTGGCGATGTCGCGAATCTGCTCTATGGAAATGTTGCCATCACTGTACATTGATTTTGCTGATATCACTGAGACGCGGGAATCTGAAAAGAAAAGTCATAAAGGTTTAACCTTTTTTAATTATAATTTTGTAGCAATAATGCATTCGTATACAAATCGCCCATTACTGAAAACAAATTAATTGCGATTGTAATGCGCTACAAAATATCTAAACTACCATCGTTAAGACTTCACAATAATTTGCACCATCTAGCAGAAATACTCAGAACTCTTATGACGACAAGCTTTGACGTCTGTTTGTTTGCTTTGGTGTCTGTTTCGGTCTGTTTGCTGCGCAAAGGCCCCAGGTTCGATTCCAGGTCACAAAAGCTACATTAATATTTCTTTTTAGATTTTTATTTTGGCATATTTTTTATTACCATTGCTGACACTAGATCTGGAACTATCTCTTCTTTGTAGAATGCTCATCTTGCACAGTTTCTTGTTGATCCTCTCCAGCTGATCGATCCGCGACTCCAGGTGGCCTGTCACTTTGCACAGCTCTTTGACAGCGCCCAAGTTCTCCATGAAGATGCGGTCCTGGAGAGAAGACGTATTGATTTGTATATTTTTTTGGAGAATGACAACAAAAAACACATAACACTGTTAAATGGACAGTTTTTTTTTCAAAAGTACACTTAAAAGAATTAGCTGTCAAATTTTGACACTTATTCCAATTTAGTCTATGGCAGCGTATAACGCCATCTTGCGGTTTAGTTTCTCCAAAAAACGCCCATTGTCAAAGGCACTGTGAAAATGTTATTGCACTGTCTAAAATACTGCGTGAAAATATTTTTAATTGACATTAATTAAAATTTGAAAATAACTATAATATAATTAAAAATAAAATAATTATTCCACTATCTCCTTCTTTGTACACCGAGAAGTTTAACGACCCGATGAACCCTGTTGTCAGTTTTGCAACCACCTACTGCAAGTAACAGGCCTCTGACATGGTTGTGTAACGACCGCCGTCTAAGTGATCATAGACAGAAACCTGGACCGACGGCTTAGCGTGTCCTACTATGCATGGAATCGTCTTTCCTTACCTTATTAACAACAAGAAACTTCTGAATCGTGTTCCCATTCGGCAGCGTCACATCACCAGCCTCCTTAACTGCTTCAGGTATAACATTTCTCACTTCCTGCGCTATGACGCCGGTATCTGAATGAGCCGCCCGCGTCGGGTCGTAGCCGAGTAGGCCTGAGTGCTCGGCGAATGATGGGTCGTAGTTGAATCTGGTGAGAGAAAGCAATTTTTGATTTAAATATGCCGGCTTAGAACAGCATCACCACATTTCTATCCGTAGGTGTCGTACAGTCTCTCACGCTAATTAATGAACAATTCCATTTTTAAGGTTTCGATTTTCTTGTGATTGATACCGACAAGCCGGATAAAAACTTGGAATTTTTCAAGGCAAGAGTGAATAGGCACTACCTAGGCAAGCATGCTCCAACATCATCTGCATCGTCACTTACCAACTGGTGAGACAGCTGACAAATGTGGGGCCTATCTTATTAAAAAGATAAATAATAATGCTGTACGATTGTTGTAGTAGTAGCTTAAATTTGGGACGCGCTTTCAAGCCAATTTTGGTACGCGTCCGGAGAATTCTAGAATGGGGTAGAAGGTTCCTAGAGTGATGTCAAAGGGTTCTAGATTGGGTTCGAAAATTATAGAGTGGGTAAGGAGAGTTCTAAATAAATGTTGGAGGATTATATAGTTGTGGGAATCTTACTTGACAACCCTAATGCTCTGTACATTCTTCAACTGTTGCGCAGTATCTAACTCTTCAATATTGTGTTTCGCTCGAGCATCCGACGGTTGCACTATGTGGCCCATAACTTTCAGATTACCTGTGCGACAGAAATAATGGTAAAGTGAAGTTGAAATACACCGAGAAAATAAATGACACATTGTACCGTTACAAACACCCCCAATTTTTTTGTACCGTTATAATCACCCCAATTTTTTGTCAAATGCTTTTGTTGTGTTCCGTTTTACGTTGTGTTTGTAACTACGTACTGTTCGATTGATTTGTTACGAAATGAAGTCGTCTTGCTATTAAATTAAGTGTAATGTATGTAAGTGAACAGAAAAATAATAAGAAATTTGGAAGAATTGAATAAACACAAAATAAAGTGGTGCAGACTTTCTGTGGAAATAAATGTTTTTGCCTCTTGGCTCAGCGCCCTCTAAATAGCACTTGAGAATCCATAAAAGTATTTCATTGTTTTCTAGTCATCACAGGTAAAAAAAACTTTAATTTATTTTTACCATTAATAACACACGACTCGTCCGGTCTGTCTGTGTTGATGCCGACTCTGCCATTGAAGTGCACGCTGTTTTCTGAAACACCTCTCTGCCACCAGTTTTCTGAACAATCTGACTCAAACTGCCCGGGGTTGGATGCCTGCAAAGATATACATAGAAGATGAAAATTTAGGTAAATATATAAGACATTCAAACGGATTTTACTCACGGGTTATTTGGAGCACCCAATATTTACGATGTTACATTTCATTTGGGTGCTCAAAAATTCAAAATAACCCCACCGTGAGTAAAAACCCGTGAGTAAAATATCTTAATAGTTTTAGTGATAATAACCACGGAACATTAAAATCATATCAATAAGTTTCTTTTGAGGTAAGAAAACAAAATTTGAAAAAAAAATATTAGGTTATGGTATTTTATTATGGGGAAATCTAACTGATTTTAAAGCTTTCAAAAGTGACAAATGCTTTCATTTCTGACTCGTTATGGGCTTACATTCTGGGGAAATATAATCGATATGCTTTAAAAAGCGACACAAAGTTCTTAAGTTTAAAATAGTTCTGAGCAACATCTTTCAGTCAAATCAAAAGGGATGTTATTATGGATGTTATATTGACCAACGTAATTCACCCAAAAGTTTTATTGAGTGATATTATTTTTACCCGACTGCCTCAGGAGGTTTATGTTTTTCTAGAGTAGGTATTCATTTATGTATGCATGTATCCAGAAATCTGAGTGGATCTTGAAATTTGATGTGTCGTTAGAATCATCTCAGCAGCGTGAGTGACATTGGCTATATCAAAATATCATAATTTCAATACGGCTGCGGATTTTAATGGTAAATTACAACTTTGAAATTACCGCAGTCGGGTTTTTGTTTTTACATCTGCTTGTCTCAAGACGTGTATACTCACCCTGACTATAATCCTGTCACTAGCATGCGCCGCTATCATGTACTCCCCGCCGGAAGTGTGAGCTCGCAGGGCTACCACCAGCAGGAAGTGCCGCTGGTCGGGGTTGGGCCTGCCTTTTTTCCTCATGTTGTTGTTGGTGGTCTCGGCGAAGTGTAAACGGCCGACGGTGACCTTAGCGCCTTCGCGGCGGATTTCCACACTGTTTGAGTAAATATTTTTTGTTATAAGTCAGTGAAATAAATATAATAGAGCATTTCTGATAGCGGAGAACCTCCCTGCTATAAAGAGGATAGGCCGTAAGCATATCCTTTATCAACATGTTTTTACCCGACTGCCTCAGAAGGAGGGTTATGTTTTTCGAGAGTATGTATTTATGAATGTATGTGTGTATGTATGTATGTATGTATGTATGCGGACAAGAAAATTCTTTTTCACAGGCTACAGTACAGCCCAAACGGATAGTTGGATTTTGACATATGAGGTGTCGTTAGATTCGTCTCAGCAGCGCGAGTGACACTGGCTATATAAAAAATTATAGATTCAAGATGGCGGATTTATACTAGGTACTTTAAAATTACCGCAGTCGGGTATTTTTGTTTGTAACACATCTACTTGTTAAATTGTCGGATAGGCCCGCATTTGTCTTTTATTTCACCTGTATTTCGAATAAGTAGATTTTATTTTAGGGCCAAATTGATATATATTGGCATATAAACAAGGAGATGCTCACACGGTGCATACTGTAAAATTCGCAAACTAAAAAGTGGTTTTAAAGACAATATGGAAATTACCATCTGTAAGAAAACAATAGGGGTTTGATTCCGAGAATAAGAAAATAATAGGTATAAGTTTATAAATATTGAACATTATTGAAAATATTTAATATTTGTGAATATTTTATATTTCTAAAAACTCTACTTACGGTACAGGATGAAAGGGTTTCTTTGTTCTGTCCGACTGACTTTGTTCTACTTTCACCTCCTGGCTCGTGTCTTCCGCCTGAAATACAAAAGTTTGATTAGAATTGAAGAAAATAGAGTGGGTGAACCGGGTGGTGCCGGCAGAGTAGAATAGCACCACCCCCTACCGACGGATGAACCCCACCCAAACAGCCAGGGCCAACCGTATGGTGGCGGTTAATCCGCCACAAAAGCATTCCCAAGGAGGGTTGACGTCTGGTAGGCGGCCGGTTGTAAAATTAAGCCAACCCAACAAAACGTGTTAATTGGGATAAGGGCAGGAAGATGATGATGACGATGATAATGGGTGAACCGTTTTTTAAATATGTCTGTATTTGGCAAGTGACCCGAACAGAATTTGAGAATCTTGAGAAAGTGTGGGTCACCCTGTATTATTTGGGTCTCTTAGCTTTATTTAATTGGTGACTAGTGCCCAATGTTACGAAACTACAGGCTATAATTCTACAGCGACAGTGTACATTGCGTAGCCGGTTTAATAATGGGATAATAATGACTAACCGACTAAGAAATGTACATCGAATTTTACCTGTAGAATTGTAGACTGTAGTTTCGTTGCATAGACCACTGGTAGTATTAGCCAGATGACTGGACTGTTTTAGCTGGGACTATATTTCACGGGTGACAGATATATTTTGTAAGTGACCTGCGGTTACTTAGTAGAATACCTGAAAGTCTTCTTTCTTACCTTAACACCATAGAAATGCAGGCAGAAGTTGTTAATCTTCTTGAATCCATCTGGAGTCTTCACATAGTGCGGGTCGCCCTGCATCTGTATTTGACAGGTGACCTGGAAGTGGTTCTTCTTTTGACAGACGAATGCTTCGTCGATCTGTGAATAGTTGAACCCCTTGTCTGCGCCCACCACGTAGGAGAGGGTTGGCCTGGAGATAAGAAACAATGATAAATAAAAAAAGAAGACAAAGATTTTTGTTTCTTTAGTCTGCATGTTTTTTTTTTGTAATATAAAAAGAGAATATACTGTTTTCAATTTACAGGCAAATTCCATGGATATAACCCAGGCATATTAGAGCACCGTTTTTCATTGGTCTATTATTTGGCAGGTGACCTTTAAGTACTTACAGAGGCTTGAAATTCCCGTCATACAAAGGCAGCCAGTAGGAGTACTGGAACTGCTGGAACTTGATGCTTTAAAGTGGAATCTCGTCTCCAGCTTCTGAACCATCTACGGCATAAGTGACGGAGACAAAGTTATAAGAAAATGAAAGACAGACTTACAGTGGCATAAAATCTCGTTGTCACCACGCCCTCTTTATGAGTGACCTAGATATATTTAGCTAGTGAACTAGCCGTATTTGGCAGGTGACCTGGAAATGGTTCTTCTTTGGTATGATTTATACTTACAGTGGCTTCAAATTCCCGTCATACAGAGGCAGCCAGTATGAATACTGGAACTGCTGGAACTTGATGCTCTGAAGAGGAATCTCGTCTCCTGCTTCTGAACCGTCCACGGAGGGGGGCGCGGGGCGCGGGTGCGGGGCGCTCTCTGGTGATAGCGCTGTAAAGAAATAGTAGTTTAACCTAAATTCGCGGTTAAACAAGTGAGAATACGGTATGTTTGTAAGAGACGGCCCTCCAAATGGTGTAGAAGTACATAAAGGTGTCCTTAGCTTGAAGCGACGTGATGCGCAGACAAAATGACTGGTTTGTATGGGGATGCCAGAAAGACCAGGCGGTACGCCGCGGAGCACCCTTTATACTTTGAACGACGCTGTCACGGTGACGGCGCACTACTTCACTGCCGCGCTCGGTCTTTATTTTGACATTTAAACTAAACACCTTTTTCCCAAAACATTTGTCAGGAAATTCGACCTTCTATATTGAAATGACTATCTGCAGTTGACTGCTTTTACTACGAATCATAAATTCATGAAATATATTTCTAGGGGAAAGTTATTCAGATTCATAAACCAAACCTTATCAGGGTCCGGAAGGCTGTCCCTTGAAGCCTGTATAGTAAAGATTTCAAATAACTGTCATTCAAAACGACCACTTGGCGTACGGAGATAATATTTAACCTAAGAAAATTTCATTTCAATGATTTACTAAACATTTCAGAGATTCTATAACCTCGAAAGTCTTTTATGAATTACATACGTGACGAACGTCTATTGGCAAGCCTTATTATTTCAATTAAGACATTCTTCACGCTCCATATTTGAGTGGCGTGGCTATAACCATTGAAATAATACTCCGTTACGGAGATTTACATGTTTGTTTCTGATTGAAACGCCTTTAAACTGCAATGAGTTTTACTACCTACATTTTAAATTACCTTCTTGAAAAAAAGAGAATCTTAAGAAATTACAGAGTCATGTTTATTCAAAAACTATATAAAGGCCCTTAAGTTATTAAATTTTAATATGCAGCTTCGCTTTTTAATATGCCGTGTGATTCCAGCTTAGAATAGCATCACCCCAATTCTACCCGTAGGTGTTTTAAAAAGCGACTAAGGGATGATCATCCAGGTAATGGGCAGCAGCGTTCCCTGTCAATGCAACATCTTGCACTGCGCTCGCCAATCCACCTGCCAGGCGTGGTAAGTGTGGAAATACGCCCCGATAGGGGAAGGCCCATGTCCAACAGTTGACTGTTGAGGCCGTTATGGTTGGTATGGTATGCAGCTTCGTTCCCTATTGAGTGACAAACTCATGTCACAAACGCCCCCTGTAGGAAACCAACATTGACACTGGCGTTTTTGCCCTTCTGTGTTCATTTAAAAGGCAAATGATTTAAAAAGCATGTCCTGCTATATTCATTTATTTATTTCTTTATTAATACAATGTACATCTTGTTAGTTTAGGTTGGGCTGCTTTTGGGAAGCTGGACGACGTCTTTAAATCAAAACTTCCACAATGCCTGAAGACCAAGGTGTTTAACCAATGTGTTCTGCCTATTCTCACTTATGGTGCCGAAACATGGACGCTCACTAAGCAAAACATGCACAAAATCAAAGTCGCACAAAGAGCTATGGAGCGTTCTATGCTAGGTATCTCCCTTGTTGATCGCGTACCAAACGTTGAGATTCGACGTAAAACAAAAGTCGAAGACGTAGGAAAGCGAATAACAAGGTTAAGTTGGAGGTGGGCAGGACACTTGGTGAGACGGAATGACGATCAATGGACAAAAGCGGTTACAGAGTGGTGGCCAAGAGGAGCGAAAAGGTCAGTGGGCAGACCACCTGCTCGATGGTCCGACGATATCGTCAAGCTTACAGGACCGCATTGGACGAGGGTGGCACAGGACCGTAAGGATTGGCGCTGTAGAGAAGAGGCCTATACCCTGCAGTGGGTGGATGTGGGCTGATAATGATGATGATGATGATGATGACATCTTGTTAGTAGTTAAATAATTTAATTACTTTTAGGCTGAACCAGCAGATTACCCAAAAAGCAAGATGGTTCCGTGCTTCGGAGGGCACTTTGAGTCGTCGATACCCGTTGCTGTCTATGAATCGTTAGACGGCAGTCAATAAAAATATACAATTGATATACAACCATGTCAGAGGCCTGCTACTTGTAGTAGGCGGTTGAATAACCCTGATACAAGGGATCATCAGGTCGTGACGACTCGGTGTCCCACTCGAAAAGAAGGAACAAGTTCTCAATCTCCTACCTGGTTCACACTTGACTTGCGACACATCCTGAGAGTGCTTCCTCTTCTTGCTCGAGGGTTCTTGAAGGCTTGTGTATACTGGAGTCAGGGTGTCGTGGTTCAGGGAAACCAGCTGAGGGTTGATGATGCCTGGCTCCAAATCGGGGAGTTGGTTGTACCTGCAAGTGGAACGGGATGGAGATATTTCAATGGATTATTCGCTAATTGACTGGGTCGTAGATAAATATAATACAAAACTTGTATGTTTAAAACTATTGTCGAAAAATACTACAGACTAAGTATATTCATCGTTTACCAAAATATTAAAAGTTAGAATAAACACAAAAGTTCACTAATAAAAGTTTTTTTGACTCCATCCAAAATATCCACACGAAAAGAGAGAGAGATTGAATGATAAAGTCATAATATAGTAATTTCATACAAAATATCGTTTTCGGTTGTCTTACAAAGTAGCTCATTTGACCTGTCAGTCAAGTAGCGGATTATTATCTATACTATCATCATCAATACAGTGGCCTTAGTTAGACTAAGTTGATAGTATAAAATGAAGTAACTTTTTGCGTTTCTCTGTCTGTCTGACGTAAGTTTTCGAGAAGTCATTCTAAACCACACAACTGATATTGATGCAGATTTTTGTAATAGATGGGAGGTTTAAGAGGAAGGTTGATATGTACAACATATAGATTTTTACTGATTTTCGCTGTTAAATAGTTGATATTTATAGGAAAACTTAAAATTATTACCTACAAAATAAAAAAATTATCGCTTGTTTGATAAGCTGTCAACAAGAACTAGTTGTCCATGGCAACCATGATAATCATCACACAACTATTTCTGGATGAAAGAAAATAGTGAGCAGACACATACATCACGCCTATAACCCTATGACTGTTGACCTGTTTGTATTTTGAGGGTGACCTGGATTTATTTGGCTGGTGACTTGACTGTCTTTGACTGGGATAAGTTTTTTTGTTCAAGTAGTCACCTATTTTCAATCAATTCTATATTTTGCCTAGGTTTGAGGGTATACTTGAAGTCAAAAACCTTCAAAAGAAAGAATGATGATTCCTGACTTCGGGAAGATCTTTACCAAGAATTGTTAGGACTGACTTATATCTTGATGATTGTTTACAAAACTCACCTATTCTGATACATAGGATCCACCATATGACTCCTGATACCCAACTCCACGATATTGTGGTCCTGCTGTATGACCATCACATCATTCAGACCGTTCCTCATCACCTCATGGTCCAGGTTATCTGACTTGAGCTCCTCGTAGATATAATCCCCGTTTTGCTGAAGGATCTCATGGGTGGGCAAATGGTCATGGACCAGCATATAGTCTCCGGCTAGTTGGGAGACCTGGATGGTGTGAGGTGTGGTCTCTGAAGGGCTGTAGGGGTTTTCTGAGCCGGAGTCTGGTGGGCTTTCTGGCAGTGGGTGGCCCCTGGAAAGAATTGAACAGTAAGTTAGATTTGCAATTTCATGCCGGCAATTGGGGCAGTAGGGGGTGGGGCATTCGTGGTGTAGCAGATTGGGTAGCACATCTGGAAATAAAAGTAGGGTATTTTGAGGTGGTACAGTTGAGGGTCATGCCAAGCGTGGTGAGTATACCAATATCCCCCAATTGGGAGAGGCTCATGTCATGTGGACTGTTGTGGCTGTAGTAGTAGTTAGAAGTGGGGCTGAATGTGATGGGGCATTTTGGGGTGGGATAGTTGGAGCGGTGAGGCATTTTGAAAGGGTGGGGCAGATTCAAAGGATGGGGCTGTTTGAAGGGGTGGGGCTGTTTAAAAGGGTGGGGCTGTTTAAAAGGGTGGGGCTGTTTAAATGTGTGGGGCTGTTTGAATGGGTGGGGCAGTTTGAAGAGGTGGGGCTGTTTCAAGGGGTGGGGCAGTTTAAAAAAATGGAGCAGTATAAAGGGGTGGGGCTGTTTGAAGAGGTGGGGCTGTTTGAAGGGGTGGGGCAGTTTGAAGGAGTGGGGTAGTTTGAAAGGATGGAGCAATTAAAAGGGGTTGGGGCAGTTTGAAGGAGTGGGGCATCTTAGGGTGGGTCAAATAGGGTGGGGCAGCTAGGGTGGGGTAGCTAGGGTGGGGTAGCTAGGGTGGGGTAGCTAGGGTGGGACAGCTAGGCTGGGGTATCTTAGGTTGGGGCAGTAAAGGTGGGACACTCACCCTAGTCGGCGCACGTCTACCGGTTGCGTGTGGTAGTACTCGCCGACCGGGGGCGCGATGTACGCCTCCACATCGTCTCACACTGCGCTCATAGACCCTCTTACCCTAGTCGATGTTACAGTTTAGGGTGGGACAGTCGAGGTAGGTCAGTTGGTTTTGTAATGAGGGTTGGGCATTTTGGGGTAGGACAGTTGAGATTAGGACAAATGAGGGTGGGACAGTTCAGGGTGAGGCAGTTGAGGGTGAGGCAGTTGAGGGTGGGACAATTGTGAGTGGGGTATTTTAGGATGGAGAATTTGAGGGTGGAGCTGTTTGGATGGGACATTCCAAGGTTATTTTGTGGGGGTGGGGTGGGGTAACTTGAAGGGGTGGGGCAGTAAAGGTGGGGCAGTAAAGGTGGGCCACTTACCCTAGTCGGCGCACGTCTACCGGTTGCGTGTGGTAGTACTCGCCGACCGGGGGCGCGATGTACGCCTCCACATCGTCTCACACTGCGCTCATAGACCCACGCATCATATCCGATGTTACAATTGATGGTGGGACATTTTGGATGGGACAGTTGGGGGTGGGACAGTTGGGGTGGGACAGTTGGGGTGGGACATTTTGGGATGGGACATTTGGGGGTGAGAAATTTGGTGTGGGACATTTTGGGATGGGACAGTTGAGGGTGGGACATTTTGGGATGGGACACTTGGGGGTGGTACATTCGGTGTGGGGCATTTTGAGGTGGGAAATTTTAGGGTGAGACATTTGA
Organism: Phthorimaea operculella; assembly: GCA_024500475.1. Classification (NCBI taxonomy): domain Eukaryota; kingdom Metazoa; phylum Arthropoda; class Insecta; order Lepidoptera; family Gelechiidae; genus Phthorimaea; species Phthorimaea operculella. The sequence goes on along the minus strand of JANFCV010000228.1, from coordinate 322,885 downwards.
AGTGGGACATTTTGCGGTGGGGCAGTTTGGGTGGAGCAATCGAAGGGTATTTTCAAGTGGGGGTAGCTTGAAGGGCACTTACCCTATTCGGCGCACGTCTACCGGTTGCGTGTGGTAGTACTCGCCGACCGGGGGCGCGATGTACGCCTCCAAATCGTCTCACACTGCGCTCATAGACCCACGCACCATAGTCTATTGTTACTGTATAGGGTGCAACAGGGTTTTGTTTGGGGGTAGTAGGGAAACTTAAAGTGAGGCACTTGGCGGTGAGGCAGTAAGGATGGGACAGTTAGGTGTGGGACATTTTGTGGTGGTAGAGTTAGGCGTGGGACATTTTGTGGTAGGACAGTTGAGTATGGGACATTTTGGGGTGAGACAGTTGGGTGTGGGACATTTTGGGGTGGGACAGTTAGGCATGGGACATGGCATGTGGAACATTTTGGGGTGGGACAGTTGGGTGTGGGACAGTTGTGAGTGGGGCAGTTTGGGTAGAACATTCGAAGGTTATCTTGAAGGGGTGGGGCACTCACCCTAGTCGGCGCACGTCTACCGGTTGCGTGTGGTAGTACTCGCCGACCGGGGGCGCGATGTACGCCTCCACATCGTCTCACACTGCGCTCATAGACCCTCTTACCCTAGTCGATGTTACAGTTTAGGGTGGGACAGTCGAGGTAGGTCAGTTGGTTTTGTAATGAGGGTTGGGCATTTTGGGGTAGGACAGTTGAGATTAGGACAAATGAGGGTGGGACAGTTCAGGGTGAGGCAGTTGAGGGTGAGGCAGTTGAGGGTGGGACAATTGTGAGTGGGGTATTTTAGGATGGAGAATTTGAGGGTGGAGCTGTTTGGATGGGACATTCCAAGGTTATTTTGTGGGGGTGGGGTGGGGTAACTTGAAGGGGTGGGGCAGTAAAGGTGGGGCAGTAAAGGTGGGCCACTTACCCTAGTCGGCGCACGTCTACCGGTTGCGTGTGGTAGTACTCGCCGACCGGGGGCGCGATGTACGCCTCCACATCGTCTCACACTGCGCTCATAGACCCACGCATCATATCCGATGTTACAATTGATGGTGGGACATTTTGGATGGGACAGTTGGGGGTGGGACAGTTGGGGTGGGACAGTTGGGGTGGGACATTTTGGGATGGGACATTTGGGGGTGAGAAATTTGGTGTGGGACATTTTGGGATGGGACAGTTGAGGGTGGGACATTTTGGGATGGGACACTTGGGGGTGGTACATTCGGTGTGGGGCATTTTGAGGTGGGAAATTTTAGGGTGAGACATTTGAAGTGGGACATTTTGCGGTGGGGCAGTTTGGGTGGAGCAATCGAAGGGTATTTTCAAGTGGGGGTAGCTTGAAGGGCACTTACCCTATTCGGCGCACGTCTACCGGTTGCGTGTGGTAGTACTCGCCGACCGGGGGCGCGATGTACGCCTCCAAATCGTCGATCAGACCCGGACCTGGAACAAACAACATAAAGACTGTTAAATACACTCGATTTTAAGGTTCCATGGTTATTATAACTAAAACTATAAGACATTTTAACGGGTTTTTACTTATGGTAGGGCGATTGCAACATCGCCGAAATATTGGGTGCTCGTAATAACCCTACCGTGAGTAAAAACCCGTGAAAATGTCTTATAGTTTAGTGTTAAATACTCTTTTTGTCGGCCTTTGATAGATGTCGCTGTAAGTTTCCTAGAACGCGCTATTGATATATTTTGTTGTAAACTATAAAGTGATCTATGCAATAAAGGCGCAAACAAAATAGTAGTTTATGCAACTGTCTTATAATGGGATGCATTAGAATAGAGTGATAATTGTTTGACACGAGCATAGTAAATCAATTGGATGATCGGCGATTTTGTATGGGAGGTCCAATTCTTTTTTCAAATTTCGACCCATGTTCCATGGGGAAAGTTGTTCAGTTTCATGAGTACCTTGACCTCCTTTCGGCTTGTTATACCCTTTCCGTTACTCCTGGTATACAGTTGTAGATATACACTATTTACCCGACCGCTTTAGAAAGGTTTTATTTTTCTAGAGTATGTATGTACGAGTATGTAGCCAAAAAAACGTTTTCACGGGCTAGAGCCCAAACGGCTGGGCGGCGGGCGGATCTTGACATGCGAGGTATCGTTATATAAGGTCCTATTAAATTCACTGCAAATATTTTAAGGGCATGCGTAAATATGTATAAGAAAAACATCTAAGGCATTTTACAAAAAATCTACACGCTAGATTTTTTTTTGTTTTTCAAACAAACTTTTTAATTAATAATGTGAACATCCTTTGACTGACCCGACTGACGTTCCGCCCCGTAGACTTACACGGCACGCACACTAACAGCCAACCAATCACAGCACCTTTTTTTGGCGCGAAATTTAAATTCATCGAAGTGTGTGTTTCCAGGACAAACAGGGTGCACTTTTTTCGTTAAGTGTTTTTTTAGTTAAATGCAATTTTCTCGAAAACTAACGTGTAGATTTCTTTAAAAATTTGCCTAGTACATGCTTATATTTTATTTGATCTGCCCCTAAAATATTTGCAGTGAATTTAATAGGACCTTATATTAGTCTCAGCAGCGCGAGTGACACTGGTCTCTATTCTACAGGTTAGCCATTTTAAATCTCTAAAGTTAAAATCACTAAGTTAAAATGGTTAAAATTAGCAATTTTAAGTTGTGCTATTCCACGAAAGCCCAGTTTTAGAAAATTAAACAGAGGTTTTTGACAGAACTATAATTTGATTTTGACGTTATTAAATTCAGTGTTGCAATTTAAAAAAAAAGTAAAATTTTAGTAATAAATGAAAAAATCTGTAACTGGTAAAAATATTTTTATTTTCGGTGACACTCAAAATTCTTCTGTACCACCTTTGGTTCCACCACTTAAGAACCTAACAACCCGGCCCCACTCTAGAACATTCTGACTAGGTGCTAATTTAAAACGTTCTGACCCGGTGCCACTCTATTACCTTTAAATCTGTTGCCACTCTTAAACTTTACTTCCCGGGGACACTCTAAAGCCTCCCTATCAAATTGTTTCCACTCTTCGGCTATACTACCGGGTGACACTCTAGAACCTCCCGATTAAATTGTTTTCACTCTTAAACTTTCCTACCCGGTGACACTTTAAATCCCGATCACCTTTTTTCCACTCTTGAACTTTTTGATGTGACCAATAATTACACAAATCACTCCAAAACCCCACCCATTTTGAGATGTTCTGACAGTATTATTTTTAAGAGGGACCTTTTTAGTGGCCGCTAAGATTAGCGATCTTAGTAGTTTTAAATTTTTAAAATGCTTAAATTTGTGCGCCGTGGAATAGCACTAATCGGCTAAAGCTAAGTTTAGCGCTGTCACTTAATTTTAAGTATTTTAGGGATTATAATGCTGTCATTTGAATTTGACAGTTACGTGTAGAATAGCAAACGGTTATAGAAATGTCAAATTGGCCTTAGCGATTTTAGTAGCGCACAAGGAATTGGATCTACTGGCTTATTAAAAATCCACAAATTCAAGATGGCGGTTTTTCATCGCAAAATACAACTTTGAAATTACCGCAGTCAGGTTTTTGTTTTTTAATACATTTGCTTGTTATCTGTTTAGTAAATTTTGTTGACTCAGTGACCCTGTCGCCCTATTGCAATCCCAGTGGTTTCAGCCACTAATTACCTACCATTTTCCAGAAAAATGAAAATATTTTTTTTCTGAAAATAATGCATTTGCCCAAGGTAAATAAAAAAGTAGCCTATGTTACTCAGAGATTTTAGAGTTTTCTAATGATAATTTTTTGAAATCGGTCCGGTAGTTACGGAGTTTATCGATAACTCACAAACAAATCTTTCCTCTTTATAACAATTAGTGTAGATGTAGACAACCCACGCACTACGATATGTCGTGCATTCGTTTCATTTAATGTGTCGATAATTTTCAGTGACAAACAAACAAATACAAAAACAAACACGATTTCCAGCTAGATAATTCTGAGAAATACACACGGAACGCATATAAATCCAAATAATGAATAAAACATAAGCGTATAATCTTCAAACCGACAAGATTACTATTCGTGCGTTGGAAAATCTGAATTGCATATTTTTCAGGCGAGTTGAAACACTAACGCCACTACAATAAAAAAAAACTTGTGCTTCATGCAAAATCAGATTGAAATTTGGCCGCATTTCTCTGATCTGTCTATTCTAAAAGTTTGAATTAAAACTCTCATTATAAAATACAGGATGTAAAAAAATCAACTGCAAATATTTTAAGGGGTGAATCAGCCCATGAAACTGAACAACATTCCTCAAGAAACATAGGTCGAAATATAAAAAAATATTTGGACCTCCCATACAAATTGACTCAGCCGGCTGGTACATTTTGTATGGGAGGTCCAAAATTTTTTCATATTTCGACCTATGTTCCTTGGGAAAAGTTGTTCAGTTTCATGGGCTGATTCACCCCTTAAAAATATTTGCAGTTTAGGATACACATTCTCTTAACTCACTTTAAATTAGTGCTTTCACTTTTTGTCAAATTGAGTTAGAAAAGATTAGGAGATGTCTAAATACTGTCTTTTTAAATATGTCAATAGCTTGTTCGATTTCTAGTCAATATAGACGCCATTGTTTTTATTGTCGCTTTAGTTAGACAGATAAAGCGCATTTTCAACAAATTTTAAGTCATTTTTAGGCGCGATCATCTTATGTACCTTTTTAACCCTATTTGACGGAAAGTGACAGCTCCAGTTTAAGGTAAGTTAAGAGAGTGTGTAAACCGAATTACCGACCAACTAAAATCAATCAAACTTATAAGGTTGAAAATGCCATAACGACAAATTTTGTGATTAATGGCGGAAAACATACGAGGAATAGTCAAAACCAGCTTAGTACAGATAGAAGCCAAGCAAGTTACTTTGTAACTCAAGCAATCACTGTCGCCAAATTGACACGGTTGTGGATTTAATTCCCAGATTTTTAAACCAATCACAATATAACTTCAATTTATAAAGAATATATTTTAAACTTCAAGATTACTTAAGTATACCAAAATTTTGGCAAAGCATTCTCTATTCTATCAGATGTATGTATGTATTGTTTGCACGAAGTGGCGCTAGTTTCGCAACACAACTCGCGTTCAGTCTCAAATCCTATTTCGTCACGAGACGACAAAAAACGCGGGAAAAAACGGCGGCAATGACATTCGAGGCGGACGGTAGACCGCGAGAGAAATGGAAGGTGAATGCCTTAACTGTACAGTCGGAGAGGTACGTTTTGTATACAGTTTTACGTCTCATACTGGCTTTATACAGGGAGTAACAGAAAGGGTATAACAAGCCGAAAGGAGGTCAAGATACTCATGAAACTGAACAACTTTCCCCATGGACCATGGGTCGAAATATGAAAAAAAAATTGGACCTCCCACATAAAATCGCCGATCAGCTAATTGATTTACTATGGGAGGTCCAAATTTTTTTTCATATTTCGACCCATGTTCCATAAGGAAAGTTGTTCAGTTTCAAGAGTACCTTGACCTCCTTTCGGCTTGTTATACCCTTTCCGTTACTCCCGGTATAGCTGCTTATTTAAAAAAATATAATACTGACCTAAAGAGTAATTACCAAACTTTAAAACACATCTTGTGTTAGGTATACAATAATTTTTGAAAAACTTGCATAATTTTCCACCGCAGGTAAGATTAGTATTGGTTTGCTTGCTAGAACCGCGGTAGCCCAGTTGGTAGTGGCGTCGGCAGTACAGATGCTGAAGGTTGCACGTTCAAATCCGAAAGTAGTCTAAAAATGCCTAAAGAGTATTGATTCGATTAATTCGATTCTAAAGTCATAAAGTAATTAGTTATATCGACCCTTTGAGTAACAAATGTCGTAAAAGCCAAATCGCAACTTTTGGGAAATCGCAAAAAACTAAAAATGGAAAATGATAATGTTGTGTATTTTTTACATTTCTAAAGCTATATTAGTACTGTTTACATATGTTTTTGGCCGCAAAAATCCCTTTCAACGTGTATAAGAATAAATATACTAACTTCAACAGTTCAAGAGATAGGGTGGCTTTTACTACATTTTGTTTTAGAAAAATTGGTGGTTACGACATTTTTTTTATGTATGGAGACCATCAAAATTGTTGTAATTACTTTTTGTTAAACACGATGACCCACTTTTTTGTAGTAAAATACAAAAATCTGGAAAAGAAATGTAGATTTTTGTAGGTAAAATTATACTTATTTTGTAGTTACGCTAATATTTTACTCAATCTTGCATAGTTTTTTTCAAATGCAGATACATTGTCAAGCCTTTACCCCCTTGCAGAGTAATTAGAGCATTAAAGAATGTAAAAATCTGTAGTTTTCAGCACTTCTGACTTACTTTTCGGCGTATTTACTGGTGGTTCACTTTCCAAAATCAATAGTAAACAACTGTTGGGCTATCGCATAAAATATAATAATTGCGTACCTAATGGATATGAAACTATAAATTTCCTTAGTCACTTCACATATAAGATCGATTGAAAGGCGAAAAGATGAGCTGGTTTAAGTCAACAAGTTTATAAAGTTTATAAGTTTCGTACGATGTGCCTTTGACGTTGTTAGGTTTATTTTTCGAATGAGCTTAATGACTTGAAGTTGTGTCATCAAAATAAATAACATTATACTATAAAAGGTTACATCTAATTAAGTACATATTATCTCTTAAGAGTGTCTTCTACTCACAAAACTGAACAACTTTTGTCAGAAACTTTTCTTCGAAATATAAATGTAACCCTATATTAAAAAAATTACAATCACATCTGACATATTCTATTGTTCTTTGATAACTGACAAGGGGTTAGATTTTTTAAACTGTATTCAATTCTGCAAAGCATCAGAATGAGAGCTAGATAATAAAGTATGCTGTATGCAACTTTTTACTGGGAAAACTTCAAGTTGATCGTGTGCATCTCGTCAGCAAGCCTAGTTAGCATACCAGCCTTTGATATACTAGCATTTAGTGAAAAATTAGTGCCATCTACCAGTAAAATGTCAAAATTAGTGCAAAACATGAAATAGTTGCGTTTGTGCTTTATTTTATATATGGCAAAAAAGCAACATCAGAGCTGTTTTAGCCTTGACATCTACAGAAGGATAGCAGGACCTGTAGTGTCTTGTGACTCTCTGTATTTTTTTACTATGTATGTTTTAGTGTACAATTAATAAATAAGCTCTTGTCTGGATAATTGAGATTAAATAATAGTCCACTAACTTGATAAAACTAAAAGAGATACTTATTGACGTATGTGAAGAAAAACTTCCTTATTTTGAAATGTCCCTGAAATATTTGTCAGACACGGCGACAACGATCATATTTTTACAGCCGTTCACGCTCTGCCTACCCCATAAGAGATAAAGGCGTGATAAATGCAATGTATGTTTGTACAGAAAAAGAACGAGCTACTACGTGCAATATTTCATGTATTACGTTGGGACAGATACATTTAGATAATATTTTCATTAAGTGTGTCATACGAAAATTACAAAACACTATCAAAATTAAAGAAAAAGGATAATAAATTGAACGATAATAATTCGAATCAGATGAAAAACTACTGGTCTGTAATAATTTTGAATTAAAAGAACTCAGTATATTGAACAAAATAGAAAACAAAATCAGTCGATGATTGACATTACGAAAAATTATTGAAAAAAACGTGAATAATTGAAGAAAGTGAATATTATGTTGTACTAAATTATTAAAAATATTACCAAATTAGTAAAAATATTTAATAAGACTGTCAATCCACCAAAATGAGCTTAAAAGCGAAAATAAAGAAGAAATTACTTCAAAAATAAACTTTTATCATTATCTAACAACCAAGTTTAAAAACTAGAATTTAATTATGTTACTTAGTGATATCGTTCTTAATAAATTAATATTTTGATTAAGTAAAATACTTTTTTATACTACAATTATTCACCTATTTTATCCGCAACTTGGTCTTTTACTCCATGAAAAAAGAATATTATTTCATTCAATATGTATTTTACATCAATTAACGTCAAGCTCTATTGTTCCAAAAACAGTAAATTCTGTCGTAAACACCAGTGAGGTGACCAAAATAATGTAGTAAAAGCCAATTGTTGGAGTAATCTATTTAAGACTTTTTAAGACTCTGATGAATATAGAAAGGATATATTGTTATACATCTTTATCTCTTTAAATATTTTTTATCGATTACTGTAATGAATGTTAGAATATTGTAAAGTTCTTGTTCATTACCACAAATTTACCTGAAATGGCTGCAAGCTTCGCATTATGCTTAATGTTGTAAAAGAAAAAGTATCAAATAATTTGTCTTCTACGACAAATTGAACGTTTTCACTTTCTTGGTCTTTTTGTGAAAATATGTCGTATAAGCCACCTTTTTACATACATGTTATTTACGACACTTTTTTAGTGTCCAAGGCGTCCAAACAAGATACTTACGACATTTTTTTTTTAAATTACAGTTTTTAATGTCTAAAAATCTGTGTAGTAAAAGCCATTTTTTTTTCAAGATATCAAAATTTTAAATATACAGATCGATAGAGCTCGTCAAACTACATAAGATGGCATTAAAAGCTCATTTTCGCCAAAATGGCTTTTACGACATTTGTTACTCAAAGGGTCGATATGTAGAAAACGACTCTGGCCACATAATACTTTATTTTTCAAATAATAAAAATTAATTATACTTAAGCACCCTCCGGGTCTCGGCCCATTCCATGCCCATTCATTCGGCTTCATAAAAAGGAATTCAACCTTTTTTCCGGATGTATCTTTACAGGGAAATACATTTGCATGAAAACTATGAGACCAGGAGGATTCTTAACCTCATAAGTAATTTACTTTTAGGTAAGGTTTTAAGTTTAGGTATGTAATTATTAGAACTAGTTACTTTCTTAGATTTTAATTTTACAATCTCTTTACAATAAACTGTTTACTTGCATAACAAATACTTATAACAGAAACATAACATCACATACTTAAATGTATTTCTTAAATGTATAACAAATCAGTGTCATCGACCGTACTCATAAGAAAATGAGTGCATTTTTAACTATCATTAATAGCTATATATGCATCGCCTAATAGGTATGTTAGACTGATCGTTTACTACCAAACAATGTTGGTTATGATAGTAATTTTAACTTGGTCTAAAGGTATGCGATTTCCAGCCGAGATTTAGTTTCGAAATCGAGATGATTCATAAGGAAAGTAAAATTGTTGCTGTTTTTCATTGTGTACGTGAATAAAGCGGTTCTTACCCGACTGCTACAGAAGGAGGGTATGTAGGTATGTGTGTGGACAATAAAATATATTTTTCACGGGCTTAAATTACTGTAGTCGGATTTTTTAATTTTAATAATTATGCTAGTTTTTTTAGTTTGTAATTAAACTCCCTTCTTCTTGATAAAAAAAATAAGAAATGCATCTGCTCCGCATATTTCTTATTTTATTTATTTAAGAGGAAGGGAGTTTAGTTACAGTTTGGTGCCGTGACCAGGATAGGGAAACCTACAGATTTTTTCATCTTAGGACATGGTATAATTTTTTGATCGTAAAACTACTAGGTATTATTTAGGTGCTTTTCATACACGTCGCATAATTTAACGGTATTTTGCGGAATAGGTACATTCGGTGCACTTTTTTGTGGAAATAGTTCTACAGAACTGGATATCATGGCAAACTTCGTTTTTATTTTGTACTGACAACCTGACACTTTGGTGGTACATAGGGTTCTGAATGAGTATCAAACTTTTGTCAGACGTGGTGTAAATGGCCGTTTTTTACAGCCGTTTACGCTTTGCCTATCCCGAAAGAGATATAGGCTTAATTTATGCATGTATATAACTAGTAGGAAAAAACCGAAATTGCACCTGGCAATTTCCAATAAATGCACCAAAACAAAAATTATCCACAGTCCAGATGCATTTTCACGGTTGACCGGAGGCGATAAAAAGGGGTGGGTTGTGTTTGTTTCACACGATTTGTGTACGAATTAGCGTTATAGCTGGGGTGATGCATGCTCAGTCAACCTTCTCATTTGTCATTAGCATTGAATCATTACATTATTAATATGGGGTAAGTAAGGTGCACGCTTTAAAGGTTACTTTTACCCGACTCCCTCAGAAGAAAGGTTATGTTTTTCGAGAGTTGTATGTATGAATTTGGACAAAAAAAGTCTATCGTCAGTTATTCAGATAAGTGAATAGAAAATATTTATTTTTAAACACCTACTTTTAGGAAATTCCCCAAATAAACATTTCCAAACACAGTAACACGAAAGATTCTTCTTCTTCGAGTGGGACACCAAGTAGTCTAACGGCCTGACGAACCGTGGTGTCAATCTTTTTCAACCTCCTACTACAAGAAACAGGCCTCTGACTCTGAAGTGATCATAGACAGCAACCAGGACCGACGTCTTAACGTGCCCTCCGAAGCACGGAACCATTTTTATTTTCAGGTGGTTCAGCCTGCAATATCCTGACCAGACTGGGAACAAATTCACAATGTGATAAATGTCGACTTTGTGAGTGATCCCACCGGGAATTGAACCCGGAACCTTCTGCGACGCAGGCAGTCGTGAGTTAAGGTAACGCATACAGTGCAGCAAAAAAGAGTAGACAAAAAATGAGAGCGCCACTTTGTATGAAATTTCAAAATTAAATTGCAACATTGGCTATTAATGGCAACAATTTAGCATGAAAAATTTTTAGTTCCATTTTATATAATTTCTACTCTTTTTTGTACCTACCTAAAAACCAGTGACGCAACTGGACTGTTCTTTTACGTCACAGCCACAACAGCATGTAATTTGATCGCAATATCGTCGTTCTAAACGCACATAGCTAATTTACAGTGTTTATTTACAACGTAAATCCCAAATTTCTGTCATCGGGGAAAAAATAAGAAGACTTAGAAGTGCGTTTCATTCAATAGTTTCATCAAATAAGTACTTAGTTCCTCTGGCGTTATGTTGGTAGCATTGTAAATATTATACGGTGGCCATAATATTACATGCGGCTTTCCAATGCTACCAACATGACTATTACGCCAGTGACAGAGAAAATGAGAGGGAATCGTTTATCTTGGTATGGGCATGTAATGAGGAGAGATGAAGAGCATGTAACAAAGAAAGTAATGAACATGAATGTGGATGAACGCAGAAGAAGAGGAAGGCCTAAAAAAGTTTGGATGGATTGTATAAAAGACGATATATGAAAAATAAAGGCGTAAGTGAGGATTTGACTGGTGATAGAGATAAATGGAAAAAAAGACATGTTGCGCCGACCCCAAATAAATTGGGATAAAGGCAGGCAGATGATGATGATGACACCAGAGGATCTATTTGATGAAACGCACTACACACTACATCCCACAAATCAGTGATCTATACAATCAGAGCTTAGTTTCCGATAATCAAAAGATCGTTTTCGTACATCATAGAGGTATTTACACAAATAGAGAGTTTACAGAAGGTTCACTCCCTCCATCTAATGCCAACCATCTTCTTAGATACCTCGAGTTCCCCTAAGATTCCAGTTAAAGTCTGTAAGCGTCAAAATCGCCGCTAGTACTGAGTGAGCCATCTGTATAGGCGCCTCGCGCGCCGTTTCTCTTATTTCTGGTATTTATGATTTACCTAATACACACAATAATTACCTAAATATTAGGTATTTGATCATTTTGATAGTTTCACAGATTTTCCCTATCCTACCCACTGCCACAGATTTTCAGTATTCTATTTCAGCCTATTGCAGTCCACTGCTGGACGTAGGCCTCCCCCAAGGAACGCCTAAAGGCACGATCTCCCGTTTTTGCCATCCAGTCGCTACCAGCCGCCACCGTCCGTCGGTTCTGCGACAAATGTGGCCAGCCCACTGCCACTTCAGCTTGCTACACTTCCAGACTATGTCCGTCACTTTGGTCTTTTTGCGGATGGCCTCATTCCAGATTTTATTCATTACAGAGATACCGAGCATAGACATTTCCATTGCTATCTGAGTGACATGTAGCCGATACTTTAATATAATTTAAAATACAAACCTAACTACCAAGATACTACTACTAAGATACTAACGTACTTATACCTTTGCCTACCTCTTGCTATGAAAAAAAAAGCCAAATATTTGAAACTGAAACCCCTTTTTGCTCACCCACGCACTTGTGTATCAATACACAACGTAAACATTGTGATAAATATAGGAATAAATAATATAAATGATACACAGGGAAATGGTTAGAATGGCGTCTATTCAAAGAATGACAAGAGCAGTCAAACACTAAGGAGTTCCTACATTACACCTCCACATTAAATATAAACATAACACTTAATAATTAAACAACGGTTCACATTACTACTCCTCCTCGAAACCGAACCGAACAGGCGGTCTACGAATCCGCTCAGAACGTCTCACTGACGGTGCAACTACTTGTGGTGGAGACGTTGGCATACGCTCTGCTGCAGCAGATAAGTCTTGCACCACTGGCTCCTGACTGATAGGAACATGGCCTTCCGTCTGAACTGGCCCCGTATGTTGCGCATCGACTCCCTCACCACCGTCAACCGGGGAACCCCGGACTTCAAAACTTGGATAAACCAAGCTTGACCTACCGGATCTGCGCCTAATTTGATCAATGTGCCTCGTCAAAAACCGGCCGTCATCACTGGACAAAGTATACCTCCGAGAACCCTCTTTTCCTATCACAGTACTACCTGCCCACTTATCGCGATTACCATAATCCCTAGCCCAGACAGAGTCCCCTGGTGCTAACTCACGCGCCTCTCCGCCACTCGCGCTCTCTACCTGACGCTGCTGTGCCCGACATACTCGGTCCTCCAGCGAGCGATCGCTACGCAGTAAATCTAATCGAGATCTTAATGCCCGACGCTGTAACAGCATAGCCGGACTATCCCCTGTTGTAGCATGAATACTATTCCTGTACGCCAAAAGATAGGTCTGCAGAGCAGTATCAATATCTACCGCATCTCTTTTAGCTTTCTTGATAGCTCGCTTACACAGTTTCACTGCATTCTCGGCCGCACCATTTGACGCTGGGTGATATACGGGCGAGAAAGACTGTCGTATACCATTTTGTAATAAAAAGTCCTTAAACTCAGCGCTCGTAAATGGTGGCCCTTGATCTGAAACTACCTCCTTAGGTAAACCGAAACGCGCGAAAGTTGACCGCATCACCTTTATCACCGCCTCCGCATTAGTCCTGGGCATATCGAAAACTTCCAACCACTTAGTGCTCGAATCCACCATGACGAAAAAAGTCTTTCCTTCCAAGGGTCCCAAGAAATCGATATGCAACCTACTCCAAGGACTCACGTATGGCCACGGTTGAGGCGAAGCTCGTGCCGGTGCCGGAGCTTCCGCAGCACAGGTCTCACATTTCTTACACATGGCCTCCACATCTGAGTCGATACCCGGCCACCAGACAAAACTTCGTGCCAAAGATTTAGTCTTAACGATCCCCATATGACTGGCATGTAACTGCTTCAAAACCTTTTCACGCAATGAACTTGGCACCACTACTCTATAACCCCACATCAAGCACCCTCGCTCGACATAAAGCTCATTGGCTCTAGCCCTAAAAGGCTTCGTTTCATCACCAGCACACGACGGCCAACCCGACTGAACGTACATCACGACTTTACTTAGCAAAACGTCCTTACATGTCTCTGCCCTCACATCATCATTCGTTACCGGTAAGAAATTCTCCACGAAATTTAGGTACGTAACTTCCTGTATTCTATGATCTGTAGACGTTGGCTGAGGCAACCTAGACAACGCATCTGCACAGTTCTTAGCTGATGCCACGTACTCTATATCATAATTGTAACCTGATAAGAGGATTGCCCACCGCTGTACACGTGAAGCTGCCATAACAGGTATACCAACTTTACTGCCAAATATAAAAGTGAGCGGCTTGTGATCAGTGCGCAAAATAAACTTCCGCCCATATAAGTACTGATGAAATTTTCTCACCCCGAAAATAATTGAAAGCGCCTCCCGGTCGATCTGAGCGTAAGCGCGCTCTGCCACTGTCAACGTCCGCGAAGCGTAAGCAATGGCCCTCTCCATCAGGCGTAAGGTGGGATATAACCGCTCCAACTCCCGTTCCACTAGCATCAGCCGTCAGCACAAGCGGAAGTTCCTGCGAGTAATGCACTAACACGTCACTAGAAACCAAGGCTCGCTTCACCGTCTCGAAGGCAGCCTGGCAATCCGCACTCCAGACATACTTAACATTTGCCCGAAGGAGATTGTACAACGGCGCAAGAATAGTACTGATATTCTTAACAAACTTCCCGTAGTACATGACCATACCAATAAAGGCTCTCAATTCGGACACGTTTGTCGGAGCTGGACTATTAACAATTGCTTTAACCTTGTCGGGTGAAGTATGTACCCCCGCTTTGCTAATCACATGGCCTAAGTAATCCACAGACTCAGCGAAAAAGGTACATTTACCCTTGTTCACCTTCAACCCACTGGATTGAAGACGCTGAAAAACTTTATGTAAGTTTTCCATGTGCTCAATGTCATCAGCCCCCGTTATGATGACGTCGTCTAAAAATACACCTACCGAAGGCAAATCCGCAAACAATTGCTCCAGACGTCTCTGAAAAATGCCCGGGCTCGACGACAAACCATAAACCAACCGCTTGTACATAAATAGCCCCTTATGAGTATTAATTACTGTATATTTTCTACTTTGCTCATCCAGCTCAAACTGTGCATAGGCCTGCGATAAATCAATTTTGCTAAAACGCTCACCCCCATGTAAACGTACTAAAAGATCCTCAACCTTAGGCAACGGGTAGCGATCAATCTCTATAACTTTATTTATCGTTTGTTTGAAATCTGCGCAGATCCGTATAGACCCATCTTTCTTTACCACGGGCACTATAGGTGTGGCCCAGTCCGAACGGTCGACGGGTGTGAGGATGTCGTCACGCACCAGTTGATCCAGCGCACGCTCCACCGGCTCCCGCAGTGCGTATGCCAGAGGACGTGCGCGCATAAACACAGGCTGCGCACCTTCACGAACGTGGAAGCTCACCGTACCGCCAGTGAAACGCCCCAAACCATCCGCAAACACCTCACAATATCTGGAACTGAAATCATCCAAATTAAATCTCTCCTCTCTCAACTGGTTTAACGTTCCAAGTTTTTGCTTTAAATCTAGAATATCTAATGCAGATATCCACTGCCTGCCTAAAAGTGCGGTCTTGCCACCCCTAATAACGTACAAATCCAATTCCTTTGACTCATTCTGATAATTGACCAGCACCTTCAGGTACCCCTCGGGCCGCACAGTCTCTCCTGTATAATACCTTAGTATAATTCTACATGGTCTCATTGGTATTTCCTTGTAATAACGCTCATAATGCTGTAAACTTATGCATGAAATGGGGCTTCCCGTATCACATTCCATATCGAGACTACGTCCATGCACATTCAAAGGAATAATTATAGGTTCACTCTGCCCAATAGACAAACTATTAATATCAATTATTATTACCTCATCGCTGTCCGGATCAGTTACTTCCTCTATACCCACATTGTGGTGCTCTACAAGATTCGGGCACATCCGTTTTAGGTGGCCTAACCTATTGCAAACACGACATGCGTATTTCCTAAAACGGCACGTAGCCACGTCGTGCGCCGCTCCACACGCTCGGCACTGCTCCTGCCCTCGCGACGCATGAGCCTGGTCAGTCCACGTGCGCGTATTCGACCCAGCCCCCGCTCGACTCGAACCCACACGCTGGCTACCAACCCCGCTGCGAGGCGCACCTCCCGTGCCACCACCGCCGGGCCGTGCCCCAACCCGCTCTGAGCGTAGAACGCCATTTCGCCCCTCATAGGCCATTCTGTGGCAACAAGCCGTGCTTCCTGCTTGTCCTACTACCGCGGCTGCATCCTTCTCTGCAGCTTCCAAACTCAGCGCCAATTTGTAAGCCTTGCCGAAGTCCAAATCATCCTCCGCAAACAGTCGTTGGCGAATGCTTTCACTCGTGACATTGCAAGCAAACTGATCCCTGAGATCCTCTTCCAAGTTTTCCTTGAAATCACATTTAGTCGACATCTTCTTCAGAACTGTGACATAATCTGCAATACTCTCGCCATGCTGTTGCTTCCGATTCCGAAACTTGTACCTTTCCGCGAGAATGCTTGGTTGCGGCTGCAAATGGTTTTCCAATAGAAGTGACAGCTCTTTGAAAGATTTCTCTTTGGGCTTCTTCGGTGTGCATAAATTCACCAGACGCTCATAACATTCTGCCCCGACTACTGTTATTAAGGTGGAAACCTTCATTTCCTCTTCCACCTTGTTCACATTAAAAAATTCCTCCATTCGCTCCACATACTGGGACCAGTTGCCCCCTCTAACATCGAACGTCTCCAATTTGCCGATGGACATCGTGACTTACTAATTAGTATTGCGTACTAATAAATATTAACTAGAAACGCGTAAACAGCTCGAAAAATCCTTGTCGCCATTGATAAATATAGGAATAAATAATATAAATGATACACAGGGAAATGGTTAGAATGGCGTCTATTCAAAGAATGACAAGAGCAGTCAAACACTAAGGAGTTCCTACATTACACATTGACGCTCCAATTACCGCTCTGTAACATCGGTTTACAAATTATTACTTGTAAATCAGTTAATTTGGATAATTGCTTACATTTCCTTTCAATAAGCATAAGTAGAATTCCTATTTGGTAAGGATTTGCAATTCACTAAAAGTAAACTGTTATTTTCACTAAATATCAGGTCAGATCTCTACCATTTGACGAAATTCATTCTAAGTAAAAATAATCGTATCATCCTAACCAAAATCTTTACAAATAACGGAATACACTTCCGAAAAAATATTAAAATGACATTTTTCTTTTTTATTTCAAACAGTGTATTCGTTTTTAACAAATAAAATAATAAGCTGGCTGTTTTTGATCTAAAAAATCAACATGGATGCCATTTGCTGATAAAAGAAAAATAAACGTTTTCTTTTTTCTAAGAAAAATGGCTGTCGTTGCCAGCAATTTGTAGAATAGGGAATACACTCCTTTAAATTATTTATGATTTTTTATGACTGTTAGTTGTAAGTTATTTATTTTTTTATTATTTTTTTATGTTCGTAGCATAGAATTTTTCAAATGAGTGAGTAAAACGATCGCCACGTTTTTAGTAATCTCTTAAAAACGCTTTTGGTCTCAAGAGTTTTTACGTACATACATATATTACGCCTAAATCCCTACCGGGGTAGGCAGAGTGTAAATGGCTGTAAAATACGGCTGTTTACACCACGTCTTACAAAAGTTTGTGAGTCATTCAGAAGATTGTGTATCACCATAGTGACAGGTTGTCAGCTTGTCGCCTAAAATTGCAATACACATCACCTTTTAAATCTCTTAGTCGCTTCTTACGACATCCACGGGAAAGATAAGGGGACGACGCTATTCTGAGCGGGCACCACACGGCAAGTAGGATGAAAGTAAGTAGTTATAGGTGATTTTATAAAATCAATAGGAATGTATTTTAAAATAAACTATTACCTTGACCCCTTGGTATCCTGGCAGTCCTGGTTTCTCCTCCGTCCTCCATATGCCAAGAATATTCCATATTTATTCAAACAACAGTCATTTTCGCGCGCACATATCGTAACGGTCACGTTGCATCGAGAACAAACCCAAAGTGACACATTTTAAATAAAGAATCTTCAGAAGAGCAAAATCAGTTTTTGAAAAATGAACGCACAAGTTTCGAAGAAAATAGAGTCCGTATTTGAAAATAGAACACAGGTTTTGTTTGATTGAGAGAAGAAAAATAGTTGTTACAGAAAAGTTACGTTTTGATTTCACTTTTTAATCACATTTCACAGTAAAATTATGTACGGTCGACGAACCGTTACTTACGTTATTGATTCCGAGTAACATGTGTATTTTGTAACCGTTATGGTTTATTTAGATATTTTAAAGATTTTCAGGCCTTGTTTTCTAATTTGAGAAATGAACTTTAGGTTTAAACATTATTTATTTGTTGTTATAACAACTTTTCAAATCAAATGACTTATAGGAAATCGATAAAAAGAATTATTATTTATTTCAAAACACTGGCCAAAAACAAAAGATGATCCGTTCAAAAGGCCTTTTATTTGTTCGATAAACGTCCGCCAATCGTTTAAACTTCGAAGGCACTGACAGAGCGCGTTATTCAGCTATTTCACCCCTTGCGTGCGAGTGAACCAGTCAATGGAACGTCCAGTGAGTTAGAAAGAGACAGCTATGTGTAACTTTTCGCGGTTTCAGGAAAAACTGAGAGTGGTTCGAGGGAAAATATTGACCAATGGGGAGGTTTTCTTTTTTTGAAAATCAGCGTTAGGGTTGTGGTATTGGTGTTTTTTGAATACAAGGGGATGTCAAACGTTCGTTTAGATGTGCTGAATAAATGAATAATTTAAAACGACAGTTTAGCGTTTAATTGATGTCATTTACCTAAATAAATAAAAAAGTATGAATTTATTAGAGTTTTGTATCGTTTAATATTTATCTTATCACGTTCGTCTACCTGAGTTTAGGTGGGTCTTTCTTCAGCACCAGAGAAATCACTGTCTTGGCCCGAAATTTGCACATCTTGCTATTATAGAGGAACAGTATTTTTTATATGGTTAGTACGGCTATTACTGCGATTGGAGAAGCAATAAAAAATTATAGGGATATTACGCTTTTTTTATAAAAAATATATATGCCCCCCAAATTGACGCTCTCTGGCGTGTCCGAAAGCTGACTTGCTACATTCATGGGTTTATATTTCGATAACTATTTATGATACGAATTTCTGACGATGTTCACAGACCTTTTATATGTTCTAGTTTAACTACAATTAATATTTAACCATACTTATAACAGTTTATCGAGTTACAGAATAAAATGTCTCTGTCGGCGTAAAATCCTGGGATTCTCTGGCGCGTAAAAAACATCGCACACATCACTAGTCTTTGTAGATACGCTGTCGACATCCCGGCCGCTCAAAAGAGTCAGTAACGCCGCAGCAGCGGAGATATGTGCACTCGTGACTCGATGTTAAATTTAGGATTCATCGAGGTAATCAAGTGTTATTCTGGCTTTGGTACACCTATACATTTGAATTCTCTGGTAAAGTTAAAAATTAATTGATCAGTCATAATGTTGTGATTTTGTTAAAGAAACGTAGCTTTTTGGGTCGTGAGCTGGTTGTGTAATAACGATTATATTCGCTTTTACGGTTTAAGGGTTATTCTAAATAATCACTACTTTTTGCTTTCTCTGGCATTGATGAAAATGCCAGAGAAGTCAAAAAATTGCCCGAAAAATCAATCAGGTCTGTGACGAGCCTGAGAGCAGACAACAGCCAAGCTATCCTGCCCAGTGGCTAGGTCAATTCAATTCAATTTATTCAACAAAATTACCACATGTGGTGTAGTTGTACAATTGTGATCTGTGTCGAGCCTGCGAGCATACAGCAGCTACGCTAGTCTGCCCCGTGGCTAGGTCTGTGGCCGCTTCTGCTCACAGCGCTGCGAGCAGACAACAACCACGCTAGCCTGCTAGGTTGCTAGATCTGTGGCCTCTTCTACACGCAGCGCTGCGAGCAGACAACAACAACGCTAGCCTGCACGGTGGCTAGGTCTGTTGCCGCTTCTGCTCACAGCGCTGCGAGCGGACAACAGCCACGCTGGCCTGGTCGGTGGCTAGGTCTGGTGCCGCTTCAGCTCACAGCGCTGCTAGCAGACAACAGCAACGCTAGCCTGCCCGGTGGCTAGGTCTGTGGCGAGCCTGCGAACAGACAACAGCAACGCTAGCCTGCCCGGTGGCTAGGTCTGCGAGCCTGCGAACAGACAACATCACGCTAACTTGCCCGGTGGCTAGGTCTGTGGCCGCTTCTACTCACAGCGCTGCGAGCAGACAACAGCCACGCTAGCCTGCCCGGTGGCTAGGTCTGTTGCCGCTTCTGCTCACAGCGCTGCGAGCAGACAACAGCCACGCTAGCTTCCCCGTAGGCTAGGTCTGTGGCCGTTTCTACTCGCAGCGCTGCGAGCAGACAACAGCCACGCTAGCTTGCCCGATGGCTAGGTCTGTTGCCGCTTCTGCTCACAGCGCTGCGAGCAGACAACAGCCACGATAGCCTGCCCGGTGGCTAAGTCTGTGGCCGCTTCTGCTCACAGCGCTGCGAGCAGACAACAGCCACGCTAGCCTGCTAGGTGACTAGGTCTGTAGCCGCTTCTAATCGCAGCGCTGCAAGCAGACAACAGCCACGCTAGCCTGCCCGGTGGCTAAGTCTGTGGCGAGCCTGCGAGCCTGCGAGCAGAAAACAGCTACGCTAGCTTGCCCGGTGGCTAGGTCTGTGGCCGCTTTTTCTCGCAGCGCTGCGTGCAGATAACAGCCACGCTAGCCTGCCCAGCGGCTAGGTCTGTGGCCACTTTTGCTCACAGCGCTGCGAGCAGACAACAGCCACGCTAGCCTGCTAGGTTGCTAGATCTGTGGCCTCTTTTACACGCAGCGCTGCGAGCAGACAACAGCCACGCTAGCCAGCCTGGGGGCTAGGTCTTTGGCGAGCCTGCGAGCAGACAACAGCCATGCTAGCTTGCTCGGTGGCTAGGTCTGTGGCCGCTTCTGCTCACAGCACTGCTAGAAGACAACAGCAACGCTAGCCTGTCCGGTGGCTAGGTCTGTGGCGAGCCTGCAAACAGACAACAGCCACGCTAGCCTGCTAGGTGGCTAGGTCTGTGGCCGCTTCTACTCGCAGCGCTGCGAGCAGACAACAGCCATGCTAGCCTGTCCGGTGGCTAGGTCTGTTGCCGTTTCTGCTCTTAGCACTGCGAGCAGACAACATCTACCCTAGACTGCCCGGTGGCTAGGTCTGTAGCCGCTTCTACTCGCAGCGCTTCAAGCAGGCAACAGCCACGCTAGCCTGCCCAGTGGCTAGGTCTGTAGCGAGCCTGCGAGCAGACAACGGCCACGCTAGCATGCCCGGTGGCTAGGTCTGTGGCAAGCCTGCGAGCAGACAACAGCCACGATAAATAATGATTGACATTAGTAAATGATACAAATAACGAAATTAAAGTTACGAGTTTGATTTCTCTGTCCTATTTGATTGATTTCTCTGGCGAGATTTTTTGAAACTTGTTTTTCTCTGGAACTATAAGTGAGAAACGAGGGCCAAAGGTATCGTTTTTTATCTTTTGAGATATGTTTTCAATATCCATTGGTATTATTTCAATTAACTCAAAATTCAAATTCGCCAGAGAAATCACTTGAATTTGCATGGTCCGGAGAAATACTCAGGTAGGAAGGTAAGTAAGTATTATGCAAATTCGTTTCTTACCACGATTGAACAAAATACTTAGAATATCAGTGATATTGTTAAGTAAAAAATAGGTAGATTTTATCTAATATACACAAAAATCATTAAGTTTGACTGACACTGACACTAAAAGAAGTTTCTTCTTACGTAGAGTATAAATATAAAAAAGCTATAGAGTGCGCAGTGGCGGCCCATTGTTGTATAATTATGACTATAATGTGATGATTTATTTTTATTTTATATCTATCCTTCTATAATACAGGGAAATTTATGCACAAAATAATAAACACATAATCGATTACATTATAACACTAATCTATAAATTTCGTAAACATTTGGTAACCACGCAAGGAGCTACCGTTATATCGTAACCAATCAACCATGACGCTGACTTGGAGGGTTCGAATCGCAGCATCACGAAGGAGGTGACTTTTTGTACTAGTAGAAATTATAAGAGCAAAAATTTAGTGACTACTTTTGGCGTAGGTACAATCTTTTATTGCACGGGGTCGTTGGAAAGACGCAGTCCCGACTTACTCATGTAGGTACAATTTTTAGTTCTGTACTTTCCTTTTTCATGTTAGTTTTGAAATGAAATAAAGAGTCAAGCCTACTGATGGGCATTTTGTAACCGCTAGGCACGCTGCTAGGCGCCTCGATAGACCGCGTTTTTGGTCTGACCAAACCAACATTTCACATTACTTTTACTTTTACAACAACAATCCACTGCTGGACATGGGCCTTCCCTTTTTAGGGGGTATTGCAATACTAAACACGCTTGGCAGGCGGATTGGCGTGCGCAGTACCAGATGTTTTATTCACAAAGAACGCTGCTGCCCATTCCCTGGGTAATTAACCCTTGGTCGCTTTTTACGATACCCACGGGTAGAATTGGGGTGATGCTATTCTAAGCCGGCATCATACGGCCTAAGCCGGCATCACACGGCAACTTTTTGCCCTTAACTTTACCAAAGTCGTAGGTTTATAAAGTAGGCCATCTACGTCACATGCTACATTTTCCAGGCCCGTTACTCCAAAACCTTCCAACCTATTTCTAATTCAAATTCAAAACATTTATTTCTTAGTAGGAAGGAATTTACAAAATTCTGTTTAAGAAAATCACATTCTAATTCAATATTAAAAAAAAAGAAAATTTGTATTGCAAAATTTTCTCTTTTTTTGAAGAAAATTTGTAATGATTTATTTTTTCTTTTTTATAACAATTTAGGTTCCTACTCTAACCGCGGCTTGGGCGGGATAAAAATTGTTTTGTTTCTTGATTGTTTGTTATCTAGTTTCGCATAAAGCGAGCAGGTGACACGACCAGCTGTCCGTCACAGTCCGCAGACCAGCTCCGAAGTCCTGATGCAGCCAATCGAACCCTTGCCATGCATGATTGGCTCCAACGGTAAGGCACCTTGCGGGACGTGAACCATGGCAAATCCCTTTGTCATGGTCCAACAGAAACAGTCTGGACATGGGACTCTCGCTTCTTCTATCGTATCAGGTCAGCAAAATGACCTCTCCTTATTAATGATCAAGCGCATTGCATGTTGCAAGGTCTTGTATTCACAGGAAAAGATGCTGTCCAATACCTGGATTTATACTTTTTTAAGTGTAAGATAGGCCCGCATATGTCTGTTGTCTCACCTGTTGGTAAGTGATGATGCAGACGATGTTGGAATATGCTTGCCTAGGTAGGCCTATTCACTATTGTCTTGACTCTTGATAAAGGCCAAGTTATAGATTTTCGGGAACAGATTCGCCGGCAGGGAATTCCACACCCTAGCCGTTTGCATGATGGAAGTTAAAGTAATCTTATTATATTTACTGTTTAAGATCCTTACAGGTGAAATTTTGATGATGCTATTCTAAGAGGGTGCCACTCCTTCAGCGTGCCGAATTTACATTTATTACATTTAAGACACGTAACTTGCTTCCATGTACCTACAATAAAAATTACTTAAAGATGGCGGTAGCGACTGGATGACGAAAACGGGAGATCGTGTCTTGTGGTGTACCCTGGGGGAAGCCTAACTACATTCAGCAGTGGATGAAGTCTAAAGGCTGTTGCGATAATGGTGTATGATGTAAAAAACTACTGAATGAATTTGAAGGAGCAAAAATACGAAACTGAACCTCTGATTCTGAAAAAAATCCGAGCTGTAAGCCTAGTCCAGCAGTGGCCTGCAATAAGCTGATGTGATGTGTACAGCTGTAATAAAAAGTGCATATAGGCACGCTGAAGTTATGCACTTTTAAAATCGCTTACACGTCTTACTCACACACTTGCAAAACAACGCGTGCTCTTCGATACTCACTCTTAATAGAACGGCTTTAAATTCAAAATCACAGAACAATTGCTACGATAACGAGTAACGTCAATGCTATATGTCGCAGCGATGTTAATAAAACCAGGTTTGTGTCCAAAAACCAAAGACCAGTAGATAACAAAATTAAAACTCTATTTTATCACTAGCTGCCCGTCAGCGGTTTCACCCGCTGCAACCTATTATTCCGCGGGAAAAAGCATTATTCGCCAAGAGATGTCGCTGTTAGTTTACGGCGAAAACGTTTAAAACGCGAATCGGCTCAGTCACGCCACCTATTTCAAAAATATTGGAAAATGCGTGATCCCGTGGGAATGAGTCATTTTTCCGTGGAAAAAAGTATCCTATGTGTTATTCCAGATGCCCTTTCTATTATGCAAAGTTTCATGTCAATCTAATCAGCCGTTTTTGCGTGATGTCGTAACAAACACACACACAAACATCCGCCTTTATAATATTGGTAGGATAAACCTTTATTAATTTTGGGATTTTAATCGACAATCTATAACAATTTAGGTTTCCGATCAGGAACCTGAACTAGTTTAGGATTAAGTTTGATAAAGTTATTGCCAAAAACATTAATATAATATAGTCATATCCCGGTCTTTGATTAAGAACCTGAATTGGTTAAGGTTTATAATAAAAAAAAATGCCAAAACATTCTCAACGCTCTCAAGAGCCTAGCTTTTTGGACAAATACCAAGTTTTGTTCTAACTACGACATAGAATGACGCTGAACGCTGCACGCTTCTGCCCATTCCCTGGATTCATCCCTTAGTTGCCTTTTACGATACCCACGGATAGAAATGGGGTGATACTATCTAAGCCGTGAAAATAACATTATTTCAAATATAATATAAAAAATCCTCAGAGATCAATCATCATAATTATAGTCAAAGGTCAAGGTGAAAAATCCACATGACTCTTGTCTTTCCTTTGGTTTATTTACGATAAAAATTCTGAAAACTAAAAGTTAAAATAATTTAATAATAATAAAAAGTAATTGATCCATGAAGATACGAACCATAACATCCATGTTTCATATTCTGTTATCATAACCAATGCACCAATCGAACAATTACCACTGGGTGCGAAATTGTGTTACCCATTTTACTATTAGTCATTTATAGAATGTGTTTGATTAGTCATCTTATTCTTTTGCTACACTTCGGTTACTACGCGCTTCTTTGTATGTGTGAGTGGGTTTTTGCTTCAAACAACTTTGGAATCAAAGAACGTGTGCATAACTTTGTCATGTCTATATGGAATTTCGTCAGTGATAGTACAACAAAAACAGCTGATATGATGCGGCAAATCGAAGCTATCGTCATCGTCATGGACCACTGATCCCAACGGTAACACCTTGCGTGGTTATTGGTTACCGAGCGAGTTAGGCCCACTTTGCCACTGTCCCGGTTTGTGACACATAAAAAACTTTGCCCAATTCGTCATGGTTAAATACCTAAGGACCGCCGCTACGGCTGTTAGGCTTCTCCGAAAAACAAGATGGTTTCATGCTTCGGAGGGTAAGTTAAGCTGTTGGTCCCGGTAAAATGGTTAACGTTTGGAGCTAGCCCCGGTGTCCATAAGAGTTTCTCATACAGACAAATGTACCTATACCTGACAACCTGTCACTATTGTGATAACAATAAAATTGTTATACACAGTCTTCGCGCAGGACAGGGATCAGTGGAGAGAGATCGTTTCGGAGGCCAAGATCCTCTTTGGGTCGCTGAGTCAGCGGAGTTAGTTAGGTAGTTAGTCTTCTGAGTGACTCTCAAAACTTTTGTCAGATGTAGTATAAATGGCCGTTTTTAATTGCCCTTTTCGCTCTGCCTACCCTGCAAGGGATACAGGCGTGATATATGTATCATTATTGAGTTATGATGAACCAGGACAGTCAGTGGCGAAATGGGTACAAGTCTACCGAGCTGCGTGCTATGATCGATCAGGCAAGTTCAGTCTTTGTACGACTGTCATAATCATATTACAGATATTGAATTTGTAAATTTACCGGTATCGATGACTTAACGTGCCCTCCAAAACACAGAGCGTGGTCGATACAATAAAACACAATAAAAACGTGCCACTCTCTTTTAAAAAAAATCTTTTCAATTCAATTTCTTATTTTTGTGGCGTTTTCATTATCATTTCGCCAGTATCAAGTTTCGACGATGACTTTGAATTTTTTCTTTTACAAAAATAGACTGACATTTGACATTTTGTTCTACCACAAAATTATCTTCCGATTCCAACGATCCAATGAGTTTACAAATTATTTCTTAGTAATAAATAGGTAATTTAAGTTATTAATTCTTCAAGGAAAATGTAGCCGGGGTTGCGTGTTCAGCATTTTCTATGTATTTTCGTTTTCAAGAAAAGGTTAGTGCGCAGGTAGTTCTTTTGGGGTGTCAATAATCTAATCGAACCGGACAATACGGACAGTACCGGAAATACGGAACTGAAAAACGGAGAAACGGCTCCAACGATTTTCTCGAAATTTCGTATGTGGGAGGGAAGTTTCAGAGGCGAAAAATCCATCAAGCTAGGTTTCATTCTCCGAAAATCGTTTGTCCATCTTCTTTCTGTATTTTTTAAAAATCTTACAACGACTTGCGGGGTAGGCAGAGGGAAGACTCAGTAAAACGGCAATTTATACCACGTCTGACAAAATCTTGAGAGACTTTCAGTAGACTGTGAATCATCATAGTGACAGGTTGGCAGCCTGCCGCCTAAAATTGCAATACATCAACTCTTAAATCTCTTAGTCGCTTCTTACGACACCCACAGGAAAGATAGAGGGTGATGCTATTCTAAGCCGGCACCACACGGCATTACCATTGTAACTAGGTACATAAAATACTGTTTTCCCTGTAAACAGCACCTGACCAAAATTGCCTTCAACACCCTTTCCCATGACACCGATAACCTTCTAAATAAATTAAGGGGTGCGCGCACGGAGGCAAAAATTAGGGAGACGGCGCGCGGGGCGCCTTTACAGATGGCCCACTCAGTACTATAGTACCGTCATTCGAATACTTAGGCCATATTTGACAGCTGTCAAAATCATGTTAATGCTATGACATAAGGTCTATTTTTCTTTGTTGACAAGTTTCCTAGTATGGGTTTGACAGCTGTCAAATATGGCCTATTCGAATGACGGTACCATAGCGACGGTTTTGACGCTTACTGAAATGAACTTGAAGAATCTCAGAGGACTCAGGCAACTAAGAGGATGGGTGCCTTGAACGTTATATTTCTTGGATTCAAATTGGCTCAGAATTAAACGACGTTCTTGTTTTAGAGCTGTATTTCGTCCTCGTATTGAATTTAGCAACCCTGGCTATTTAACAAGTGACAATCGCGAAACTCCTAAATAGGGTCAAGACGTGATCCTTCTGTGAATCGTCTATTTTGTGACGGGGGTCACCTGTGATCGTGAAACAAATTAACTGTAGTTACCCTATCGCGTTTAATGCGGAAATGTCCGTTTTGGTTTTAATAGATACGATACAGGGACACAATTGGGGGTAAGCAGCCTTGCGGGGTAGGCAGAGCGACGAAGGAATCTAAAATAAAGTTTGAGAATTTTCTATAATAGAGGTAACAATAATTGGCATATGCGGGCTAACTTTGCTAGTGTCAAGTCGAATAGCTGACCACTTTAATTCGTCTTTTAAGCCGGGTTTACACGTTACGAGTTGGCTCGGACCGAGTCACGGCCGAGTCCACTCGTACGAGTTAGCTTCATACGAGTGTACTCCTATACCGGTTTACACGCTTCGTAGTGTACTCCTATCAAAGTTCATTATATTTTCTGTGATCTCACGGAACTCTCTCACCATGGAACAAACTGATCTACTTTTGCAAGGTGTCTCAGTTGTTGGTGAATGTTGCTGAACTTTAGGAAGTTCTTTTTGAGTTCCAAAGTGCACCATATCCAAGTATTTGTATAGTGCGCTGAATAGCGACATTTCGGGCATATCTGTTTTTGTAATATTCATGTCTTATATTCCACAACACTTCTTCTTCTTCATAGAACTCCACAAAACGGAGAGTATTACGATCCGACCACATTCTATTTTGCGTCATGTTTGTTTATATCCGAGCTGCAGATCCGAGTTGAAAGGAAAAGTAGAACACGATCCGATTCGACTCGGATTGGGTGCCGGCATCCGAGTGACATCCGAGTACACTCGGATACATGTTTACACGTTACGAGTAGCGTCCGAGTAGTAATCCGAGTGCACTCGGTCCGAGCCAACTCGTAACGTGTAAACCCGGCTTTAAGCCGGGTTTACACGTTACGAGTTGGCTCGGACCGAGTCACGACCGAGTCCACTCGTACGAGTTAGCTTTATACGAGTGTACTCCTATACCGGTTTACACGCTTCGTAGTGTACTCCTATCAAAGTTCATTCCATTTTTTGTGATTTCACGGATTCTCTCACCATGGAACAAACTGATCTACTTTTGCAAGGTGTCTCAGTTGTTGGTGAATGTTTCTGAACTTTAGGAAGTCTTTTTGAGTTCCAAAGTGCCCCATATCCAAATATTTGTATAGTGCGACATTTCGGGCATATCTGTTTTTGTATTACATTCCACAACACTTCTTCTCCTTCATAGAACTCTACAAAACGGAGAGTATTACGATCCGACCACCTTCTATTTTGCGTCATTTTTGTTTATATCCGAGCTGCAGATCCGAGTTCAAAGGAAAAGTAGAACACGATCCGACTCGACTCGGATTGGGTGCCGGCATCCGAGTGACATCCGAGTACACTCTGATACATGTTTACACGTTACGAGTATCGTCCGAGTAGTAATCCGAGTGCACTCGGTCCGAGCCAACTCGTAACGTGTAAACCCGGCTTTAGGTAATCTTGGTTAAGTATTCGACCAGAACAAAAAAACATTTTAAAAATTTACCTATGCGTTCGCATCTTGAAAATTTAGTTTCGCTAAAATTCCAACAAACTTTATCACTATATATTTTACTTAACCCACTACCAGACCACATTTTTTTCCACACAGTTAAATAAAAATATAGATAGAACAATGATGTGGGAATGCCATTATTGTAACACAAACGGATATACGCATTAATCGCGTCACAATTTATCTCTCCGCGGCACCGGCCTATCACACAGTCCGCTATAATTGTATTTTTATCGACAAAGATACACTAAATGACTATAAAACGCTGATTTGATGCAAGTTTGTTTGAAAATAGAATCCTTCGTGATTAAATAGTTTATTGCTGTTTTCTTTTTAATCTTATAAAAAATATTTAATTTCGTAGTGGTATGTTCTGTTTTACAATATGCTGGCCGGTGACAACGTCAAGAAAATAAATAAAAAAGAAAATAACGTTTCTTTTTCTCATAAATTGTAGATGTGGCCAGTCATTTGTAGAGTCGGAATACACTAATAATTTAATGTTATTAATGAAACTCATACATAATAATATCATGTTTGTGTCATCATGACTCATGTCATTCAAATCCCTGTAAAAGTTGTTCAGTTTCAGAGTTTGTTTCACCATTCCAAAAATATCTTTGCTTGATGGGCAGATTTTGTGAAAACTGTCTTTAAAAGACCCGTGACGTGTGGTGCTGGCTTAGAATAGCATCACCCCATTATCTTTCCCATGGGAGCAAGAGGCGACTGAGGGCTATGAGAGTTGATGTGTTTTACAATATTATTGGCTGCAACATGTCACTATGGTGATACACAGTCTTCTGAATGACTCTCAAACTTTTGTCAGACGTGATGTAAGTAAATGGCCGTTTTTACAGCCGTTTACTCTCTGCCTACCCCGCAAGGGATATAGGCGTGATATGTGTATGTATGTCTTTAAGACCGTTGATTCTCCGAATTTACGAGTTTACGTTTCTATGTCAGCCAACCTTGATTCTTTGTTGGCAAACTTACTAGATATAAGTAGTAGTCGAATCTAGATGTTTAGTTACAACCTTAGAGTATATTAAGCAAGCTATAGATTGTGCGTATAGCCCCGCGCCGTACTGTCAAAGCGTAAGCAGTTGTTCTATAGATACCTGCGTCAAATGTATGAGAAGTAATATATTATTATTTTCAATACTGTTGTCACTGGCGTTTTGCTACTGATGGACAGAGAGGTTGTGTTCTTACTACTGCTACCCGTTCAAACTTTTTGGCGCACTCTATAGCTTGCTTATATATACCTATACCTACTCTACGATGTTAAATTACAATACAACAGAACCTCATTTCAAACATCGACTAAACATCGTTGCTATGAGACTCCATCTCATGCAATCTGTGGCAACGGGAGTTACCCATGAAAGGGATCGATTTAAACTGGTTTTACAAACATTCTTCTCTTCGAGTGTGACACCGAGTTATCTAACGACCCGATGAACCCTGGTGTCAGAGATTTTCAACCAGAAGATAGGTACAGTTAGGAAAAACTACCCCCGCGAGATGGACAGACGATCTGGTCAAGTCCGTGGGGAAATGCTGGATGCAGGATACTTATAATCGGACAAGGTGGAAATAAGTATTTAGGGGAGGCCTATGTTTAGCAGTGGACGTCCTAAGATGATAATGAGGAAAAACTAAATTATGTTGGCATCTTAAATAGGTATGTCGTGGTGCTGGGATGGTGTCTTTCTCGCGTGCAAGCCTCAAAAAACGACCCCTAAGTAATTGTTGTATCGAAATATTCGATTCCTATTGTATTGATCTGTTTTGAGAAAACAAGTTACAAGACTTATCTATAATCGGCAGAAAATTTCTGAAAAAAGTTTTAGGCTGGGAAAGGTAGAGCCACAAGTTTTGGGTAGAGTCGTAAGCACATTTACAAAAGACGATAAATCTAGGACTTTAATGTTCTAAACTTCATGAAACAAAACAGATAAAGCGAAGATAGATTTTGTTAAAATAATTTCTTTTACGTACATGGCTCAAACGAAGTTTAAAAAATACCTACTCATCGAAAAATTCAGACATTCGATAGACAGTTTTACAAACGGGCGGTGATGAGGTTTAGTTGTTATTAATTTTTCGACTCATGTTCCTTTTGAAAGTTGTTCACTTCCATGCTCCTTGAAAGGAACAAAATACTTTTTCTAACACTCATTTTTAGCACCCAGTCGATTGTATACCTATATAATGGAACAGAATTAATTAACGAAAATCCCAGTGCGTTATGTAAGGGTTAATGTTAAGTTCAAGTTTATTAGTTATTTCAATCTCAGAGAGAAAGAGCATATATATTTTATTGACCTTATTCTCAAGGCTTTTACAATTTATAATGCTTTCCCTATACGATTAAATCTGAAATGGTATAAAATATTGACAAAACTTAACATAGCAACCTTAACGTTAAGCCCCGCCTACTACCCCCGCCCTTAATGGGAGAACAGCCAATCAGAAGCCAGGAATTTAAATCAGGAACGCGTCGTGATGCGTCGGTAATACAGATTGTCAAAATTGACATATCGTCAACTTCAAAATGGTCACATACAGGAGGATTATGTTGCATCTAATCTACGGTTAGACAGATATAGGAATATTCAGTAGGACTTGTTTATATTTCACTTTAATAGGTGCTTATTCTTATTAAACTTTGTCTACTTTATTTCTACACGTACCTATCTAGGTACTTGTCCTCTGACAATTTCATAAAAGTACACTGTTATAAAACTTTCATTTTGGAAATATGTTGACGGGAATAATAGTACAAAATATAAAAACAAAACAGCAGTAGGTTATGTGCAATAAAAACACAAATAAACCTCAATAAAAATTTCAGAATACCTCCATAAACCTTTATTATTTATTAAACAGTAATAAATCTTTTAGTTTTATTTTATTACTATCAAAAGTATTATGTGTGTTTTCTACAGTTTTATTATTATTTATAGAATTATTCGCGACACGACTAATATCATTTAATAATAAAGAAAATATCACAATTAAATAAGTCCTCAATATATAAAATGGACTTAAACTCTACCATAAATACTTAAATAACCTCTTACTTAAATAATCTACCTACAATTTTTTACTATAATGGTAATAGATAATTAATAAATTAAATGTGTTTCTACTTTGATAAGTTTTATTATACACCCTGTATAACGCCGCGAAGGTAGCAAATGGCGGTCGCGTGCCGAGCTAGATTTGATTTACATTTACGCAGTTCACAATTTACGTTGTCTCCTTGTGTTTGACTGGTTGTATCGTAATTTTAGTATTAGGGACACTGGTAATTATAAGTATGCTCTAAATAAGGTGTAAAAAAATCAACTGCAACTATTTTAAGGGGTAAATCAGTCCATGAAACTAAACAACTTTTCCAAAGGAAAATAGATCGGAAAATTTAAATAAGCCTCACATACAAAATGTGTTGGCCGGCCAGGTTAGTTTGTATGAGGAGCCAATTTATTTTTTCTTTTTCGGATCGACTTGGTAAAAGATGTTCAGTTTCATGGACTAATTCACCCCTTTAAATATTTGTAGTTGATTTTTTTACATTCTGTACCTATAACAAAATGTTAACCTATTGTAACCTTAAAAAAAGCGGCCAAGAGCGTGTCTGACACGCTCACAAATAGGGTTTCGTAGTCAACGTATAAATATCAGGTCTTTCAGCATTACAAAGTTAATTTTGTTGCTGGTTTGTTTGCAGCTGTATGGTTACCCACCGCAAATTGAAAAACTTTAATATTTTCTTAATCTTTAGTCGTACAGTATCCGTTATAGTTTTCATGGTAACTTCATATTACGAACTATATTCCATATTTTTTTTCAAATTATTAGCATGCGTACTTTAGAAGTTACAGTTGGAACAAATGATGGCTAAAAAACGCCCCTTTTAAAAGCAAATATCTCAGGACACAAACATTTTAGAGACTTTGTTTAAAAGAAACCTCCCCTAAGTTTTAAACGACCTATCCAACGATACCCTACTCAATATTACAGGAGAAAAAAATATTTTTGCTCCCCTTTCACATGTATGGGAAGGGGTCCAAAAACAAAATATTTTTTTCTTAACATTTCTAAATTTGGGTCAACACGATCTATCTTCACACCAAATTTCATGTCGATAGCTCCAAAACTGACGAAGTTATGAGGGCGCGGCATACAGACAGACAGACAGACAGACAGACAGACAGACATGACGAAACTGTAAGGGTTTCTAGTAGACTACGAAACCCTAAAAACACACACCGTCAAAAAATTCTCTGAAAGCTACTTGTGCAATGCTGTTCATACAAATTAATAGTGTTTGGTTTATCATTTTTGTTGTTGTCTGCTGCGCCATCTATATTACGTAAAAAGAAATAATTTTGAATTGTCCGAAAACATCACATTCATTTCAAATAGTGTATTCCTTTTTAATAATGAACTGGCCGCTTTATGACAGAAAAATATTGTGAAAAGCCATTTAAACGAAAAAAGAAAATAAGGTCTTTTATTATCCAACTTTTACAAATAAACCAAGTAAACAAATAAAACTTAAAATGCATGAATTTAGGAATTAAAAAAATAACATCGATTTCCGTATAATATTTTTTAGCTGCCATGATAGGGAACTAGGGTACTTCAGGGTTTTTCACAGTACCCACTCGAGCGCAACACTGATAATCTAGCTAACTCTTTATTGTGTACTATAAAAGACCCTGGCCTTCGATTACTACCACTGTGACTACGAACTTGAGACAATTCGATTAAAATTACTTAATCGCAAAAGTTCTTACAACAATAGCCGGAGATTGGTACGATTTTTTTAAGATCTCTTTTTACGATCTCTTACCAAGGTGGAGTTATTGGAGCGAAGAAAAAAAAACTCTTGTAATATTTTAATATCATAATTTTATGAATTCAAGGTATGGTTTTTTATAAGTTTCAAGGGAAAGCAAGGCAACTACTATGAAAGGCAACTACTATGAAATTGCCTTTTTCCGGATCACTACCGACCGACGCCCATTACCGAGTCAGACAGGTAGACGCGTTGTGATCTAAAGTTTTCTTATGTTCATAATTTTCGTAGTCGCACCTGTAGTACCTATCCTATCCACAATAAGGCGCGTTGGGGTAAGTTCGGACGAGGTGTAAGATCGTACGAGTTGAATTTTCGGCGAATCAAGCAATATTTTTTAAATCTGGTAACATTGTGCATGACGCCATTTTATTGTTCACCGATTGTCAGTTTTTGCTTGTCAATCTGACGTAAAATATGTGTGTTACGCGCCAAAAAAAAATCCAAGGTAAATTTCCATAATTTTTCGTCCATCCGATCTTTCCCTAAAATTTTTAATTGCGTATTTTGGCTTAAATATAGCTTTATTTGTTTATTTTAAACACTTATTCCAGGTTTTTTATTGTGATAAACATTTTACAATTATTAAAATTTCCCTGGGTTTGCTACTTGCTGAGATCCGGTGTTCCCCCTTGATGAGTAAAGATCGGATAAAATTATCCGATCTTACCCTGTAACAAAAATGGAAGTGGTTGTCAAACTTTTACGCTCAAATTTTTTTTTTATTTATTTAACAAATTTTGGTTCTAAATTTAGTTAAAATAGCTACTTTGTACAGCTCCGTTAGAAAAAGAAGGAGGATAATAGCCCAGTTAGGAGTGTACCCCCTCCACTCTGCTGTAGCCGCTGCGCCGTCGTCCACTAGTACCCCTTCCACTCTGCTGTAGCCGCTACGCCGTTATCCACTAGTACCCCCTCCACACTGTTGTAGCCGCTGCGCCGTCGTCCACTAGTACCCCCTCCACTCTGCTGTAGCCGCTGCGCCGTCGCCCACTAGTACCCCTCCACTCTGCTGTAGCCGCTGCACTGCTGCGCTGTGTTTGTTTCTTATTTATTTATACTGGGTGTTACAAAACAACCAATAAAGCTGAAAGGAGGTCAAGGTACTCATGAAACTGAACAACTTTCCCCATGGAACATGGGTCGAAAAATGAAATAAAAAATTGGACATCCCATACAAAAGTAACTCATTTTGTATGGGAGATTTATTGGTTGTTTTGTAACACGTTGTATTGTTTGCAATGTGGTCTTCGCCTTCTCCAGTAAGTCTTCGTGGTTCTTTCAGTTTAGTAGACCCTCGTGCCTGTTACAACGTTTCCCACAAAGAAAAATCCATCCGATCTTCCCCGACACTACATAAAATAGTTTGAGAAGCACAGAATTTCAAAATTTTTGCCTGTGGGGTAAGACCGGATGCCTATAGTAAAAAAAATGAATAATCATTTGGAACATCTATGCCTCTTAAATAATTAGATATTTTATTGCCATACGTGTTAGAAGGGAAAAGATCGTATATATTCCTGTTATAGACTTTATTCTCCGTGCACTAGAAGTGGTTTTAAAAGTATATCCGAACTTACCCCTTGACAAGTAAATTGTCATCATGGTCTCAAAAAAGTATAACTTGACTTTGCGCACGTGCAAAACACAAACGTTTGAGTTTAAAAACAAAAGCGATATATAAAGTTAAGCTCCGTTTTATTGTCATTTGTTTACTCTTTATTTCATTGATTACGCGGTTATAGATGTCGAGTAATTCAAGTTTTTGGAAGACTCTTCTAACTAGTCAAAAATCCGTCCGATGTTACCCCAACGCACCTTATATATAGGGTTATATTCACAAAACTGAACAACTTTTGTATGAAACTTTTCGTCGAAATATGAAAAAAAATTTTGGACCTCCCATACAAAAATGCTGAAAAAGTGTGTCACTTAGTATGGTCTTAATATTAATCACTTAGGTCCAAATTTTTTTCTCATATTTCGATGAAAGGTTTCTAACAAAAGTTGTTCAGTTTTGTAAGTAGATTACACCCTCAAGAGATTTGTACATAATTAAATGTAACCGTATATACTTAATGTACCTACTAGGGTTCCTGAGGGGTTCCTATCCTATAGTCGAATTTCTAAATAATGTGTGCATTTGTTATCGACTGTAAGGATTGGATTTGCCGTGTGATGCCGATACTCGCCAATAGGGGGAGGCCTATGTCCAGCAGTGGACTGTTGTGGCTGTTAATATTAAAACTTAGATAAAAAATCTTCGCGTAAGTAGTTTTTATCTAAAGATTACCGTTTACACGTTTTCCTAAAGCATGGCCGTTGGAAAAGGCCGTTTTTGACAGCTGTCAAACCCATACTAGAAGACATGTCAACAAAGAAAAACAAACCTTATTTCATAGCATTAACATGATTTCAACAGCTGTCAAATATGGCCTATTCAATCAAACGGACCTACTGTAGATAAACAAATCTTCGCTTAGTTTTTATCTAAAGAATATCGTTTCCACGATTTCCTAGGTGCCATACTTATATGGGAGTGCGAGAGAGACAGAGTATCATTCTTCTAATGTCGCACACTCTATGAAGGTACAATCGGCAGCAGATCAAGTCGATTAAGAATCCTAAAGATCAACCTTTACTTAAACTACTAGATCTTAATACAGATTTAAAAAATCTCATACATATTCACGCCCACATTCTTTGCAGGGTAGACAATGCGTGAACGACAGTAAAAACGGCTTCTTACCTACACCACGTCTGACAAAAGTTTGAGAGTCATTCAGAAGACCGTGTCTCTCCATGGTGACAGGTTGTTAGCCTGTCGCCTAAAATTGCAATACACAATCATCAACTTGTTACAATTTACAATTTGGTGCCGTGACCAGGATAGGGAAACCTATTGGTTTTTCCATCTTGGGACGTGATACAAACTCTCAAATCTCTTAGTCCCTTCATACGACACCCACGGTCAGTCCCTTAATTATGTGATGAAACTTTTCTAAGCTGGCATCACTCGAAGCGTTTACCTTATACAGGGTTATTTTTTAGTCAGTGCGCAAACTTTGCAGGATGTTTCTACTCGTGATTCTGAACAACTTTAACAACACTTGAGAAATAAAAAATTTTTTTGAGTGTTCCATACATTTTTGCTGAGTAGGTATGATTTTTCTATGGCAAATCCAAATTTTTTTTTGCATATTCGCAGGTGGCCCCATAGTAAAAGTTGTTCAGAATCACGAGTAGACACACCCTGCAAAGTTTGGGCACTGACTAAAAAATAACCCCATATAAAAAAAATATTATGTCACGGTTGTCCAAAAAAGATGCACGTTGAGCCGACGGGGGTTGTTATATGACCATGTCAGAGGCTTTCTGCATGTAGTAGGGTGCAAGTTAAGGTGTAAGTTCGTCAGGTGCAGCCATTCGCAGTCACATCCGGTCGTAATACCTATTAGTTCGAGGGGTGCGACAGACGCGTGCGGCTGTGCGCCGTACACATTCATACTACAACTATAGCTACGATCGGCTGCACTTAACGAACTTGCACCTTTAAATAGCCAACTCGCACTGCTGCCTATATCACTAGCCAGATGAAAACCTTACCTAACCACCAGGCAAAAATTCCCACACAGACAATAGCTAAAAAACCACCATTGTTAAGATAAGTAGGTGTTTGCTAATACTAGTACACCTGGTAGAATCTAACTAGGTTTTGAATCTCGCAAATTCAAGGTCATAGGTTTGCCGTGTGGTGCCGGCAGAGTAGAATAGCACCACCCCTTCTTTACCCGTAAGAGGCGAACGAGGGATAAACCCGACCCTAACAGCCAGGGCCAACCGTATGGTAGCGGTTAATTCACCACAAAAGCATTCCCAAGGAGGGTTGACGTCTGGTAGGCGGCCGGCCGTAAAATTAAGTCAAATCCTTCGCAAAGCGATTTTGTGTTCAACAAAACGTGTTGCGCCGACCCCAAGTAATTGGGATAAGGGCAGGAAGATGATGAGGTTCTGCCTACCCTACCCCACAAGGCATATAGGCGTGAGGACAATTGTTAAGATAAGTAGGTGTTTGCTAGTACTAGCTCGACCCTTCTGGCCTCAATTGGCGTAAATGACATTTTTGGCAAAAATGAGTTAAAAATGCAGTTTTGTTCAGTTTTTTTTTTCTCTATCGATCTGTGTATTTAAAACTTCGATATCTCCAAAAAAATGTCTTTTACTGCCACGATTTTTTTGACTCTATTTTAAAAATATTTTAAATTTTTACCGTAAAAGACATTTCATTTACATAAATTTTGATCATGTGTCGTAAAAAACAAATTGCTTGTTAAAAAAAGGGCGTAAAATACATTGGCGCCCATCAATAATAAAATATACGTCATTTACGACCCAAAAAATTGTAACAGATGTTCAAAAATGTTAGTCGTAAATGCCGAATGTAGGATTATTCGGAGAATCCATCGTAGAAGACAGGGCGTAAAACGCAGTTGTAACCTAAAGATTACGAAACGTTGTCGTTTACAACCTAATGAAACCTTAATCATAATCCAAAAATGTGGTCCTGAAGGCAAAAACTGTTTTTCTGCGTGATATTATAATTCAATGTGTTCATTTCACAATATATCGTCTTTAGGTTTTCATTGCTTGTTACAAAATGCAACACTGATTTCATATTATATCTCATAGTCTAAGGCTGTAAAAGATTATTTCATGTCTGTAATTAACAAGATAGTCATTTACTTCTACGTCTTCTCAATAAAAAATAATTCATTGCGTGAGTTTTAAGTCGTAAATGACAATTCTTATATGTAAAAGTTTTTTTTATATAATCATGCCATCTGGGCAGTAGTTGTAAATGACAATTATTATTCAAAAATACAAGTTTTTGTGCTGTATTTAAGTCTCAAAAGTATTATTCAGCTAAATAAAAGCATATGGACCTCTATGGCCTAAATTGGCGTAAATAAAATAAAGCACTTTTTACAGAAGAAGCAAAATATTTAAATGTTAATTGAGATATCTTTTTTGTCTTTTTATATATAATAATGCTTCTTTTATCAAAATACTTGCCCGAAATTAATGTGGTTTAGAAGCAATGCATTCTAATGCAGATTTAAGAAGTTAGGATGCATATACGCTCTAAAAAATTGTTATTGAATGTCATTTACTACCCAAAAAAAATGTGAAAATTTACTGTTTATAAATAATTAGGTTGTAAAAGACAAGAAAACAACTGAATAGACGATAAAATTAGTAGTAAAAGCCTATTTAGTTGAAGTGAAACGTCTTTTTTTATTCTAGTTTGCTTGCCGATTTGCCTAAAATAATTGTGCTAATAAATTATTTTTTGTTTGGTGTTCTTTAAATAAAAGGTGAACATTGTGTATCGTGTGTCAAATGAAAGTATTTTGTAATTTTTGAATCAATTATTTAATAATAAAAATATAAGTGTCCATTTTTCATGCCATGAGCATTAAATAAGTAGGTAGGTACATAGGTAATGCCTGCAAACAACAAGAAAATAACCTGCTAAAACCTTCTTTAATCATTTATTTTAATAATCACATACCGGGTACGTGGATGTCTCATTTTCATTATAACATGAGTGAGTACTTATCTATGGGACTAATTACCAAATCTACCTAATTATACCTTAAATTATAAAGAACAAAAGAAAAAGAAAAGATATCGAAGAAAATAATAAAATCACGAATTTAATTATTTTTATAATATTGAATTAGCCTCAAGTACAGTTCGTCATTTTCGTCACTTTCCAATAATACATTTAAAACTTAAGCTTTTTTGAATGTTGTAAATATTCAGTATGATGATGTCTAGGTATAGCTTGATTGTCACGAAAGTACTTCAAGTTCTGAATTTTGGAACTGCTACTGAAATGACGGGGTTTTACAACCCTTATTTTCTTCCATTACATTTCCATTGTTGTTTTTGGAGCATCTGGTTTCATGGAGGATTTAATTTGTGCAGTCTCTAATTTATTTCATTCGAAAGTTGTCACTAGGTTTTCCTTCGTTTTCAAATTTTTAACACTATCAGTCGAAAATGTTTTGTTGGTAATTTCATCTAAATTGGAAACCTCTGTATATTCTATGACTTCCACTGTGTATGGACGAGGATTTTTTCGCGATGACTCAAAATAAGAGAATATACATTTTGAGAGAATTTGAGTTAAAAAGATGAAAACGAAGGAAATCCGAGTAGCATCTTTCGAAATAGGTAAATAAATTTGATACTGCAACAATTAAATACTCCTTGAATCCAGATGCTTCAGAAACAATAATGGAAATGCATATTGAACGCAAAAGTAAAGGAAAAGGGAAAGCGAAGAGAAAAAGGAAGAAAATAAGAGAATTAAAACCGTCCCGTCTGTACTAAAACAGATTACCTACCGATTTCAGTTGCAAATTTCAAGGACTTGAAGCGCCTATAAGGTAATCAAACTATACCTAGATGTTATTAATGTATATTTACAATACCCAAATGAAGCTCAAGTTGTGGATGTATTATTGGAAAGTGACAAAGATGACGAAAGTGAACAGTTTAAGTATTTGAGGTTGAATTTTATTGGATAATTCAATAATTTAAATATATTTTCATACATGATTTCATTATTTGATTCGAGATATTTTCTTTTGCTTTTGTTCTTTATCATTTAAAGTATAGGTAGATTAGAAAACTAGTACCTAGGATTAGTACCATTGTCTTGTTACGAAAAAAGAAGAAGAAGTACTCACTCATGTTATGAGAATGAGACATCTACGTACCCGTTATGTGATTATTTAAATAAACATTTTTAGAAGATTGTAGCAGGTTATTTTCTTGTTGTATGCAGGCATTGCCTATGTATATTGTCTACCTATCTGTTTTATGCTCATGGCCTAAAAAAAGGACACCTTAATTTTAAATGAATCATAAAATACAAAATAGTTATATTTTACGCACAATGCACAACCTTTTATATAATAACACCTAAACTTATAACTATTTATAAGTAAAATTATTTTAGGCTAATCGGCAAGCAAATTATGAAAAATCTACATAAATAACACACAGCTATCTTAACCTAGAATAAAAATAAAGACGTTAAAGTTCAATTTAATAGGCTTTTACGACTCAATTCATTGGCGGTTTACTTGTTTTCTTGTCTTTTACTACCTACTTATTTAGAAACAGTAAATTTTCACCCATTTTTTGGGTAGTAAATAACATACAACAAAAAATTTTTAGGGCGTATATGCATGCTAACTTCTTAAATCTGCATTTTACTTCTGTGCAAACGTAATGAGGTTTTGAAGCAACTCTGGGCAAGTATTTTGATAAAAGAAGCATCATTATAGCTAAAAAGGCAAAAAAGATATCTCAATTTATATTTTTATTTTTTCGTTTTTTGGCTCTCCTGTAAAAAGTGCTTAATGTCATTTACGCCAATTGAGGCCAGAAGGGTCGAGCTAGCACATCTGGTAGAAGCCTAGGTTTAGTTTGACGATTGCCATTTCAAGGTCATAGGTTCTGCCTACCCCACAAGGCATATTAGCGTGAGGATCATTTTTAGGGTTTCGTAGTCTACTAGAAACCCTTATAGTTTCGTTATGTCTGTCTGTCTGTCTGTCTGTCTGTCTGTCTGTCTGTCTGTCTGTATGCCGCGCCCTCATATCTTCGTCAGTTTTAGAGCTATCGACATGAAATTTTGTGAGAAGATAGATCGTGTTGACCCAAATATAGAAATGTTAAGAAAAAAATATTTTAAATGTTTTTTGGACCCCCTCCCATACAAGTGAAAGGGGGGCAAAAAAATTTTTTTTCTTCTGTAATATTGAGTAGGATATCGTTGAATAGGTCTTCTAAAACTAAGATGAGGTTTCTTTGAAACAAAGTCACTAAAATGTTTCTGTCACGAGATATTTACTTTTAAAAAGGGCGTTTTTGACCCATAATTTGTTCCAGCTGTAACTTCTAAAGTATAAAAGCTAAAAATTTGAAATAAATATGGAATATAGCTTACAATCTGAAGTTACAATGAAAACTATAACGGATATTGTACCCTTAAAGGTTTCAGAAAAAATTGAGTTTTTCTATTTGCGGTTGGTCATCATACTGCTGCTAACAAACCAGCAACAAATTAAGTTTGTAATGCTGAAAAACCTGATATTTAAACGTTGACTACGAAACCCTATTTGTGGGCGTGTCTGACACGCTCTTGGCCGGTTTTTAATAGATATTGTTTGCAAAGCTAGAACACCTGGTAGAAAAAACTACCTAGGTGGTTTGATCAAGGTTTATGAGATTCCAAGGTTAAACATAATTTAGTACAATACCACACAATACTGCCACCCATAGTCCACTCAGGGTGTTTTGTAGAAGGCGACGCGGTGATACCATCTACAATAGCATTCCCAAATAGAGTTGACGTCAGGCAGGCGGCCGGGAGTAAAACATTGCCAAATCCGTTTGCTATATGAGTTTGTGCTCACTGCTCTAACAAAACATGTTGCGCCAAATTGAAAAAATACTTGATGCTGATTTTTTATGGAGTACTTAAATCCCAACTTTTAAAAGCATTTCTTTACAAGTTTTCTTGAAACACACACACAGATTTTCGAGAAACACGCGTAACATCTTGCGCGGCGCTATCGCTTGCGGAAAATACGATTACCTATCCACCTTATTTTCATACGAATGCGTTTTTGTGAAACGGTTTTACAGACGCATCATCCGCTAGCGCTGCGCATCGTACAACGCTGCGTCAACAGATGCGTCCACCAAACCGTTTGATTGTATGGGAATTGAAAATTCATAAATATGAATTGTTCTTACGCATGCCGCTACACAGCAGCGCTAAAATGATTATGATGATCTCTCCG
Organism: Phthorimaea operculella; assembly: GCA_024500475.1. Classification (NCBI taxonomy): domain Eukaryota; kingdom Metazoa; phylum Arthropoda; class Insecta; order Lepidoptera; family Gelechiidae; genus Phthorimaea; species Phthorimaea operculella. The sequence goes on along the minus strand of JANFCV010000228.1, from coordinate 280,458 downwards.
GCTTATTTCGACCTAAGTCAGGGCTGCTGATGCACTCGTAGGGGGCTAATTGTAGCCGATTTCAGTAAACTCCCGTGAACAGAGTTAATGGCGGCGGGAGGACGGGCCTTCAATTCATCGCGTTTAGCGTCAACGTCTGCTTTACGTTGCTCCTCAAAGTCGCGGATTCGCCTCTATACAAGACCGCTAAAAAACGCACAAAGTGACGTTACTTGTGTTCCTCGCGTATTTCATGGCGCGGCCCTTTAGTCTCATTTCCTTCACGTCGCTGCCGGAAGCTAAACTCGTGTGACCACTCTCCAACGAGACCATTACCTTAGCCAGCGCATGCAATCTAAATAGGTACGTAGGTATTTCCCTACTTCATATGAGTGAACTCGTCTAGAACTTAGGAAAACTTGCAAAATTTTCAAACGCAGTACTGGCGACGCCTCTACCAACTGGGCTACAGCGGCTCACTCCAAGCCCACGAATTATGCTAGTGTATCTTGACCATTGCGTGGTATAGGTACCTAACACGGGAAGAGTTTCAAAAATTTGGTATTCAATTTAGTCTAGGATAGATATTTTTGGTGGTTGCGGCAAAGAATACTGCCACCCCTAGTCCACTCAGGGTGGTTTTGTATAAAAAACCAATACATATAAGGGTCATTATTCAGAATTCGATTCTCCGCGTAAGCTGCGTGGCAAATTTTAATTTAAGCAATTTGAAGATGATGACAATGAAATATGATTCTGTATACTTTCACGATTATAGAACAGTTTGGTGCTCCTTGCTAGCACAATTACTTATCGAGAAATTCAATTTTAAAATTTTGTGTGCCACGCAGATTACAAATCAAGCCACGCAGATTACATAGCCAATTTTATCTTTGTATTTCCATTAGTTTTCTATAAGTTTTACTTGAAACATGATTAAACTTGACTTAAGTGTAGATTATAAGGTAAAGATGGAGTCTGTGATGGAGACAGGTCATGGAAAATAAGTCTTTATTCACTACTACCATAAAAAGATTATAAGGTTTTATGATTTTGGAATCAACAGATTTTAATTTTGGAATGAAAGACGATTCAGAGTGCTTAGTCCGAATTGGTGGATTGGCAACTAAATATGGATGGCCAAATATACTTACAGGTGTTCTATGGTGGAAAGGAGCTGGCGGAATAAGGTCGTGGAGGTCTTGGTTCAGCATAATTTTGAATAAAAATATGATGAAGACTGCTAGGCAGGCCATCTTGCAACAAAAAGCAAAGCTGTGTAGATTGGTATTGACCAGATAATATGTGTCGTATTGAGTTCCATCAAATCAAGAGCAACTTATTGACTAAGTCATCCATGGGGTGGCCGGATTTCTACACACAGGATCAGGCTTAAGTTTTATATAAATTCTTTAATGCAAACATAATAAATAACAATTGGTGATACTTAAATTTAGTTACAAGGGTAAGCTTGTAGGCTCAGTTTTATAAGAAAGTAGTGATTTTTAGGCTCCGAAGTGAAATCGAAGTTCAGGATTGATGACAACTCAATGCCCAGTCAAGCTATTCGCAATGACAGAAAAAAGTTTACTTCAGAAAAGTAGTTGTCTATTCGAGAGGACTACTTTCAGATGCAATAAAGCTCCTGTGTCGTGGTAGTATTACATGAGACCAGGGCTTTCTCTATAGAACGCAATTTCCGCTCTGCCGATTTGGACTTGACAATGTCTCTGTGACGGTACTGTCCTGCATACCTATGAATACCAAACTGAAGTAGTTAAAAGCTGTTCTGAAGGAAAAAATCGCCGAGAGACTAGAACCTTGAGGACCACAGGCGTCAATGGCCATGAGGTCAGAGAGATAGCTGTTATTGATTACAAAAACCAGCTGGGTTGTCATAAACAGGAAGCTTGCTGAGGTGCCAGGTCAAGGTTTCTGTCAGACCTTGTCCAGCTAAAAGCCTTCGAAACGTCAAACGAAGTGGCAAGTTCACCACGTTTGCCCAAGCTTACGCAAAAAGATTCCCGGTAGTCTTAGGTGAAAGTCATATTGACGGCCGCAGTTGATAGGGGCAACTAACAAGTTAACTCACCATGGCCTAACTCCGTCAATTGCAGTAGATTTAAAAATATCAGGAAGATTTGACTCTCCACAGACATTGTGTCACCGAGGACACGGTTATGGAATACGCAGGGTTGTCTAAGCCCTATGCGACCCTCTCGGCCTCCCTGGCTTGATCCGCAAGAAAGACAGGTCAGCTGCAGGTGTTTGCTGCACATTAGACTTATATGACACGCGTCTGATGGAGACCTTCTTCCTCACCATGACGTAACAGTAAATCGAGTTAACGCTATCGCCCTGTTTATGAACCAATGATACCTACCTACAGAAGCAAGTTAAGGAGGCTTTGGCATTGTACTTCTTTTAGAAATAGGTAGTGCAAGCGGAGATAAATTTAGCAAGATTGTCAGCACAGGAGCACTATGTCTCAATACAGTCGCTGGAATATTATCGGATCTACCTTACAGTTTTGACTTTTGGCCTCAAAATACACATCAAGCTTATGATACAACGCAACGTTCACTGGCATCGAAAAATTGCTGCAAGACATAGTTAGGTGGTTGAATAGAGCCCGTCCAGTATGTTTTGACAAAACATGCACTCAAATCCATCAAAATTGGTAAAAATTCTTTGTCCAAGTATAACGATATAAAAACTCAAAAACTTGATGATATTTGCCAAAAGAATTCTTTTCATGTGTTTTTTAATCAATATTAGGTAAAATAATAGTATTTAAAACGGTCATTTCAACCTTTTTTTAACTCTTAGAACCATTGTGTAATCTGCGTGGGAAGAATTGTAAGCTGCGTGGGTATTTTGCCACGCAAATTACTCCACGCAGATTACAAAAACAGAGTATTTTTGATAATAACTCGGCCATCTTTAATTGAATCTAAATAAAATTATAGACCAATAGTCCCGACTATATTACAAATCAGCCCTGTAAAAGACGAATCTCTAAGAGTATTAATTCTAGAAGAAATTTGAATCCACGTAACTTACATGCAAGGGTAGTAAAACTTGTGTCAGCCCTTATTTTTGGAAATATTTTTAGTTCTAGGCACTGAGGTGCCCATTCACTCTGCTTGATTATTGAAGCATATCATAATAATTTGAGGAACAAAAACTCAGCTGGATACGAATATAATCTTAGAAGTTATGAGCGATTTTACCACGCTTGGGCTAACTGCCCGAAATCGTGTGACCGATACATATTCAGGTTTATTTTTAAAATTACACGCATTACATATTTTCTTCATCATTTACCAAATATTTTGCTTTATGACGATTATTTTGATATACAATAGATACGTACAAAACATAAGGAAAGTAGTAAAATCATAATTTGTAAAAAGTTAGTGCGAGGTGTGACACGCGGAGAACACCAAAAATCCTCCCGTTTTCAACCTTCAGACTGGGTTTAGAAATACTAAGTGAATATAAAATAAGACTTTTTAACCGATTCCACATAGGTATTGAAGTGTTAAATCATGTCCAATCGATCGATATGTTCAAACTTGTTTAATTTAGCATTTACAACCCTGTGACCGAAATTTTCGACCCTTTGAAGAATGACCCATAAGTTGGTCCCATAAATGATTAGTACATCGAATCGCATTTATTTGATTGCAAGTTGTAGTTTCGTGGCCCTTGGGTCGTGAGAAAAACTCAGATGTTGATTATGTATGAGTATGAATATTGGTATTTCATGACTTCTGCATCGCTGTTTATTTTAAAAGCTTTTATTTAACTTGCAGTGTATGTATGTATGTTTGTTCGGGTCAAATCTTGCAACTCAATTTTGAAGCAGATATTCTCACCCGATTGAGCTGAAATTTTGTAAACACGTTTAATTCAGATGACAATGCATGTTAGATTGTGTGTGGTTATTCTAAATCCAATATGGCGGAATATCCAAGATGGCCGACAAGTAATCTTTGACGCACTCCTACAATATGGGTGTCAAATGAAAGGGCTTGCTGAGTACAATTTAGAAAATAATATGGCGGACATCTAACTAAAGATGGCCACCTATGATAATATTGATAATTTACAATATGAGTGTCAGATGAAAGGGCTTGCTGAGAATTACCTATTCGAATTACAAGTTGTCGTCATTCTAACTATGGTGGTAACTATGGTGGACTTCTTAAGATGGCAGAATAAAATTTTTATGCTTTTTTACAATAAGGATATCAAATGAAAGGAATTTTTCAGAATAACTCGAAAAATAAAGTGACGTTTACGTCACTCAAAACAAAACCAGATATGACAGACTAAAGGTTAGATGGCGTATTAAGTTTGTTATGTTTTCTTACTAAATGGGTGAAAAACATAGACAAATGAATACTAGTGTGAGGTAAATGACGTCGCTTTGCACAGATTTTTAGGGGTTGAATGGTTGTTGTGTTGGGGTTTTTAGTCTTCTGTTCATGGCACTGTCAATGAAGAAGCAACATAAAGTTCAGCGATTGCCCCGCTTGGGTACAAGAAGCTTATCGTAGAGGACGAAACTCATACCGAGTTGTCGTAAGACAGTCATGAGACCGATGCCTCGCAGATTCGCACTAGTAGTCCGTATGGACGCAGTTTCAAAGTCAATGAAGAATGTTGTAATTTTTTTCCAGAGGTTACTAAAAGCAAAAATAAATTATAAGTAAAAACATTTTAAAACAAGCTTTTATTTGGGTGCGCTAAAAGTATAAAATAATCTATTTACTAAAACTTTAACTTGTAACTTTTAATGGCATTAAATCTACGTCTTCACAATTTATACGATATAAAAGCTTGTCGCGAGATTTGACCTGTGTCTAAATCAATAAATAAATTAGAAAACCAGTGTAAATGATCTTAAATAAACTTTCAAACTAAGTCACACCACACGAGTACCTACTTAAATCTCGCGACAAGCTTTTATATCGTATAAATTGTGAAGACGTAGATTTAATGCCATTAAAAGTTACAAGTTTTAGTAAATAGATTATTTTATACTTTTTAGCGCACCCAAATAAAAGCTTGTTTTAAAAATGTTTTTTACTTATAATTTTTGCTTTTCATTTTAGATTCTTCAGAAATATAATAGGTAGGTACACGTTTAGTTCGCATATGGGTGCTAAGAGCATCTATGGGACTTCAAGGTTTAAAAGTTCAATATAATAATAAGGCAACCCCAATGATGACCCCCAAATATCAATTTGGCGCTTACAAGCGATAAAAACGTGACGAGTGTAAGTAGGTATGTGATTTTTTCCAAATAACATAGAAAGTACAAAGAAAGTGAAACATCCTGATTAATGTTTAGCCATCGCATCAGGTCAAAACTGGTATATTCCAGAGTCCAAACTGTACACCTACATCTACATACATACTGACATACATATCTATCTCATACGAGTCCAGCTCATATACTACAATGGACAGCCAATAAGAAAATTGGTTAGTGTGAACGGTGTCAAGGGAAGAAGTACACTCGTCGGATATTAGCGAGTGTATGAGACATTTGCCGTGTGGTGCCGGCTTAGAATAGCATCTCACTCTATCTTTAACTTTTTTTTAATTTAAATTTTTTTACGGCATTTCTAATCAATACTTAACCTACCCTGAAGCTGTGGCACGCATTTAAATTAACACCCCGTGTTAACACCCTGTATATCTTAAACTTGATATTTAAAAAAATATTTCAAACTTTGTATAAAGTTGATCCGGAAGTTGGATTTATTATGCCCTGCTTTTCTATTTAAGATTTATGTTCCTTGAATAGTGTTTTTAGGTTTAACCTGTAATTTGTATTTAATAATAATAATAAATAAGTAGGTAAATAAAATTAAATAACTTTCCCGTGGGTAGTACGTATGAAGCAACTAAGGGATTTGAGAGTTGATGTGTAGGTATTGCAATTTAAGGCGATAGGCCTACCGCTATGGCGATACACGACACCCACGGGCAAGATATGGGGTGATGCTATTCTGAGCCGGCATCACGCGGCGTCTTATTTACACATCAGACTGTACCCAGCTGGGTACAATGTCGAAACGCATCCCAGATGGGTCCACAATGCCGATGACCACGATTTGAACACGGATAATGCTATCTATCACAGGACGCATTATCTACTTGTGCGCTACGGTGACCATGATATTGCGAGAAATAGGACAAATAGGAAACGCATCCCAGATGGGTCCACAATGCCGATGACCACGATTTGAACACGGATAATGCTATCTGTCACAGGACGCATTATCTACTTGTGCGCTACAGTGACCATGATATTGCGAGAAATAGGGCAAATAGGAAAATTCATGGATAACACTAAAAATCACAGGCAGGACAGGCAGGACGCAATACCTACTTGTCAGGTAGAGTGACTATGGTGTCCTTAGAAAATAGGATAAATAGGACTAAAATAAAAATAATGTAAACTTGATTTGAACACGGATAATGCTATCTATCACAGGACGCAATATTGGGAAAAATAGGACAAATAGGAAAATTCATGCACTATGAATTACAGGACGCATTCCCTACTTCTCAAGTAAGGCGACCACGACACTGTACAAAATAGGAGTAGGACAGATAAAAACAAGTAATTGTAACCACTAAGCTTCAATGTCGAAACGCATCCCAGATGGGTCCACAATGCCGATGACCACGATTTAACGAACAACACGGATAATGCTATCTATCACAGGACGCATTATCTACTTGTGCGGTAGGGTAACCACGGTGTCCTTAGAAAATAGGACAAATAGAACCAAATGAAAAACCACTTAAATTTGTACACGGATTATTCTATCTATAGCAAAACGCAATGTCTACTTGTGCGCTAGGGTGACCATGATATTGCGAGAAATAGGACAAATAGGACTAGAAGAAAGTAACCTTAAATTTGATTTGTACACGGATAATTCTATCTATAGCAAAACGCATTATCTACTTGTGGAGTGACCATGATATTGCGAGAAATAGGACAAATAGGTAACGCATCCCAGATGGGTCTACAATACCGTTAACCACGATTTGAACACGGATGATACTATCTATCACAAGACGCATTATCTACTTGTGCGCTGGGGTGACCATGATATTGCGAGAAATAGGATAAATAGGAAAATTCATGGATAACAGGCTGGGACTTTTCAACTGCGGAAACTTAGCACCTCCAATTAGTAGCTTACCTATATCTGTGAGTAGGTACCCTCCGTCGCACTGTCATCTCTTCACAAAATACGTTAGAATAACGACCTAATTACTTTATGTACCTACCCACGCTATCTAATCTCGCTAACCCCTATGTAGTGTTTTCATAAACGATCCCAAGATATCTTGTCGTAGGGCTACACAGTTTTCATCTTCTACCTAACTCGGAAATTCTGATCAATATCATATGTTTATTACTCAAAGTATGTGGGAGTGGCCAGCCACGTTCAATACCGCACCCAGAATAATATCATCACCCCCTTATTATTATTATGAATCGCTTTATCTCGACACTCTTGGCTCAACTGTTAGTTTTTTTTTCTATTAACGTTTTTTTTTTACGTTATTTGCTTAATTTTAAGTAACTATTCAATCTAATAGGTTTGCCACTTATGGCGGCATGTCTCACCTCGTTTTGGTAGGTATGTTTCGGGCTGTAAGTCTATTCATACAATCCCAATTTCAACTCTGCGATAGTTTTAAGTCTCAATATTAATAAATGTATTTTGAGTTTGAGTTTGAGTTTGAAACATTATGAATCACAGGACGCATTATTTACTTCTCAAGTAGGGCCACCACGACACTGTACAAAATAGTTCAAATAGGAACAAATAATTGTAACCACTATTCTTTCATTCTAATCTTCTGTAGGGTGATCATGGTATCCTAACAAAAAATACATAACAAATAAAACATACAGGAATTTAAACAAGCTACTCTTCAAAAACGGCTACGAATACAACTCAATTTGGCTAGTGGCTACCCTCCTGCATGCATACCTACTTAGTTGAAAAAAGGTCTCATGGTTACCCTACAGGAGTGAGCGATGGCCGGTATAATGTACGCACTGACAGTAAATTGTTAACGATTGCTACTCGACCCGTCTACCGTATGACAACGTGACAAGTTTTGCAGCAGTTATGTATCGGATTTTAGATCAGAATTCTTATTTCATATTAGGTATGTAACTTTAGGTAGATAAGAATTCTTATATTATGTAACTTTTGTATAGGTTTCGTTTACGGATGTATTTTTATATCGGGTATCCGCTAGTTTCGGTTTCGGTTGCAGACCTGCATAAGAAGAAGACTTTATAATATTTGTAAAGCTACAAAGTTTCAATAATAGACAGTAGGAATTAAAAAACATACGCTTCAAAAACGGCTATAGACGACTAAAAAGGAACTCATGGTTACCCTACAGGAGTGAGCGATGGCCAGTATAATGTACTCACTGACAGTAAATTGTTAAAGATAGCCGTTTGACCGTCTACCGTATGACAACGTGACAAGTTGGCTGGTCGTCGACCGTACTACATTAGTTTCTTAACAGTAGGTTTCGGATTGTAAATCTTCTACATCTGCACTAATATAATAAAGAGGAAAGATTTGTTTGTTGTTTGTATGTAATTGATAAACTCCGAAACTACAAGACCGATTTCCAAAATTATTTTACAATTTAAAAGCTACGATATTCCTAAGTAACAAAGCGTACTTTTTACTACCGAAAAATTTCTCATTCCCACGGGAAAACAGCTTGCAGCAGAAAAAGCGGGAAATATAGCGGATATTACCCAAATTAGAAAAACCCCTTTACCGATCTTCACGAAATTTGGCAGTCCTATTTGTAAGGCTGTCGTAGGGTGACCACGGTATCCTTACAAATAGGACATCACAAACAAAACATACTATGATAGTTTCCGGTCAAAGTTCTAGTAAAATAACAAAAACTATTGGAATAAAAAAAACCTGTGCTTCCCCCCCAGTATTGTTTCAAAAGGAACTCATGGTTACCCTACAGGAGTGAGCGATGGCCGGTATAATGTACTGACAGTAAATTGTTAACGATAGCTGTTCGACCGTCTACCGTATGACAACGTGACAAGTTGGTTGGTCGTCGACCGTACATACAACATTAGTTTTGTAGCAGTTAGGTATCTATCGGATTTTAGATCAGAATTCTTATTTTATATTAGGTATGTAACTTTAGGTAGATAAGAATTCTTATATTATGGTACCCTTGAAGGATTCACAAAAAAAATAGTTTTTCTATTTGCGGTTGGTCATCATACTGCTGCTAACAAACCAGCAACAAAATTAAGTTTGTAATGCTGAAAAACCTGATATTTAAACGTTGACTACGAAACCCTATTTGAGGGCGTGTCTGACACGCTCTTGGCCGGTTTTTTTATGTGAGGTATATTTGTAAAGCTACAAAGTTTCAATAATAAACAGTAGGAATTAAAAAACTTACGCTTCAAAAACGGCTATAAACGCCTTAGGGCCGGCGCACATAGACCGGACGCCGCGCCGGCGACACTTTTCGCGCGACGCCTCTTGGTCGCGGAGCACACCAAGCGGCATTCTTCCGCGCGGCGTCGCCACGTGGCGCGTGCGTCCGCCGGTTCGCTAGACAGTGTTGCCCGCTAATCTTATTAAAAATAGATTGGGTGGTTCAGATGAATCCAACCTATTAAAAATTAAAGAACATTACGTTACGATTGTCACTTAACAAATTTTTGCCACGTTTGAAAAAAAAATGGTCATTTGTGTGGCTCGTTGATGTTTGATGGGTCGGAAGGGTTTATTACGTGGGTCGTTGGTGTTTGTTGGGTCGTTAGAGTTTCTTACGTGGGTCGTTGGTATTTGTTGGGTCGTAAGGGTTTATTACGTGGGTCGTTGATGTTTGATGGGTCGTAAGGGTTTATTACGTGGGTCGTTGGTGTTTGTTGGGTCGTTAGAGTTTCTTACGTGGGTCGTTGGTATTTGTTGGGTCGTAAGGGTTTATTACGTGGGTCGTTGATGTTTGATGGGTCGTAAGGGTTTATTACGTGGGTCGTTGGTATTTGTTGGGTCGTAAGGACTTATTACGTGGGTCGTTGATGTTTGATGGGTCGTAAGAGTTTATTACGTGGGTCGTTGATGTTTGATGGGTCGTAAGGGTTTCTTATCCACTCCTCTGTGGCGCATTTTTTATAGATAGGCTTGTCTGTGGCAAAAGTCCTATATAGGACTTTGCCACAGACGAGCGATTATGTGGGTCGTTGATGTTTGATGGGTCGTAAGGGTTAATTACGTGGGTCGTTGGTGTTTGATGGGTCGTAACGGTTTATTACGTAGGTCGTTGATATTTGATGAGTCGTAAGGGTTTATTACGTGGGTCGTTGATGTTTGATGGGTCGTAAGGGCTTATTACGTGGGTCGTTGATGTTTGATGGGTCGTAAGGGTTTCTTATGTGGGTCGTTGATGTTTGATGGGTCGTAAGGGTTTATTAGATGGGTCGTTGATGTTTAATGGGTCGTAAGGGTTTCATATGTGGGTCGTTGATGTTTGATGGGTCGTAAGGGTTAATTACGTGGGCCGTTGGTGTTTGATGGGTCGTTAGGGTTTATTACGTAACGAGCCACGTAAGAAACCCTTACGACCCATCAAACATCAACGACCCACGTAATAAACCCTTACGACCCAACAGACACCAACGACCCACGTAATAAACCCTAACGACCCAACAAACACCAACGACCCACATAAATAACCATTACGACCCATCAAACATCAACGACCCACGTTATAAACCCTTACGCCCCAATAAACACCAACGACCCACGTTATAAACCTTGACGACCCATCAAACATGAACGACCCACGTAATAAACCCTGACGATCCATCAAACATGAACGACCCACGTAATAAACCCTTACGACCCAACAAACACCAACGACCCACGTAATAAACCCTAACGACCCAACAAACACCAAGGTTTTAGGTAATTATATTATAAATATTTATTCAAAACAATGTTTAGATATTTTTTATTTTGATTTATTTTAGTAATCGACACTTTTCTTTGAGAAACATTATCTTTTTTATTTCTATTGTGATGGCAACACCGGGAGAATGTCCGCTTGCGGCCTTGGGTCGCCCGGCGGACGCAAGCGCACTCAAGAGGCACCGGGCGGCGTCGCGCGAATCCGCGCGGCGCCGCGCGAATAAATGGCGCTCGGACTTTTTCCGCCGCCGGCCATTATCGCCGTTACGTCAGTTGCGTACGGTTCATTTTCCGATTTCTCTGTTAGAGTCGCGCGACGGCGCGCGGAAAAGTGGCCACTCTGTCGGCGGCGGCCCTTAAAAGTAACTCATGGTTACCCTACAGGAGTGAGCGATGGCCAGTATAATGTACGCACTGACAGTAAATTGTTAACGATAGCTGTTCGACCGTCTACCGTATGACAACGTGACAATTTGGTTGGTCCTCGACCGTACTACATTAGTTTCTTAATAGTTGGTATCGGATCTTCTACATCTACACTAACACAATAAAGATTTGTTTGTTTTTTTGTACGTACCTAATCGATAAACTCCGAAACTACAAGACCGATTTCCAAAATTCTTTCACAATTTGAAAGCTACAACACAAAGTAAGTATTGGCTAGCGCAATCCAGAGAGTCGGCTTCGAGCAAACACGGCTAAACTCACTCAGACATCCACACGCGTCGTTTACGCGCTCTGTGGAACCGTGTCGAACCGGCTATGGTTGAGTGTGAACGGCGCGTTCGGTGCGGGCGGACGGAATGGCGAGTAAAGTAAAATATTTTTGTGATGTGTTTGGGTGTAATAACATCACAAAAAATAGCGCAAAAGCAAGTAGAACTCTTTTATTTGACAAATAAATAGATATCTACTTCAAAACACTAGAAATGGAGGGATTTATTTTTAAAAATAATATTTTTCGTTCGTAATATATGCTTTAGCGTTTAGGTACATACGTAGGAGTAGGTAGGTTGCGCTGTAGTTTGATTTGGTAGGTTAGATGGGTTTAGGTAGGTACGTACCTACCCAAAGTAGATAGATACCTACCTAGTCAGCATTGGAGATGAAGCGATGAGTACCGAAATACCGATAGCAAAAGGTTATGTCATCTTCATTTCCGATCATCAGGTAGGTAGCCGAACCTACCTATGGTAGTCCAAATGGACTATTACGATCCTGGATATTTTTTCGTTTTTTCGTCACGGCAACTGATGAACTTCGAAACTAAGGTAGGTACCTACCTACCAACTTACAGCTACAGATACAGCTTCATGCCCGAATTTATTCCGGACGCGTCCCCGCGTTTGTCATGTCGTCATGTTCATGTCACGATAGGTACCTACTTACCAACCTACCGACCTACCTACCGTTCCCAACGCGTATCGCCCGCCCGCCAATACATTGGTAGGTTAATCTATGTGCGACTGACTAGTGACGGTACGTTTGACTTTCATGATGGCTTGACTCCCTGTTAAAAATACCTACCTTCCAACCATAGGTACCTAACCTATTAAAGTTCGTGACGACAAGATATGTTTTTTTAGGCCTTTCTTTTAGATAGATACACTTGTTTTCCGTGGAAAACACCGACGAACGATGTGAGGAACCCTTTGTCGTATCGGTCATCGCCGCCGGTCGGTCCTCTACCTACCTACTACCTACTTACCTACCTGCCTACCTATTGGTCGCTTCGCTAACCACCTAGTCTCGTGACCCAAACCCATTGCCTATCTACCGATTTAGGTGGGGACCTACTTCGGGGGACCTATTTCATATGAGAAATAGTCGTATTTCTCATAGGAAATCTACTCAGGTAGGTACTTACTTCCATATGGTAAAAAATATTTCATATCGGCCAGGTAATTTAGGAGTTTCTCAATTGCATATACCTACCTAATTCATACTTACAAACGATAGGTAACTTCATTAAAAAAATCAGAAAGTAAAAGTAGCAACCCTAAAGAGTGGGCATAAGTATTCGAAAGAAGGGGCGAGCTGGCCTTCTGTAAATTCTCTATTTTGTGGCTACAATGTTTTTGAGTAACATAGGGTACTTTTTACTACGGGAAAAATCCTCATCCCCACAGGGAAAACACCTGGAAATATAGCGGATATTACCCAAATTAGCCAAACCCCTTTACCGATCTTATCGAAATTTGGCTGTCCTATTTGTAAGGCTGTAGTAGGGTGACCACGGTATCCTTACAAATAGGACATCACAAACAAAACATACCTATGATAGTTTCCGGTCAAAGTTCTAGTAAAATAACAAAAACTATTGGAATTATAAAAAACCTGTGCTTCCCCCCAGTATTGTTTCAAAAGGAACTCATGGCTACCCTACAGGAGTGAGCGATGGCCAGTGTAATGTACTGACAGTAAATTGTTAACGATAGCTGTTCGACCGTCTACCGTATGACAACAGTGAATTGTTAACGATAGCTGTTCGACCGTCTACCGTATGACAACAGTGAATTGTTAACGATAGCTGTTCGACCGTCTACCGTATGACAACAGTAAATTGTTAACGATAGCTGTTCGACCGTCTACCGTATGACAACAGTAAATTGTTAACGATAGCTGTTCGACCGTCTACCGTATGACAACAGTAAATTGTTAACGATAGCTGTTCGACCGTCTACCGTATGACAACAGTAAATTGTTAACGATAGCTGTTCGACCGTCTACCGTATGACAATGTGACAAGTTGGTTTGTCGACGACCGTACTACATTAGTTTCTTAACAGTAGGTTTCGGATTTTAGATCAGATTTTTAGGGTTTCGTAGTCTACTAGAAACCCTTATAGTTTCGTCATGTCTGTCTGTCTGTCTGTCTGTCTGTCTGTCTGTCTGTCTGTCTGTCTGTCTGTATGCCGCGCCCTCATATCTTCGTTAGTTTTAGAGCTATCGACATGAAATTTGGTATGAAGATAGATCATGTTGACCCAAATATAGAAATGTTAAGAAAAAAATATTTTAAATGTTTTTTGGACCCCCTCCCATACAAGTGAAAGGGGGGCAAAAAAAAATTTTTTCTTCTGTAATATTGAATAGGGTATCGTTGAATAGGTCTTTTAAAACTAAGGTGAGGTTTCTTTGAAACAAAGTCACTAAAATGTTTCTGTCACGAGATATTTGCTTTTAAAAAGGGCGTTTTTGACCCATAATTTGTTCCAGCTGTAACTTCTAAAGTATAAACGCTAAAAATTTGAAATAAATATGGAATATAGCTTACAATCTGAAGTTACAATGAAAACTATAACGGATATTGTACCCTTAAAGGTTTAAGAAAAAATTGAGTTTTTCTATTTGCGGTTGGTCATCATACTGCTGCTAACAAACCAGCAACAAAATTAAGTTTGTAATGCTGAAAAACCTGATATTTAAACGTTGACTACGAAACCCTATTTGTGGGCGTGTCTGACACGCTCTTGGCCGGTTTTTTTATTATGTTACTTTTATATCGACTGCGTTTACGGTTAGATACGGATATATTTATATGTCGGGTATCCGCTAGTTTCGGTTTTGGTCTCTCTCTCTTCGTGTGGGATACAGAGTCGTTCAACGACCCGATGAACCCTGGTGTCAGAGTTTTTCAACCACCTACTGCAAGGTTTCGGTTACGTAGCTGCATAACATCTAGTTGTTAGCCATCGTTTTCTCCCGGTTACTGTCTTATGTTATTATATATGATTGCCAACGTAACACAACCTCCTCACAGTTTTGATTTTAACATCTCCGCCGATAGAATTCATAGGGACGTTAATGAATTTCATATCTCACAGTCCCACACATCAAGATGATCACTTCTTCTTCTTCAAGCGGGACACAAAGTCGTCCAACGACTTGATGTACCCTGGTGTCAGAGTTTTTCAACCGCCTTCTCCAAGTAGCAGGCCTCTGACATGGTTGTTAAAAGACCACGCCGTCTAATCTATGGTCTAAGTTATCATAGACTGCAACCGGGACCGACAACTTAACGTGCCCTCCGAAGCACGAACGGAACCATCTGGCTTTTTTGACAATCAGGTGGGTCAGCCTGCAATGTCCTGACCAGACTGGGAACATATTCACAAAGTGATGACGTACTGTTACAGTACTAACTGTCCGTTTCACATTGGCTCGAATGGGTAATAGGTCGTGGTCGGTATTGTGGTATTACATTACGTACATTGATTCGATTGTATTATGTCCGTTTGAACGCGATTGAGCTGCGCTTGCGCATGTCAAGCTAATATGAACCTTATCGTAAAGATTTGAGGTCGAAATTTGGTTTACAGGTTGTAAGCATGTCACTTGCTTTGAGTAAAAATTCGAGTTATTTTGTTACCTTAAAACTGTCTTCTTATGCTATGTTTTCAAAATCTATAGGTACTGGAAAGTGTCATACCGTGTTATGCCGGATTAGAATAGCATCACCTCAGTTCTAATCGTGGGTCTCGTAAAAGGCGAGTAAGGTAATAATAATACAGGATATGCAGAGTTCCTGTAAAATACGTCAATCCTCTTGTTAATCGTAGTGAATATGGCAATACCTCTCAGAAAAAGGGTGTAACCTGATTCATAGAAGAAAGGGACCCGAAATGGCAACAATATTGTTTGCGTCTTTTTCATATTACATGACATTTGAGCAAGATGTCAACAATAATGTTGCCATTTCGGGTACCTTTCTTCCAAGAATCAGGTTATATTATTTGCTAAGCCATCGGACTAGTTAATAATACAAATACCTACAGATGCAAAATTGTAAACATGGGTATAATTGGTATTCACGTCACAAACGCAGAAGGTCGCCGGTGCAATGGCCACAAATGACAATAGATGGAGTAAATACTAAAATTAGGCGGAAACTGAAAAATGTGGTTTCTTGGTCACCAACATTACATTTTAGGGACACGGTGCAAGGGACGTCTATACAGATGGCTCACAAGATCATTTTGACGCTCATATTGTCTCTCGAACATTATATTATGTCAATATAGGTTATCAGCACGTCGCCAAAAATTGCAATACACATCAACTCTCAAATCCCTTACTTGCTTCTTACGACACCCACGGGAAAGATATGGGATGATGCTTTTCCAACCCGGCACCAAGAAGATTTTAAAATATTTGTAAGATGCTTAAGGTCGTTGACGTCTGCCTACCCCGTAAGGACGGCCTAAAAGTGTATCTTTATTATGTGTCTGATTGTACACAAGCGTGTTGACCTTACAATAATACACAGAGAAGTAATGTTTTATAAAACAGTTTTAAATGCGTTTATTGACTTTATCCGAACGCTTATAAATCAATTACAAGTGTATGTGATTTATTTAATGTTTATTACCCGACTGCCTCAGAAGCAGGGTTATGTTTTTCGAGAGTATGTATGTATCCGGCCAAATGCAGACAAGTGAATTATTTTCACGAGCTACAGCCTAAACGGCTGGGCGGATATTGACATGTGAGGTGTCGTTAGATTTGTCTTAGCAGCGCAAGTGTGGCTTTGTTAATTATCTTAAATTCAAAATGGCGGATTTCAAACGTAAAATATACTAACTGGTTCATAGAAGAAAGGGACCCGAAGTGGCAACATCATTGTTGACATCTTGCTCAAATGTCATGAAATATGAAAAAGATGCAAACAATAAGTTGCCATTTCGGGTCCCTATTTTCTATGAACCAGGTAGTAGATAGATAACATTAAAATTACTGCAATCGGGTTTTTATTTTTTGATAATTAGGCTTGTTTTGTAGACTATTATCTTAATGATGATAGGTACAATTTATTGTAAGTACAGGGGATTTAATTTGTTTATTTATATGTCTGTGATTGAATTGCATGGTTTTTATCAATGGCTGCGTAGATAAGGCGGTAAAGGTCGGCAAACATCTAGCGGCAGTCGGCGCGGGTCGATTTTACAAGCAAATTGAAAATGAACTGTAGGTACCATTTTTTATCCTTGAACCTTAACAGCCACAAGAATCCACTGCTAGACATGGGCCTTGTCCTATAGGTGGGTATTGCCATACTCACCACGCTTGGCAGGCGGATTGACGAGCGCAGTGCAAGATGTTTAATCACAGGTAACGCTGCCTATTCAATGGATATTTATTCCTTAATCGCTTCGAAATACATGATTTTTCAGAATAAATATGTCGATTATTTGTTTTTATTAGGACAGACTTTTTGCGGCTGTCAATGCCCTGCCCTGGGGAAAACGTGTACGTGATAATTATGCTCGGATCATAAGTAATTATGTGTGTGTGTTTTCATGTTTTCATAGATCCAACAGTCGGACCTCTCTTTCACTCACCAAATCAGGCCTACAATGGTTTTCCCCTTTCATATCTAAATACCGTTTCCGATAGATTATGATACACTGATTATGGGAAAAATAGTAAAAAAAATCCATCACGTCAGTTTTTTTTTAAATTCCAGGACTTAGATTTTGCTTAAAACCGCCCGAAGAGTTCAGTAAAAAAAATAATTAAAAAAAATCAACGAGTTAAATCTAAATGTTACTACATTTAATGAATCTATTAGTATGATTTATATAATTTCAATTCATAATGTGTTAATCACTACATGATTAGTATGAGAAATATGTCTTTGTTATCCTAAAAATGGGTAATTTTAGGCTCGTTTACTAATGGTCCTATTATTAAGAGATAAATAGATTGTCTAGTACCCTTTTTGTATCAGTCATTAGAAGAGGGTGATTATAATGATTTTTTAGTATAAATACCCACAACATTTTAAAAATATTACAGTTGCTTTACGCACTAGACAACCAATGTAAACTTAAAAATGTCTTTACGAAATTGCTTAAATTCTCCGGATAGTTTTTGTTATATTTGTGGTAAATTTATGCCGGTAAAACAAAGAGCAAGCATAACAGACTTCGTAAACTGAAAGAAGGAATTTTTTTGGTCCTGATATAAGAAAATTAATGAAGGATGAAAAATTCGATGAAAAACTTTCACACATTGAGCTTGCAGCATGGATATCTTTTAAGGAGGTTGTGAAAAATTTCTGAAGAAACAGAAAAAGCCCTGACTATGAACATAGTGGCCAAAATGATTACAAATTTCGGCTTGAAGGGCTGTTCTATGAGCATTACACTTCATTTTCTGAATTTGCACATTGACTACTTCCCATAAAATTTAGGAGCTGTTAGCGATGAACATTGTGAAAGATTTCATCAGGACTTGAAGGACATGAAAAAGAGGTATCAGGGAAGATGGAATACTACCATGTTGGCGGACTACTGTTGGCTCCTGAAGCGAGATGAGCCAAACCGAAAATTTAAGAGAAAATCACAAAATAGAAGCTTTGCAGAAAAAAGGACAAGTTTTCACAAAGATGAATAACATGTTTTCGAAATAAGCACTTATTTATAAATCATATTTTGAAATTTATTTATTTTTTTACTACGTACTTACAAATAAATATATTTTTTTTGTAAATAAGGGTACTTTTTTTGGCAATTTTCTTTCTTTGTTGATTATGAAAAATCTGGACGTGATGGCGAAAAACTAATTACATATTCGTGATCAGCGTGTCAAATTTATCCAGAATCAGTCATCAGATCGAAAAGGGGAAGTTATGACTTGAAATTTGTAGGCCTGGTCAGATATGGTGTCAAGAAAGTCAAATATAGGGTAACCATGCGTTAACTCTTTTTTCGGAAAGTCCTACGATCGATCTGCATTTTAAAAAAGTTGGACGAGCTTAGCTTTTTAAAATGATGAATTACTAAAAATAAGAATTTAGATATTTTTAAAACGTTGAATGAAAATCTTGCCTTTTTATGCTGGATGTGACTTTGACCTTTGTAGCATTTAATGGTTAGACCAAATCACTTTTCAACACACGACCTTTCTGGGCTATTGAGTAATAGAATAGGTATACCGGTTTCGACAAAATATTGAAAAAAATGTTGCACCGACTTCAACTTTTTATGGAATTATGCAGGATTTACTATCGGACTTTCAATTTGCGGCATATTACCTGATTCATAGATGAAGGGGACTCGAAATGGCGACATTATTGTTGACATCTTGCTCAAATGCCATATACCTAATATGAAGAAGACGCAAACAATGTTGCCATTTCGAGTCCCTTTCTTTTATGAATTAGGTAGGTAGTTAGGCATATTAACCACAAATTAGGAAAACGGCACGCGGGCGCCTTATTAACTAGGTACCTACCTATTTGAAAAAAGAATGTTCCCATTCAGTCCAACCTGGCATCTTTTTTTATAGGAAAGAAAACAAAGTACCAGACAAATAAAGAACCTCCTCCTTTTTCTAAAGTCGGTTAAAAATATGATTTTGGGTGATTTCGGCTACATAGTTATTTGTGTACTAATGACTCATTGAATTATGTGTTAGTGATAACAAGATCGTTTTGACATCTTTCCTGTAGGCTTATTTCTGATTCAGTAGAATAGAAATCTGATGCCGAGCGGTGCCGGCTTAGAATAGCATCACCCCATATCTTTAGTTGGTTTTGTAATAAGATATGTCACATACATACATACTGGGTTATTTTTTAGTCAGTGCGCAAACTTTGCAGGGTGTTTCTATTCGTGATTCTGAACAACTTTTATTATGGGACCACCTGCGAATTCGCAAAAAAAAATTTGGATGTTCCATAGAAAAATTCATACCTACTCGGCAAAAATGTATGGAACAACCAAAAATTTGTTTTAGATTTCGCAGGTGGCCCCATAGTAAGAGTTGTTCAGAATCACGAGTAGAAACATCCTGCAAAGTTTGCGCACTGACTAAAAAATAACCCTGTATATCAGGGGTAGGCAAAGGGGAAACGGCTGTAAAAAAGGCCATTTATACCACGTCTGACAAAAGTTCGAGAGTCATACAGAAGACTGTGTATCACCATAGCTTGTCTACTTGCAAGTCTAATATTTCAATACATCATCATCTGCCTGCCCTTAACCCAATTTATTTGATAAGATAAACTCTAATATTCCTTTGTCGCTTCTTGCATCACCCACAGGAAAGTTATGGGGTGATGCTGTTCTAAGCCGGCACCACACGATTTCCATTCATCCATCATAAAAAAATCGTTACATCTTGTTGCAACCAAATTGCAATCCCCGCAAAAAATAAAAACATAAAAATAGACTTTCCCAAAAAATAGAGATGCGACCAGACTTTCCCAAAACAATTTTGGGATATCGATAGCAATTTCCTATTTGCATTGTTGACATTTTAGTGATGCGACATCGAGTGCAAAACAATCAACTTTTACCGTTACAGGAAGGTATTTTTACCTACGTGTTTGAGGTAGACTTGACGACACCTGTTAAGTAGGTAAATTAAAGTATGGGAAAATGACTTTGTACTTACTCAGAGGCGACAGATCAGTGATCAAATCCATTTTCCCAGAGACACTAAAACAACGTCACACAGTGTTTTTATTTTCACTTTATATGGGTGTTTTAGTCTGTCACCCATTTCTCAGACACTTTTATTTTGATACACTGACACGAGAACAGTAAAAAATTGCGGTCATAGTTGGAGATTTCCAATCAGATAGAAAGAATCAATGTCATCGAAACATTTTTTCCGTGTTTAGCTGTAATGATATGATACCATTCGCACTATCGCTCCGCCACTTGTCTCGTTTCCGATGGCGACACAACGACTTCAACTGTTATTACTCTAAAGAACAAACAACGGTGACATTCACACAGTAATTCCGACAAATTATGCACAGGAATCGAGTGAAAAAATAACAAAATCACAGCGTTTTGAGGACTAACACGGACGACACAAAAACACTCGCGAGACGTCACTGAACCAAACAGGTTTTTGTTTTTTTCTCGCGATCGTACCACGTGATCGATTGTGCGGCAGAAGTTCGTCGCTGCACCGACAGATGGCGGCACGCACGTGATCAACAGAACATGCAGTGTGAACCGAGATTATTTTTCATGTGAAACTAACCGTAGCGTTTTCATAATTGGCATAAACGTATTCTTTGTCATTAATTTTTTATTGTGATTTGATTACAAGTAGTGGAATTTCTTGGTTTGTGGTGTGGAGTTTAGCTGCCTATTCAATGTAAATATGTACCTAAGTAGTAAGTATCTATGGGAACTTCTGAAAAGGAAAACAGAAAAATGTATCCCTAGATTCAGCGGAGTTAGTGAAAGAAAGTACCGAAAAGACCATTTTTTTAATGTAGCCTGTTCTATGTCCCACTGCAGACAACGAAGTAAAAGTTCTTCTTATTCGAGTGAGACTCCGAGTCGTCCAACAACCCGATGAACCCTGGTGTTAGAGATTTTCGACCGCCTATTACAAGTATTAGGCCTCTGAGCTCTGACATGGTTGTGTAACGACCGCGGTCTAACTAATAAGAACAGCAACCGGGACCGACGGCTTAGCACGACTTTGAAGAAGTAGGTTACTAACATACCTAAGTACACTTTCTTTCCCATTATCTATCGATAAAATAAATGTTTATTTACCAACACTTATTTATCGATAAATTAGGGGAAGGATAGAAAATCCTTCATATTGACAACACTATTTACCTAGAGGTAGTTTCTTTTTTAATTTCTTATTGATAAGTTTTTATTTAAGTAAATATTTTTTTCGGTAGTTCCGTTTCAAGGCGTTCCTAAATCAATCCATTGAAACTGAATAACTTTCCCCTAAATAGTGCAAAGATGAAAAGCTCTGCCCAAAGAGGTCCATAAATTGCCCAGGGCAATAAAATGGACATTCGTCCATTTACCTCTTGATTTTTTACATACACAGGGTGTAAGGGACGGTGTACCGAAAACTTTGCAGGCGTGATCAGACCATGAAGCTGAACAACTTTTTGGAGCCAATGGCGGGAAACGAGAAAAAATTTCCGACCTCCCCATCTCCCATATAAAATGCACGTTCAGCTGACTTCTTTCGTTTTCTGAAGTTTCTTTTTCGTTTACCACCATGCGTTCCATGGGAAATCTGTTCAGTTTCATGGTTTGAGCATTCCCGCAAAGTTTTCGTTACACCATCCCTTATACCCCGTACCTATAATATCCTTGCGGGGTAGGCAACGGCTGTAAAAAACGGCCATACATACAACCTGTTACACAACTAACCAAAAAAAAGAATATTTTTCATTATCATCAGTCGATAAAATAATCACATCACTAGTCTAGGTCAGGTGCTACACTACCTGGCGAACAAAGTCCGCTTCGGCATACATTGCTGGTTGACTTAGTTTCTTGTATTGATGACATTCATGTAATAGCCAGCAATGTAAACCGAACTGCGCTTCGCCGCGTCGGTAACTTAATTTGAACTTTGAGCTGTCAAAATTAGTGCTGCGATGCCACGATTAAAATGAGTGTAATTTAATAAAAAAAAATTTTTTTTCGTAGTTTACAAAAACGATACTACGGCTCTAATATTTTGTAAATTGACTCTTTGCAACGGACCTTTCCACACCCTTTCAGCTTTATTGGTTGTTTTGTAACACGTTGTATACACCACGTCTGTCAAAAGTTTGAGAGTCATTCAGAAGACTGTGTATCACCATAGTGAAAAATTGTCAGCCTGTCGCTTGAAATTGTAATATGAACTCCCAAATCCCTTAGTCGCTTTTTATCTTACGACACCCACGGGAAAGATATGGGGCTATGCTTAGGGCTATGCTATTCTAAGCCGGCACCATACGGCATCAAAGAGTTTTTTTTTATTTATTGTTATTCAACGCTGACCATGGTCATTCGTCGACTCTGTGCCCCACACGAAAGGAAAAGAAAGTTTTTGTTTGTAAACATCTTACTCCCTTATAAAACCCGATCACGTTGCGGCTGATTCTGCTTGCTATATCTAGCAGTACTACCTGGTCCGATTACGAAAGGGACTATAAACAGCGGCGGAAGGTCATGTTTTCTCACTCACCCTAAGGCTGTAACATACACTAAAGTACGGCCATTCTTTTAAACCGTAATTGACATATGTCAAACCCATAAAGGTTGGGTATTTTAAAAGACATGTCAATAAAGAAAAATAAACCTTATATCATATACCTAGACATGACCATGAACATAATTTTGACAGCTGTCGAATATGGCCTATTCGATCGGCCTTACTGAAGGCGATCATATTTTCCTCCTCCCACTTTATAGTCTAAGCTCCCGTCGACCAAGTCTTACCTCATAGGTCTACCGCACGGACGTATACTGTAGCGATAGATACCACTTAGGGGGTCAGGAAAATACTGGGTTGCCATCTCCTAACCTGGAGGAAACTTTTTTATTCGAGTTGGAAAATGCAAAAAAAGTCCAAAAATTACCTCACATTTCTACCGCTCCAAACGTTTACCTACCTAAAGAGACTCCTTTTGAGATGAGAATGCGCTAGGGTTGCCAGCTCCAATCCTGGCAGGTTCCAAGGTCAGCCACATTTTATGATGGCCAAAAATGGAGTTTTTTACCTCATCTTTCTACCGGACAAAATTAGTGTCAATCGATAGCTCTAAGCATGCCATTGACAAATATATAGGGTTGCCTGCTCTCAGCCTGGCAGGAACTCTGGTAAACCCCCTCAAAGAAACGACGGTAAAATCTTCAAACAAAGAAAAAGTCATGAAAACCACTAAGATTCCAGCAAAACTTAGTGTAAACTGCGCCATAGAGTTACATTCTGTTGTGTGGGACACTGCGTCGACGAACGACCCGACGGAACCTGGTGTTTTCAAAGCATCTATAATTAGGAAGTACAAAGCAGGCCACTGACAGGCCTTACCTTTCTTGCAACCAAACAAAATTTATGCCAATCGATAGCCCCAGGTATGCCATTTATAAATATATAGAGTTGCCTGCTATCAGCCTGGTAGCATCCCTGGTAGACCCCGTCAAATGAACGCAGGTAAAATGTTCAAACCCATAAAAACTTGTGTTACACTGCCAAGATGTCTTGCTACCAAACTAAATTAGTGCCAATCGATAACCCTAGACATGACATTGATGAATATATAGGGTTGCTTGCTATCAGCCTGGCAGTATCCCTGGTATACCTCCTCAAACAAACGTTGGTTTAATCTTCAAACCAAGAAAAACTTACGTAAAACTGCCAAGATATTTTGCTACCGAACAAAATTAGTGTCAATCGATAGCTCTAGGCATGCCACTGATGAAAATATAGGGTTGCCTGCTATCAGTTTGGAAGTTTTCCTGGTATACCCTCTCAAACGAACGCTGGTAAAATCTTCAAACCAAGAAAACTTATGTAAAACTGCTAAGATATCTTGCTACCAAACAAAATTAGTGCCAATCGATAGCCCTAGCTATGCCGTTTATGAATTTATAGGGTTGCCTGCTAACAGCCTGGCAGTTTCCCTAGTAGACCCCGTCAAATGAACGCAGGTAAAATGTTCAAACCCAGAAAAACTTGTGTCAGACTGCTAAGATGTCTTGCTACCAAACAAAATTAGTGCCGATCGATAGTCATAGACATGTCATTGATGAATACATAGAGTTGCCTGCTATCAGCTTGGCAGTATCCTTGGTATACCCCTTCAAACGAACGCAAGATTTAACCAACGTCCGTTTGAGGGGATACCAGGGAGTATACTAGGGATACTGCCAAGCTGATAGCAGGCAACCCTATATATTCATCAATGACATGTCTAGGACTATAGATAAGCACAAATTTCGTTTGGTAGCAAGACATCTTAGCAGTTTTACACAAGTTTTTCTGGGTTTGAACATTTTACCTGCGTTCATTTGACGGGGTCTACCAGGGAAACTGCCAGGCTGTTAGCAGGCAATCCTAAAAATTCATTAACGGCATACCTAGGGCTATCGATTGGCACTAATTTTGTTCGGTAGCAAGATATCTTAGCAGTTTTACATAAGTTTTCTTGGTTTGAAGATTTTACCAGCGTTCGTTTGAGAGGGTATACCAGGAAAACTTCCAAACTGATAGCAGGCAACCCTATATATTCATCAATGTCATGTCTAGGGTTATCGATTGGCACTAATTCAGTTTGGTAGCAAGACATCTTAGCAGTGTAACACAAGTTTTTATGGGTTTGAACATTTTACCTGCGTTCATTTGACGGGGTCTACCAGGGATGCTACCAGGCTGATAGCAGGCAACCCTATATATTTATAAATGGCATACCTAGGGCTATCGATTGGCATAAATTTTGTTTAGTTGCAAGAAAGGTAAGGCCTGTCAGTGGCCTGCTTTGTACTTCCTAATTATAGATGCTTTGAAAACACCAGGTTCCGCGGGGTCGTTCGTCGACGCAGTGTCCCACACAACAGAATGTAACACTATGGCGCAGTTTACATTAAGTTTTGCTGGAATCTTAGTGGTTTTCATGACTTTTTCTTTGTTTGAAGATTTTACCGTCGTTTCTTTGAGGGGGTTTACCAGAGTTCCTGCCAGGCTGAGAGCAAGCAACCCTATATATTTGTCAATGGCATGCTTAGAGCTATCGATTGACACTAATTTCGTCCGGTAGAAAGATGAGGTAAAAAACTCCATTTTTGGCCATCATAAAATGTGGCTGACCTTGGAACCTGCCAGGATTGGAGCTGGCAACCCTAGCGCATTCTCATCTCAAAAGGAGTCTCTTTAGGTAGGTAAACGTTTGGAGCGGTAGAAATGTGAGGTAATTTTTGGACTTTTTTTGCATTTTCCAACTCGAATAAAAAAGTTTCCTCCAGGTTAGGAGATGGCAACCCAGTATTTTCCTGACCTCCTAAGTGGTATCTATCGCTACAGTATACGTCCGTGCGGTAGACCAATGAGGTAAGACTTGGTCGACGGGAGCTTAGTCTATTAGGAATTGCAGCCATTTATGTCTTTTTTTAATAAATCAGGTTTTAGGATTCTGGAGAAGGAATTTTGGGAATTTCAAAATGGCAGACCAGTAAAACATCCGAAACTTTACATTTGTTTTTATTTTAATATATGGAATAATAAATAAATAAACCACCGTGTATATTACCGCACTATCACCGGACACGAGGACCTACCATCACCGCCGCTTCAATTTAAACGAGCAACAAAATATTGCCGAACTGGCACACGAAAAATTGGTTACCAAAAATACTTATCCACTTTTGGGTATGGAAAAACTGGAAAAATATTCGCAATTTAAAGTAGGTATTATACAATTTTTATATAGATAAAAAATTTAAAAGGAAGGTACCACATTTTTTAAAGGGCTTGAGTTTAAACGAACATTCAAATATTACTGAAATGGATAGCATAATTAGTGAAGAACAATAAATATAAAGGGGCTCGAGTTTATACAATCATTAAAATATATTAGTGAAATGGATAACAAAGTAAGTGAAGATACCACATTTTTAGAAAGCTCGAGTTTAAAAGATCTTTCAAATATTACTAAGTTGGTTCATTCGGTTGAAATAGCCAAAAAAGATGTTAATTCTCTTCTTCTTTTATTGAAACATTACAGCATTCTAAACTGAACTTATGTATGAAAATCAATTGTAACTGTTTCTTATTTGGAAAAACATATCGTACAGTAAGTTCAGCTTAAAATGTTATAAGTAGTTTTTGGCCATTTTTCTTTTCGTTATGGAATCCGGTTTAAGAAAAAAATACACAAAATAAAACGAGTGACTACAATCACAGCTTCAATCGTTTGTGACCTGTCTACCTTCGAATGAAGGATTTGTCAAAAACAACTTGGGTGGGTATATCGATTCAAACATTAAAATCAGAAATACACTTTTTGGAAGGAAGGAAAAAAAGAGCGCCATAAGACATCTCCCAAGAGTTTCTTTCCAATTTCACACACTATTTGAAATTGATTGCATATCTCATTTAATTTGAAGCAGCGACGATCAACCTTTGAGCATAGTTCGACCAGCACTACAAACAATCTGTCGCATTGGGTCTAAACCACAGCCTATTGACGCTGGCGACTAAAGCAAACAAATTTTCGTTAAAGCATTTCCTTGGCTGTACGTGAATGTACTTTTGAAGATGCTTGAATACCAAATATTCAAAAACTTCCCGTGTTAGGTATAGTTTTGAAAAACTCGCCATAATTTACACCGTAGACAGAAAAACTTTGCAAGTTATCCATTACATTTTAACATTGATAAAATTATGCTGGAGCTATTTCAATATTATTAACAGATCGAAATTCAAGTTAGGGTTTTATTTTTTTGCTATACTGAAACTTACTAATGTAGTAAAACTATTGATTATAATTTTTAATTGTGCAATGCAAATTATTTCGAAAATTCTTTCATAAATTATAGCTAGACTAATTCTGCAGTTACATTATTATTGTGGTCATCATTTGATGAAATATTTAACAATATCAATGTGTCATTTATGATTCAATACGCAAATAATATTAATAGCATCCTTCAAAAGCACATTACCGACAGTTATGAATGTACACCACCCCAAAAATCGTCTACATACATACAGTAAAAATGAAACATACTTTAATTTGTTTACTTGGATTTAACTTCGGGTAACTAAACACTATATACACAATCATGTATCGCACA
This sequence comes from Phthorimaea operculella, assembly GCA_024500475.1. Taxonomy (NCBI): domain Eukaryota; kingdom Metazoa; phylum Arthropoda; class Insecta; order Lepidoptera; family Gelechiidae; genus Phthorimaea; species Phthorimaea operculella. The sequence goes on along the minus strand of JANFCV010000228.1, from coordinate 252,884 downwards.
AACATTTTTCTCTTAATTTTCTTCCAAATAATAATGTCTTAATTAAAAACGGCTTTCAACGAAAAAATCTTTACAAGCTCTTTCTAAAGTAATAGTAATAATCATTCAAATGAATGGTTTTGTTCAAAATTTACATATATAAATACTTACAAGTAAACAAACAAATCTATCATAATTCACAAATCCACCTCCGTTTAGGAATCGAGTTTATTTTAATTTACACTAAAAGAACTTAATTCAACAATTATTTAACACTGGAAGAGTAATGAATAAGCAAAGTCGGATCAGCAGCGGCAACTATTAGTAGTAGGAAATCATCCAAGTAAAGAGAGAATTAATTACGTGGACATATTATATTTTCATCAAAGACAAGGTTTTTCTAAGCAATCTGGTGTAAAGCTTTCTCTATTTTGGCTTATTTTCACAATGCGTGCGTTTTGAAAATTTTCTGAAAGAGATACCTATAGCACTAAGTACTTGGTGTTTGGTCCTCTATCTATCTTTAAGATAGATATCAATAGCAATATCAATGCGATCCGACTCAATTAAACTAATTCAAAACCATACAATCTGAGATAGCGTACCGAAGGAAGGTAAAGGCTTCAGTTCCACAGAGGACACGTGAGACGTAAGATGCTATCTGTCAAACAAGTGATCGTCGCTTGAAGCCGTTTTCATATAAAATGTATGAAACAGAAGAGACAAAGCTACACACGTGAGACGCGCGACGCATCCATAACGGCTGACGGTCACTTCTATGACAGATGCCATTCCTCGCGTCACGCACGACGCACGTCTCCCTTACGTCTCCTCTGTGGAGCTTGCACCTATGGAAGGTGAAAAAAATATGCGTTAGACTTATACATTAGGAAAAATGCTAACACTTACATAACTTGTCGTATAAACTTAGGCAATTACTTAACAAGTAAACTTACACAGTTGTGTTGAGAATTTCCGTTACTTTTAACAATATCCCTTTTGAGGTAATGGTCAATTTCAATAAGGATATTATTTATTATTTTTAAAGTAAGATATATATTGATAATGGTAATGTCTAAAATTATTTTTATTTAGGTATATTTCTTCAACAGTAGTTAAATAAGTTTTCTAGTTGATATTGTTGACCTCAAAGGAATATCGCTATATGTACCGGACTCAAAGAAGACAAATTCGCTTTAACAAAATGGTAGACAGTTTCCTGAAAAATGCATCAAGCATTACTTTTATTACAACTTCTGCTTAAACATTTTTGAAACGTATAGGAATAGTTTCAAAACTTTTAAGAAGTAATCTTTTTTATGACATTGCTTACATTATCCTGACATGCCAAAAAATTGGTGGAATGATAAACTCTCCTTTTAAGGTATCCAACAGTTTAAAGTTAGATAAATTTATTTAATTGATGATATGAGAAATTGCTTGTTATATGTTTCAGTTTAGCTATATTTAACTTCAAACAGTCCTAGTTTATGTCAGGAAATTATAAACAATCCCAAAGTATAAAATTAACACCCTTAAATTACTTTATCACTAAGGAAGCTTTAAGACTTTGGAACATAAATATTAAAAAGAGAGTTTACTTGCATTAGGAAATATATTCTAGGGAGGACCCATGTTACAAATGTCTTCACAAATATCTCCAAAGAGACTAATTAAACCTACGTCCTCTCAATGAGTGAAAATCCAATTTTCATCTATTTTTTTATATACTAATATCGACGATTGAAAATCAGTGCATTTGATTTGATCAAGTTTCATCTGTAGAGAAAAGTTTTTGTTTGTACAAGTATTCAGGACGAATGTAATTCATTTGGGAAACCGTTCTCAAAATGTTTATTTGAGTTTTATAAACTTGTAGTTATTTCAATTTTTTCATCATTATTATTAACACCAGCCGGCAGACAACGTCCATTGCTGGACACAAGCGTTTCCAAGGTGCGTCCAGATGTACTGATATTTATTATGTATGTAAAATGTGTTATCATTATATTAAGGAAAGCATGTGAAACATAACAAGAGTTATTTTTTGTACATCTCTGTCTCTGAGGCATCATCAAATCAAATGAAGTGAATCCAACATCTCTAACGACAATTTCTCTAGCAAAGGATATCAAAATTTCGGCACATAGCTGCTCGTCAAAGCCAATGTAAGATATATTTAATGAAAAATTCATTGAGCGAATCTTACCAAAATCATAAGCTAGTCAAAATAAACAGGAAAAGGTAATCTTAATAATGATAACTTCTCTCAAGCGACGTGAATTGTCATCTTGAAAATTTACAAAACTGGGTAAGTGAAGAAATCTTATACATTGACGATTGTGTGCCAGTTTTGAATAGCTCTGAGCAAGCTATGGCGGTGATTTTCAGGTATATTTTTTCAACTTTTATCTTTGGCCCACAAAAAGGGGAAACATGATTTAAAACAGCACATCACAAACAAGCATACAAGCAATGATGGGATGACGGAAGCCACTTGAGAGAGCTTTCTTTGTAACAATTTTCTGTCAATTTATTATTTTTAACAAATTCACACAACCTCATTATTTATACAATAGGTAACACAAATATTAAACTGATGATATTAGAATTTTATATTATGTGATGGATGATCAATTTCAAAACACACAAATTTCTTATCAAGAGATTGTGTGAAATTTGAGATTATTCCATACAATTGTTAATTATTTATCAGTACAGTGCAATGACTGCTACATAATGTTGGAAGAGTTATGAGGTTTTCTTAAAAACCGACTGTTTTAAGAAACTAAGCAGATGATCTATTGATCTTGCAAAAAATCAACAGGATTAAAAGCTACATTCTTATATTCCAAATATTCCAAAACTTCGTACTTCACTTCGCATAACTCCATTATAATAAATTACTAATAACGGTTTTACAACAATGATTTCAATGAAAATTTAGTATTTATGTTACATGGGTGCTTATATTTTTAGTCTGACTAGATGACTAGTTCATAGCTATGTATTGAGCTTCCATACCTAGGTCGCGACAACAGAAACTAAAAAAATATGGACGAAATCATACTTGCTGTGTCGGCAATCAGTTAACCTAAAGGTAATCTAGCAATGTCTGAATTTTTAACAAGAATTATTATGTTATTTTAATTCTTAACCAAGTAATTCAGCTAGATACACAGGAAGTTAGAAACCCTAAATAAAATTTGGCAGTAACACAATGTGCGCATGACAATAACTTCTTCCAAGTAAAGTAACCAAACACTAGATTATTATTTAAAGAAGTTTTGCCTTTTTTATTCTATAAGTATTTACTAAAAGCCTGCGAATTTTTGATATTGTAAGATAGAGACAGACAATTTCACTGGTTGATTTAACTGGAAATTAAAAATTACTTTTATTGAAGACAATGTGCAAACTGATGGTGAAGATAAACTATTTACCTATTTTGATGATGTATTTATTCTGGAGGTCAAAATAAATACACTATCAAAACCATGTTATCTTATGTAATTTGTATATTGTATTCGTTGTGTTTGATTAAAATACTATATAAATAATTTTAATCTTAGATCATTTTCAAAGACTATACAAACTTTTTGATGACATCTCTATGTATCTAGTTGAACTTACATAAATACAATGGGTGTTTGTATTAGCATAACACTATTGTATATTATTTAATTACTATGCAATAACAGAGTTTGAACTTTACCATTTTCCAATAACCATTGAGCTGTTTTATAGGTATACAAAATCGTTTTGGAATTACAATTATTGTAACAAATAGTAAGAGTTACTATCTTACTGCCTAGCGCTTTGAAAGTGAATAATAAAATGATTCTATCCAACTCAAAGACACACTTCGAACGGGATAGAAACATCCGGGAAGCGAATACGACTGCCCCTAAGCTTGAAAAAGAGAAAATATCCCTAAATATTATTTATTTGCTTTTGCGTTTTGTGTTGACCGTTTTTCACGCGTCAAAGAAAGCCTTTTCAGGGGCGCCGTCAACAGAAGGTGAGTGATGCCGGAGTTTGGCATCAGGCTATAGCGAGCATCCGCGCGGCACGCGTCAAGAAGTCCACGATACGCCGCCACAAGCTGCGCAGCGCATTCGAGCGAGAGAACAAGAATCTCCATAGGAAGAATACGGTCGCCACTTGGGTTATGATGTGGACTATGTGTAACCTGAAAGGAATAACTACAGTTAGAAGCCCGAGACATAAAATATTTTCAAAATAAATAAATACTCCGTCTGCACAACACTTTTATTAATTTTAATGAAACAAGCAGATGTATTAAAAAACAAAAATTCGGTAATTTCAAAGTTGTCTTTTGCGATTAAAATCCGCCATCTTGAATTTGTGTTTTTTTTTATATAACTAGTGTCAAGACGTATCTAACGATATACCATATGTCAAGATCCACTCAGCCGTTTGGGCTGTAGCCCGTGAAAATAAATTTCTCGCCTACAATATATACATACATACATACATACTCTCGAAAAACATAACCCTCCTGAGGCAGTCGGGTAAAAATGTCGTTCCTTTTTGTGACACTCAAATTTCAAAATAATGAAAGAATTTCATTTGTTAATTTAGTTTATTATTTTAGTTGTCACAAATTTATTTAGATGCGCAAATAATAATACCCCATATTTGCGGAAAAGGCACAAGATAAAATTTTCATTGCCCATTATTTCTTTATAGTACGCAAGATCGCTTAAGTGAGAGTTCCCGCGCGTGTAAAAGTTTGGCCCCGCCTTGGAAACGAATCTTTAGGCTATTCTTTAGCTATTCCGAGCCGGGGCCTTGCTAGCATACTTACAAAAAAAAAATGGCAGCCATTTCAAACTTTTTTTATTGGCCAAAATTTAGTTATTTTGTAATAACTCAAAACTGGTAAGTGCTATAAATGAACATTGTATAGAAGAAATGTTACGCGTAAATTTCTGCACAACCTTGCTCTAATAACGTTTTTGATAATCTAATAGTTTGCGAAAAAAACGCTTTAATACATGGCAGTTTTTTCTAAAAACTCACCAAATCTTAAATATGAATTAAGTAGTGAAGTTGGGGATTAAGAATTACTTACTGTGTGGGTAGACCTTGCTACGGTATCCTGACTGATACTTAGTAACAAGCTTTCTGTCCAGAGGTTTTACCCGCTAATATATTTTCAAGTAAACAAGCAAATTTTTGCCAATTTACACCCTGAGTTTTACCACCTTATGAGATGATTTTCTTAAATTCCTTTCCTGGTGTTATTTCACCCAACCAAAATAACCTCTGCGCAAAATTTTAAGAACCTAGGTCCAGTGGTATTGCCTGTGCATAGATTTACAATTTGTAAAAAAAATATTAAATTTGTTCGTAGTTGCCAAATTTTTATTTTTTTGCAATCTCTTGAGGCTGTTCTTTAATAATTCTGACCCAAGGTCCTGTTAGGATAGCAAAAAAGTACAAAATGTGGCAACAACGAACAAACTCTACTTTTTCATACAAATTGTATACCACGCACAGGCAATACTACTGGACCTAGGACCATGAAATTTTGCACAGAGGTTATTTGAATAATCTTAATTAATATCAAGAAAGGATTCCAAAATTCATCACCTAAAGTGGTAAAACAGAGGACGAAAATTTGTATAAAATTAACTTGTTTACTTCAAAATATATCAGCGAGTAAAACCGCTGGGCGGAAAGCTTGTTACTAAATATCAGGCAGGATATTGTAGCATGGTCTACCCACACAGCGAGTGACTCTTAATCCCCAACTTTACTACTTACTTTATACTTTCGAATTTGTGAGTTTTCAGCAAAAACTGCCATGTTGTGCTACGTTTTTCTCGCAAACTATTGGATTATGAAAAAGTTATTGATAACATTCATATGCAGAAATTTACGCTTAACATATCTTCCATACAATAGTTATTTGTAGCTCTTACCATTTTTGAATTATTACAAAATAACAAAATTTTGGCCAATAAAAAAAGTTTGAAATGGCTGCCATTTTTTTTTTGTAAGTATGCTAGCAAGGCCCCGGCTCGGAATAGCTAAAGAATAGCCTAAAGATTCGTTTCCAAAGCGGAACCGACCTGAAACACGCACGGGAACTCCCAAAATTTTTTTGTATAGAAATTCTAACCTACTATTAACCAAACAAAAAATTACGTCCTTTTTAATACGAAACATAATTATTGCATACTACGAAAGATAATGTCCAGGCATTTAGTTTCAGAGAGATGTTTGCATTTTTGTGAAATTGGGACTTTCCGAGTTACATCTTTCGATGTCCAATAGAAAAAAAAGTGTTAAAAACATGTTTTGGTAATTTACTAAGTTCCAAAATTAATCATAAGTCTAATCTATTTACTAGACTAGGATAGAACTGGACTAGTGATAGATAGCTCACCTACTTAGTGACCGGGAAAGGGTCTCCGGGCTCTATTTGAAGAGGAACCTTCTGATATTGAGGATATACGACATGATGCAAGCGTTTCAGTCAATACTGATGATGATAATGTTTTGACTGGCCCGATGGCGTAGTGGATAGTATCCCTGCCTGCCACACCAAGAGTAGTGGGTTCGATTCCCACCGACACAAATGTTTGTTAAGTACATTTTCAAATATTTGTGTTTAGTCTGGGTGTTTTCTATGTATAACATGTATTTAGTTACAAAAAAAGTATATAAGTATTATATCAGTTGTCTAGTTCTCATAGTACAAGCTTTGCTTAGTTTGGGGCAAGATGGCGCTGTGTGTCTCGTCCAGAGATATTGATTATTATTATTCATTAATGATATTAATAATAATCATAGTGATAGTTATGATGAAGATTTCGATGATATCGTTATTTTTATTGGAGATGACTTTAATGCTATTAATGATGAATCTAATAAAAATGATGACAACACACCTACTAAGTGTCGTTCTAGACCGGGGAAGGGTCGTAGGGCTCTCCTTGAAGAGGAACCTGCTAATGCCGAGGACATACTACTCGATGTAGGCGTTTCAGTCGATATTGATGATTATGATAATTATAGAGACAGCTATGATGATGCCGTAATATTTATTGATGAAGACGTTAATGCTGTTGATGATGAATCTAATAACGTTCATAGATCTGATGAAGGTGATGACAATTCACCTACTAAGTGTAGTTCTAGACCGGGGAAGGGTCGCAGGGCTCTATTTAAAGAGGAACTTTCTGATACCGAGGATATACGACTTGATGTAGGCGTTTCAGTCGATATTGATGATAATGATCTTCATTGTAATGATAATGATGATAAAGATGACAATAGTTGTAATGATTATGCTGAAGACGTTAAAGATGACAGCAAAAACAATGTAGATGATGATATAAATGATGACAACTCTATAGCCGCGAGGGCCATAAATAATAGGATTAACTTCAATGGATGATCTTTATTCAAAGATATGGACCCTTGGGTGGGTCCATTAATGTATCACAAAATATATAAGATAGACAAAATGTTCACTTTCACTTTTTGGACTGTTTCGGGAACTTTACTTGGTTAAATACAGTTGCAAAAATATGCGAGAGTACAAATTAACAAGGATAGGTGTTGACTTCACCGTCAGTTAGAGAGGAGTGCGTCAAAAAAGCCAAGAACGGTGACGTTTCGGTGCCGTGTTCCAAATTTAAGTTATAAAATGATTCGAAAAAGGGAGATGTGAGGGTGGCTTAGGGAGGATGTCCATGCAGAGTTTGCACTCTGCTACAGTACCCGGGGGGGCCGGAGAAAAAAAAAATTGATTGTCCTATAATCAATTTTTTTTTTTTTTTTTTTTTTTTAATGTAGAAGTATTTCAATATGTATAGGATGCTGGTAAAATTTTGGTGTGTGTTCCGAAATATTGTGTGTTAATTAGTGAGTGTAATGTTAGTGTAAATAAATTAATTGAAAGTGTTTTAAAGTTAATTAAAAATTAATATTAAATGTAAGTATGGGTCGTGAGTGATCAAAGATTTTGAGTGTATGTGATATCTACAGTGAGTATGTACATGGTGGAAATTCTAAGTCAATCATACGTCATATCATGCATTCGTCGTCAATCTAGGTGTCTGATTCCTATTACACGAAATCAGGCCCTTACAAATTGGAGAGCAGTTTTGTTTGTATTAACTGTTCTCGAAGAGTTTCCACCAGGGTGGTGTCGGATTGTAAGTCACAACCGACTCTGTGATCCTTAGCTTTTGGCTTGTTTATCGTGTCGCTAGACCCGCACGGTGATGTAGTATTTACAAGTTTGAGAGAAAGTATTAAATTATTACGAGAATCGTAATTGAAAAAAATTGTATACGAGAAATAGTTGGCGTATACGTTAAGTTCAAATTGTGGAAATCAAAAGGTAGACTAAGTTAATATAAACTTGGTTAGCAGCAAGTTTAATTAAAATTGAAGTATAAATTTATTAGAAATTGTTATTATTGAGAAGTGGATAATTACGACATTATCTTTGTCGATAAGGTGTACCTAATTTTTTTAATTAGATAATTAATTGTAACAAGTGAAGAAGAAAAATAGTTAAATATAAAATGATTTATCATAAGTTGTGTTTGACATCCGTCAATGTTTGATGGTAAAGCCGAAAAGCGTGATGAGGTGAAAAGGTTTACAAAAATAAAATGTGTGCGTGACTACTTTCTAGTGTAGTACGCTTTATCCAATTATGGATAATTATAGGTTGAATAAATTTTAGTTTAGTTAGGTTGTTTTGCGGTTTTGGTTGGTTTTAGATCTTTGATATGCCAACGTCCTAAGTTGTTGTTGTTCGTATCGGTTAGGTTATATACTAAAGGAGAAATCTTTTGGGATACGATGCATTTAATGTATTTTGGTGCTAATTTAGCTGAGAAGTTTTTGTCGGAAGAGCTTATGGGATAATTGCGTTTCCAAACTATATCGCCAGGTTCAAACTCTAAGTTTTGACGATGTTTGTTGTAGTGGGATGCGTTGTTTTGGTGAATGGAGTGTAGTCGTGATTGTACTTTATCGAAAATGGGGATAAGCTGGCCGAGATTTTCTGCATATATATCTCTTGGAGCGAAAATGAGGTCGTCCGTGGTGTCCTTTTGGGAGTAGATAGAACCACACGGTACTAGTTCGCGACCGAATACTAGGAAAGCTGGGGTAAACTTGGTTGATTCGTTAACAGACGAGTTGATAGCGAATTGTATTTTATGGAGGTGTTTGTCCCAGGTTCTGTGGTCGTCATTAACAAATGATGCCACTGCCGTAATAATGGTTCTGTTGTATCTTTCAACAGTATTTACCTGAGGGCAATGAAGGGGTATAAAGTGTATGTGTGGTATTTTGTATGAGTGAAACATGTCCGTTAATTCTGAGCTTGTCATTTGGGGACCGTTGTCTAAAATGACTGTTTCTGGAATACCGTAGTTCATGAATACTAAGTCTTCTAGGACATGTTTGATGACCGAGGAAGTTGCGCGTTTAATTGGGAATAATAGGCAGTATTTAGAAAAGCAGCAGGTTATTACTAGTATGTATCTGTTTAGTTTACGCGATATGGGTAGTGGTCCAATAAAATCGATTGAAAGGCACTGAAATGGTCGTGAGCATTGTTTAGGTTCGCCCATTAGACCGATAGCATTTTGGTTACGATGTTTATATGCGAGACATGTGTCGCAGCGTGAGATAAATGTTGCCACATCTTTGTACATGCCAGGCCAGAAATAGTTTAGCTTAATACGATGGTAGGTTTTGAAGGTACCGAAATGAGCTGCGGTTGGTGTGCAATGATTTTGTGCAATTATGGAGTTTCGGTGTTCTGAGGGGACGACCAATTTCCAGCTGTATTGTGAGTTGAATGGGGTTAGCGAATTAGTGTATTTATAAAGTTTGTTATCTTTAATTGTGTAGTCGGGAGTAGATGAGGATTATTTTTACATTTATTAAAAATGGAGATGTACCATTCGTCCTTGGTACTACTGGAATTGATAATATTAACATTGGGGATGTTTCGTGAAAGCAGGTCGGGTACTAGATTTTCGGAGCCTTTTTTATGTTTTATTTCGAAATTAAACATAGATAGGCGTATGCACCAACGTGCCAGTCTACCTGTGGGGTTGTCTAGGCGGAGGAACCATTGTAGTGCTGAGTGGTCGGTGTAGATGGTGAATTTGTGGTCGTTATCTAGATAGCAGCGCCAGTGCTCTAGTGCTGTTATGACACTTAGAAGTTCTCGTTCTGTGATCGAGTAATTTCGCTGGGGGTGGGTGAGCGATTTGCTCATATAAGCAATTGGCTTTTCTATGCCGTCAAATTCTTGTGTGAGCATCGCTCCGATTCCGAAGGACGAGGCATCGCAATGGACGGCGAAAGGCTTCGTGAAATCAGGGCAGGCGAGGATGGGGGTGCTAACTAAGGCTTGTTTAATGGAGTTGAATGCTGATTCAGCTTCTGGTGTCCATTTGAAGGGTGGTGCTTTTTTGTGGGTGGAGGTTAGTTTGTTTAAGGGTGTAGCTAGTGTGCTTAGGTTTGGGACGAAACGTCTGTACCAGCTTACGGTGCTAAGGAATTTCTTGACATCCTTTGCTGTTTTAGGTACCGGTATGTCCAGGATAGCTTTGACTTTGTCCGGGTCTGTTTGGAGACCTTGACTGTTGACGATGAAACCGAGATACTTTAATTCGTTACGGAAGAATGAGCATTTTGGGAAGTTGATGGTTATGTTGGCATCTGTTAATTTAGTGAGAAGTTTGTTGAGTATTTCAACATGACGTTCGAAGGTTGAGGTGGCTATGACTATATCGTCGAGGTAGCAGAATACTGAGTTGTCGCACATGAGATCTGATAGTAAGCTATCCAGAAATCTTTGTTGGGTAGCGGGGGCGTTGGTGAGACCGAAAGGCATCACTTTAAATTGATACATTCCGCGACCGGGTACGTGAAAAGCGGTTTTGGGTCTATCCTCAACTCGCAAAGGGATTTCCCAAAAGGCTTTGGCGATGTCTATGGATGAAAGGTATTTGGAATCGCGTAGGTTATCTATGATATCAGAAATGAGTGGTAGTTTGTAGGCATCTTTTTGTTATTGCGTTGAGCTTACGGCTGTCGACGCAAAATCTCCAGGTATTGTCCTTCTTAGGGGTAATCAATACTGGGTTAAGCCATGGGCTTTCACAAGGTTCAATTACGTCTAGGCGTACCATGTCATCAACTTCCTTGTGAAGGGCCTTTTGTTTTTCAGGGGATAAACGATAGCATCGCTGCTTCATTGGTGGGTGATCACCAGTGTCGATGCGGTGTTCTACCAGGTGTGTCCTACCTAGTGGTTTTGTGTCCGTAGAAATATTTTTGAATTTTTCTATTATTAGGTTTGCTGTAATTTGTTGGGATTCAGTAAGGTTTTTGAAGGAGTTGACAATTTTTGATTCTTGGGTTTTATTTATTAGGAAGGTAGTGGTTTTAGGAAATTGGAAGGAGGCTATTTTGTGTAAGACATTTGGGGCAATGTTGAATGCTTTCCAAAAGTCGATTCCTAAAATTAAATTTTGTGATACCTCAGGTATAACGTGAGCTGATATTAGTGAAAATTTATTGTTATAGGTTACGGGAAGAGTGATTAGTCCGATGGAGTTTATTTTTGGTTATTGGCTACTGTACCTGTTATCCGTATGTTTTGTTTAATTTGAGGCCTTGTTTTAGTAGTATTTTGTAAGAATCCTTACCTAATATTGTAATAGTACTGCCGCTGTCGAGGAGGCCGTTCAGATGTAAGTTATTAATTTTACTGTGACAAATGGTCGCTCGTGATCGTTATCATCGAATAAGAGAAGGTTTACGTGGTAAGACTTGAAAAATATCGAAAGTGAGTTTAACCAATTTGTCCAATCTTGTTTATCAAATTTAGAATTGTCATGTTGAACGGGCTCCTCCTTATTTAGTTTTTTGGAGTTTTAGTACATTTAGGGCAGTTGAGGGCTGTGTAACCCTTGTTGCCACAACGAAAGCAGACTTTCTGGGGGTTAGTACAATTCTGTAAAGTATGCGAATTGTTTCTACAGCGGGGCATGAAAATTGGGATTGGCTGCTGGTTGGGGATGGTTTATTAGTATTTACGGCATTGATGGAGTAAGGGAAAGGGGGGATATATGGTTGATAGTTAGGATTGGTAGTGTTTTTATTTATATTAGACGGAGAAGGAGTAGTATTGAAGTAATCTTGGGAGTGATTGTTGACGTGAAGCAACTTTTCAGTAAATTTGCATGATTCTAGGAGGGTAGGAATGGAAAGAAGGTCTGGTTGGGTTACTCGCAAACTATATTGGGGTTGTAGGTTGCGTAATAGAATATCGATTTTTTCGTTTTCGGACAATTGATTATGAAGTTTATTGAAAAGGGATTCCATAGTGGAGAAGTAGATTATGACGCGTTCGTTAGGGTGTTGTTTTCTATTTTCTATTAGCTTTTTTAGATTATAATCATGATTTCCAATTTCAAAATCGTTTATGATTGCTGATTTGAATGTTTGCCAGTTTGTGAGTGTGTCTTTGTGTGTTCTGAACCAGTCTAGTGCCGGTCCAGAGAGAATGTCGTAGATGTGGTTGTATAGAGTGTGTTCAGTTAGTCCTCTAACTTGGGCGTATTCTTCCACACGGACTATGAAGTCTCGTGGGCAGCCTTGACCCTTAAAGATGAATCTTTTAAGGTCTGTTTGGTATTTATTATTGTTGTTTGCTATTGTGTTCAATTTTTCGGTAAGTGTTTCGAAATAGGTGTTTGCGGGGTTAAGATTTACGCTGCTGGTTTGTGCCGAGCAGTATGTGGAGGAAGGTGGGTTAATCAAGTTGTTGTATTGTGTTTCTAGCTCTCTTAATCGTTTGAATAGGTCGTTATGAGTAGTTAGTTGTTCGTTTGTAATGTCTTCAGATTCAAGGTTAATAAGGTTGAATCTGAGCTTAGTGTGTGTAATGTAAGGTGGTATTTTATTTTTCCTATTAGGAAAACTTAGTAGGCTAGCTTCTATTAGGTTAAGGCATTTAGTTATATCTCGGATATCGGTATCGAGATTGTTTGGGCTAGTTTGGTTTATTGGCTGATTGGAAGTTATTGCTTGGGCTAATAATTGTTGGAGAGTTTCTACAGTTTGGTTCTGGTTGATTTCAACGTTTCTTATTTTTAATTCATATTGGAGTTCAGGTTTATTTAGGTAATTATAGTTTTCCATTGTAGTGTTTTATTATGAAGGAAAAGAAACAAAGTTTGTATTTAAAAACTTTGAAGTAAATTTTAAAATAAAATTGACTCTAGCTGAATTGCTCGTGGGCAAAAGTCGAAGTTATTAACTAATACTTGACGTTGGCAAAATCCGTTTGGTCGGAGCCAAAAATTAAAAGAAGTCCAATGACTGTCTTTGGTTACTGACACTGGCTAAGTTCTGTTAGCAGATGCCAAAAAAAATAAAATAGGGGAGAAATGAAATGACAACCTTGGTGTCAACTGAGTGGCAATGACAATGAGTGTTTGACTTGACACTTGTTTTGTTTGATCGTATCTCTGGGCAGTGTCAAGCGTGTCAAACTTGTCAATCTAATTTATTCTAAGTTTGTTTATTTTGTAAATTATTTAATTATTTTGGAATGTTTATTTAGTTTCCGAATTAAATTTAGTCTAATTATTTATGTGTGGTGTAAAGTGAAATCAGCGGAAAGGTAAGTGAGTAGGTACTGTAATCAAAAATGAAATTGGTATTAGCTTTTAAAATTTTATCGTGTTATTTAGTGGACGTATTGTCCACTGTTGGACATTCAGTTTTATGAAATAAGGGTCGCTCTGTACAGCTAAGGAAAACAGAGTGGGTTGCGACTTATCAAGGATAGTGTGTGTGTAGTGTTTGATGTGTAATTTAGTTTTTGGGGTGTGGGAAAGGGTGAAAGTTTTATGCCGAATTACTTTGCCGAAATTAGGTCAGGGGTGCCGATGCCCGTTTTAGAATTTTGAAAAATAAGCTAGTTGATGGGGTATGAGATGGGGTATGTATTGAGTTGTGGAGTTGGGGTCTGGCTGTCGGTCTCGAAGACCTGCAGAACCCCGCTAACTACTCGTATGTCCAATTCCTAGGATATTGTCCTAGGTATTGGTGTGAATTATATCTCCGAGTGAAAGATGACTTTCGTCTAAATCCTACACTCGAAAGATATTGTTAGCTACCAATGGGTAGCCGTGATAGTGTCTATTGTCTGTATTATGGGGTGTAACGATTTGATTTGTGTACTGTAGGTGTACTGTAGTTAATGATGATGATGATAATGGGAATTTATTTACAGATTTATTTATTTATTTACAGAGTTGGACGTCGCGGTTCTGGGTGGCTGACGCTTATTATTATAAGATTGGAATTGAAATTGGAGGACTGCAAAGTTTTACTATCTTGTACTATTTTGCCTATTAAATTACCTAATAAATGAATGTGATTATTTGGATTCTTTTTTATTTGCCAAATGGGTCCGAAAATAAGATAGGATAATTTTGAATTTTTTGGTAGTGTATGAATTTGATGATGATGATGATGAACACAAAAAGGTAACACAATGAACACAAAAAGGTAACACAAGTGAATTTTGAAACAAAATAAATAAAATATCTTGATGTTGAGGTGGTCTTGAGGTGGGTATCTTCTGTCTTGAGTTGTTCTTGTTGGGTAGAGGATCTCAGGGTGGCAGTGGGTCTTGAAGTAACCGGGGCTTCTACCGCGTTGGCGCCAGTATAGCCGCGAGGGCCATAAATAATAGGATTAACTTCAATGGATGATCTTTATTCAAAGATATGGACCCTTGGGTGGGTCCATTAATGTATCACAAAATATATAAGATAGACAAAATGTTCACTTTCACTTTTTGGACTGTTTCGGGAACTTTACTTGGTTAAATACAGTTGCAAAAATATGCGAGAGTACAAATTAACAAGGATAGGTGTTGACTTCACCGTCAGTTAGAGAGGAGTGCGTCAAAAAAGCCAAGAACGGTGACGTTTCGGTGCCGTGTTCCAAATTTAAGTTATAAAATGATTCGAAAAAGGGAGATGTGAGGGTGGCTTAGGGAGGATGTCCATGCAGAGTTTGCACTCTGCTACAACTCACCTACTAAGTGTGTTTCTAGACCAGGGAAGGGTCGCAGGGCTCTCTTTAAAGAGGAACCTCCTAATGCCCAGGACATACGACTCGATGTAAGCGTCCCAGTCAATGTTGAAGATAATGATCTTCATTTTAATAATGATGATAAAGATGACAATAGTTGTAATGATAATTCATAATTCATAATAATTCATAATTTGTTTATTCATCAATTTATAACATTACAGTAACAACCAAAGCGTTATAAAGACAGTCTTATTATAAAATAATACGAACAATTCGTTAAGTACAATAGTACATACCGTGTCAAGTTTATCATATAGATAATTAAATAACGGGAAAACTATATTCTTACATTAGGTATCATGTCATATTTTACATCATTAAAATAAATTTCATTAAATACAAATTCCATTAAATACATTTTATATTCTTAACATTTAATACTGGTACCCCTCGCATTCATCTCGACCACTCGCTTGCACCCATTCATCAGACATGCCAGCCCTGTCATACATAAATCGTATTCCGGATTACTAACGAGCACAGAATTGAGCAGCGAGATGGCGCTAGCGACCGGCGAGTGGTCGTGGCTGACGGTGCGAGCCGGCGGCGCGGCCAGCGGGCCTCGCGCGCGCGGACGCAGGCGCGCCAGCTGGTGAACGTCGGGTACAGACAACTTGAAGAACAATCCCAATAAAGCTGAGCTGTCAATTTTATTTTTTAGGACACCTAGAAAGAATCTAGCGAGGGCTAATGATCGACGGACTTCTAGAGATTGGTACCCTAATTGGCCTTGAATAAACAGTGTGGGGTACATGTATGGGTACCAAGAAAATACCTTTTTATACAAGCTCCTCAGGAATCTTTTCTGCACCTGTTCCAACATGAGGATATATTTATCCTCATGAGGGCTCCAAACGTTCGAACTTGCTTCGAGGATACTACGAACCAAGGCGGAATACAGGGTTTTGGTAGCCGTAGGGGTCAAGGAAACAGAATTCCTCAACACAAATCCGAGGCGTCGGTTAGCAGCGATGGCGACACTCAGCGCGTGATCGCGGAATGTGAGCTGTGGATCGAACTGAACTCCCAGGTCGCGCACCCGCTGTACGCGCGCCATGCTCGTCCCTCCCACTGAGTACTGGAACAGTAGAGGTTGGTGAGAGCGGGAGAAAGTCATCATTTCGCATTTGCTATAATTAAAATGTAAATTGTTGTCCATACTCCACCTATGTACAGAATCAATGTCACGTTGCAGTGAATCACAATCTGCCTGCGATCTACACGCCTTCATCAACTTGACGTCGTCGGCAAAGATTGACAAATGGGAATCCTGTATCACATCAGGAAGGTCATTTATTAGAAGGACAAATAGGAAAGGTCCTAAATTTGAACCTTGGCTTATGCCCGATCTTGTGTGATAGGAGTTGGAGACGTAAGGACCATATTTGACATACTGTTGCCAGTCAGACAAGTAATTAGCAAATAATTTCAACAGTCTAGGAGTAAAGCCCATAGTACCAAGTTTCAGTAATAAAGTGTCATTATGAACGCGGTCAAATGCCTTCTGAAAGTCTAGGTATATCACATCCACCTGCCCTCTGCCGTCCAATTCACACGAGACATAATCAACGAGTTCTGCCAGGTTGGTAGTGACTGACCGCTTAGGTAGAAACGCGTGCTGTGCAGCGGTGATGTGCGGCATACACTGCGGTAGCAATAAGTTGTGGAGTGTCATTTCGAAGACTTTCGCCAATGCAGATAATATTGCAATTGGTCGGTAGTTTTCTACCTTAGTTTTAGTTCCGGATTTAGGGATAGGTGTCACTCGAGACTTCTTCCAAACTGAAGGGTAAATGCCAGTATTTAGAATTAAATTAAATAGGAATAGAATTGGCTCCAATAACTCATCAGCACAACCCTTGACTACATACGCAGGAATGTTATCAGGTCCCGGCGAGGTGCCTGGTTTAAGTTTAGCGATGGCGCGCCGAATGTCCCCACGGGTAAAAACACGCACGTCAACATGCCGGCTGTCCGGCGGCGTGGTGGCGCTAGCGGCGGCCGGGTCGAGCGCGGGCGCGTCCGGCAGGAACACTGACCGGAAGTGGTCGGCAAACGCGCCGGCCGCGCCCGAGCCCGTGTACTCGTCGCCATCCCGGGTCACTCGCGTCTCGCGTCCGCCAGGGTTGCGGAGAGTATTCGTATATTGCCAGAATTCTTTTGGGTTGTTACATAAATTATGTGAAATGACATTGGAATAGTTAGAATGGGCCATTGTTATATCGGTTTTAATTTTAGCTCGTAGATTTTTAAATATATCATAAGCCTGGTCATCATTATTTGACTTCCACAAGCGGTGATAATAGGCTTTGGATTGAATGTCACGTATGATATTACTAGTGTAGAACATGGGATATACACGGCCGCTCGATTTCCTCAGCGTTTTCTTTGGAATGCAGAGATCAAAAATGCGGTACACAGTCATATAAAACCAATTAAGCGCTTCATTTACATCACTATACGAGTACATAGTGTCCCATTTGATAATGATGAAGACGTTAAAGATGACAGTAAAATCAATGTAGATGATGATAAAATAATGACAACTCACCTACTAAGTGTAGTTCTAGACCGGGGAAGGGTCGCAGGGCTCTCCTTGAAGAGGAACCTCCTAATGCCGAGGACATACTACTCGATGTAGACATTTCAGTCGATATTGATGATAATGATATTATTGATAATCTTAGTGATATTAATGACGAAGACTTTGATGATTTTGTTATTTTTATTGACGAAAACATTAATTTTGTTGATGATGAATCTAATAACGGTAATAAAGATGTTGACAACTTACCTACTAAGTGTAGTTCTAGACCGGGGAAGGGTCGCAGGGCTCTCTTTGAAAAGGAACCTCCTAATGCCGAGGACATAAGACTCGATGTATGCGTCCCAGTCGATGTTCTTCACGTTGAAGTCGAAGGTGTTTCTGTCTTCTGGCGATAGCGCCGCGCATAGAGCCTGGTGAAGAAAAAGCATAAATATGTAGCATAATCATCAGCAGTCATAAAACGTTTACTGTTGTACAAGGGTTTCGCTAAGTGACTCTATAGAAGACGATTTTTCTTTCTGTTTTATATGAATATTCTGAATTTCCTCTAGACTCTAGTAAAAGTCAGATAAAGAAATCAGAAAGCTAAGCAACATTGAAAAAACATAAAATAAAACTATTTAAATTTAATGTCTGGTGCTCCAAAGAGCGGATCGCAAGCCAGTCGGCGTTTCGGAGCATTTAATACTATGGCTAAGGCAATTTGTATGTATTCTCCCGAGAATCATCTTTAGAAAATGTCAAGCCATTTATTTCTGTCCTCAACGTATCGTACAATATTGTATATTATAACAGTTACGTTATTTTTTGTTGAAACCATAGAGTTGAAACAATGAGTATGACATGAATGAATAAAAATGTATTTTCTCGAATTGTGTGTAGTAAAATCGAAAACTTGTACCTGAACGTTGTCATCTGAGAACGCCCACTGACGCGTCGTGAAATATTCGAGGCAGGCCGCCGCTTTCTCCAACTTGTTTTGGACTCGCATCATCCTGGAAAATTAAAATGAAAATAAAAAACACAGTCTTGCTTTATATCTTACTCCCATAGAGTTAACAGGCATTATTGTTACCGAAAACAAGCTAAAAAAATTGAGTACGTTAAGGTAGTATTTTAGGACCTTTGCTATTTCTTCACTACATCAATAAAATTATGCAGGTTCTCTTCGCAAGCTCTTGACTTCAAAGAAGTGAAAATATCTCACATTATAGGTCACTTTTTGATTCAAAAGACTAGCTACATACAGCATGACTTGCAGTAGCTGTTGGGTGGTTAAAGATACACATGTATTCATCAATTGAGTATACGTTACTAACATTGGTTTCTTCCCTGTGGCACTGGCAACGAGGTCCATGACGGTGGCCGGGATCCGGTGCTGCAGGAGGCCCAAAACGTTGTGCTTCAGCCGATTACTGGTGATGTCGCCTCCTGGGTACCACATTATCTCGCCTGGAAGTAAATGTAACGTAGCTGTCAATATGAAGCCAACTAGACCGGCAACCTTGCATAGTAGGAAACTGTTAAATTTAGATTGTCAGCTTAAAATCATGGTTTCTGAAGAAACATGTTCCTCTCAGAGAGCGTCTCACGACTATTGAAAATTGAATTCTTGTAACACAACTGAATTGTTGTGCTTGCTATGCTAGCTTTTCCCCAAAGGTTCAGTTATTCTTCCTCTAAGAAGCCGTCGCTTGAGAGTGCGTTTTTTAGGAGAAAAGAAACAGACAAACGATTTGTTGTTTCAACTGGTGTATACCATTTGCATGATGTTCTTTTACTTGCAGATATATTTTCAAAAACTTATGACATTTACTACCAAATATCTTTGGAAAATAAATAAAAATCAAAATACTCACTGAACGGATGTTTTCGCATGTATTTGAAGCTGGCGTGCACAAACTGTTGCCACGTGATTGGGTTCTGCTGGCCTGTACAGCAGTTGTAGACGACCACACCGTCTCCCCTGGAAACGTCAGAAAATATATTTTTATTTATTAGATACGATTTATCTATGGACAACGAAATAAAAGGGTCCACGAGTGGAAACCACGCATCAGCAAGCGTAGCGTTGGGCGTCCTCAAGCCAGATGGACCAATGACTTAAAGAGAGCGGCTGGTTGGAGACTAAATGGTGAAAACGGGAGATTCAGTAGATTTAGGCTAATGTGATGGGTTTTAATTTCACAAATTCTGCTAACTTGTTTGCAGTGACTGATACAACTACCTATTATTTAGATTTTGCAAAGCGGTCGACACGAGAAGAAGAAGAAGATACAACTATCACTGCAAACAGTAGGTAACTGCAACTTAGGCACGATATCTGCGACCTTGTTGCCATTTCCTAACATGATGCGAAAGATGCGCTTACCTTTTGCACCACCGCAACATAAAATACCTACTTAGGACACGAAATAACAATAGATGCCCAGTGTAAAACAGATGCTTACCGTCTCAAATGCGTCCGCCACGCCGAGACGATCATCAGATTGATGACAGTATCAACCGGCACTAAGTCGGCGACTTTATTCCCGTTGCCAAGCATGGTGCGGAAGATGCCCTTCCCGACGGCGGCCACAATCCCGTTGGGGCCGTTCCAGTTGTCCACCCAGCCTTGCACCGGCTCTCGCAGGGACGAGAGTACTGTGGAAAGAAAATAACAATGATTAGGGAGTGAGACACCGAGTTGTCTATAGATGAATCCTCCTGGTGTCAGAATTTACCACCGCTTACTACAGGTAGCACGCCTCTGACATGGTTGTGTAACAACCGCCATTTAAGTGGTCATAGACATCTAAGTGGTCATAGACAAAGAACAACGAACCTTTCTTTCGGACAATCAGATGGTCGGGCCTGCAATGTCCTGACCAGACGGGAAACAAATTCAAAAAGTGATAAATATCAACTTTGTGAGTGACTCCACCGGGAATTGAACCCGGAACCTTCTGCGTCGCAGGCAATTGCACTACCACTGCACCTCATTTACTGTCAAAGTGTAAATAATCCTCTGAGATATTTTTTTATGTGGCACCTACTATAATACTAAATGGAAGACTGTCTCGCCTCGTATAGTCTCCGAAGAGAAAACAATTAGTAGGCAACATATCTATCTATCTAGTAATACTCAAATAAATTGACTTCTGGAAACCAATTTATCTGTTCTGTGCCTGTTTTAAGAGTTTCCTCCATTTCTCCAGAATCCCATTATCAGATGCTGGTGTAATGACTATGGGACACCAGAGGAGTTTTCAAACTGTAATGGATCTTTTGTGGCGGGTGACAGGATGTATTGCCAGTTGGCAGAAGGATGAAATTCAGGTGTTCTCGGGAATAGGGTAGCTACCCGCCTGGCCGGATGTTTTGGCCAGGGGACCGACTGGTCCGCCTGGAATGCCTGGGTGAATTTGGATGTTGTACGCGGTGAACACTTCGTTACCGCGTTTCAGGCTCATTGTTCTGTCACGTGGCGCCATCTTGCGGAATGTTAAGAACTTCTGTTGCGTCTTGCTTGCTTGTGAACCACTTTGAGTGAGCTTCGAGTTGTAGCTGCCAGAGGCCGCTACACTTCCAAATCTACCCAGACATCTTCAGGTACTCACCGATTGAAGGTCTGACAATCGCCACGGGGAGGTTTCCGCACTCCTTTATGAGCATGTCCTCCGCCAGCGCCTTTGTGAACGTGTACGTGTTCGGCCGATCACCTGCAAAAGACAGAATCATTTTTAAACCTCATTCTCAACAAATTTTAGCCAACATCTAACCACTATTTTCATTTTCATTAAAGGATAGATATGCAGTAAAGTTTTATAAGGACAAGCATGACGGACGATACCATCACACCATCAAACAGGTGGTCTAGTTTTCAGTTCAAGTGGTTTTTCCTTTTCTCTATCACTACCACTTCTCTTAGCTATCACTACTTATCGACGATGAAGAACTATAGCCTCCTATCTTCCATGTAATTCCTATGAAGATAGGAGGTTATCGTTCATCATCGTCGATGTATGTTCTTCTCAAAATCTTGGGTTTTTACGCAATACTTAAATTTAGCATCAATCGCATCATGCAATACGCAACGTCTATATCTCCTCTTCTCCATAAATTATCACATGAAGTCCATGAGATCACGAGCTCGGTGAGCAGGGTCAGCACAATGGTCACCACATTTTCTGGCTAGGTGAGAGACAACATCTGTTCACAGCTTTAAAAAACTACTTTTTGATTTGGACCTTTCTTTCATTACGGGTATTTGGTAGACATTTTAAGGTAGAAGATCTTACCAACAAGATCTGGCGTGATTCTATCGACCAACTCCGTAGGCAGCGTCTGCACTAGGGTGACCACATGTTTTGACTCAATAGACAACACAACTTCTTTGGCATTTGAAGAATCATCATCATCAGCTCCAACAGATCACAAATGGACTCCTAATTAGAGGTATTCAGTGGATGTTGCAAGGTAGAAGATCTTACCAACAAGATCTGGCGTGATTCTATCGACCAGCTCCGTAGGCAGCGTCTGCACTAGGGTGACCACATGCTCAGGTTGGGCTGGCGGCGCGTACATCACTTCTTCGACATTTAAAGAGTCATACACAATTGACTGAGGACCTTCCAATATTGGGGGATATTGAGCGGATATCAATAAAGTCTTACCTAACAAGATCCGGTGTGATTCTATCTACTAGTTCCGTGGGCAGCGTCTGCACTAGGGTGACCACATGCTCTGGCTGAGCTGGAGGCGCGTACACCACTTCTTTGGTATTCGAAAGAGCATCATCAACAGCTTTAGCTGTCCCCTGCTGGATGTAAGCCCTCACTTTTTAGGGTTTTTGATGGATATCATAAAGCGCTTTATACTATTTTTTGTGTGGTATTTGGTGGACATTTTAAGGTAGAAGGTCTTACCAACGAGATCCGGTGTGATTCTATCGACCAGCTCCGTAGGCAGCGTCTGCACTAGGGTGACCACATGCTCTGGCTGGGCTGGCGGCGCGTACACCACTTCTTCGACGCGTTCCCGCGAGCAGTTGCAATACGCTGTCGACACGTGGACGAGAGCCTGGAATATATGTTGATGATGTGTTAGTTTCGTTACATTTCAGATCAATTTGTCTCGGGAAGATATTTTTGTATAGAAAGTGGCCATGCTGGTAAAACCTAGAACATCTTTTGTACTTATCCTTGGTGTTTTACCAGACAAACCAAAAAGAGCAGATTACCAGGTGAAACTATCTGTACGAAGTATTATAAGACTATCAGCTTCAGACACCGCCTGAAGATGGTTCCTCTCATGGCTCTTATGATGGAACCTTTACCTCAAGCCCCAAGCTGTTTTGGAAGGTAGATTCCGATTTAGTTTCTGTCTGGGATAACTTTTATACCTACCCGTCATTTTGTTAGACAACCATACTAGTAGTAAAAGGTAGTTCAAAAATTCTGACACTCTGGTTCTTTGGATCGTTTGTCAATCCGGTACCCCGCAAGGGCCGAAAAAGGCCGCCCGAAGATGGTTGTGAAGCTCACCTCAAGTCCCAACAGTGGCTGAGCTGCATCAACATGGTTCAGGACCTGGTGTGACTGCACCGCCTGAAGATGGTTCCTGTCTTCCTCTTCGCGTCATCGTTCGAACTGTTTGATCTGCTCCAACCAGTACTTGGCGACGGCAATGGCATTAACAGTCGAGAAGTTTAACTTATCCTCACTACAAGTGTCGGGGACCAGAAGGCTAGTAAATGTTCCATAGTTGAGAATGATGGGATAGTCCCTTTAAATGATGAAAGCCTACCTCAAGTCCCAGCATGCGATGGCAGAGCTGCACCAGTTGTTGTGTGCCCAGCATGTTGATAGTCACAGACAGCTTTAGAACCTGGTGTAACTATACCTACTGAAAATGGCTTTAAAGATGGCTCCCTCTCTCTCGAGTGGAACACCAAGTCGTCCAACGACACGACTGTCAGAGTTTTACAACCGCCAACTACAAGTAGCAGACGCTGTATTAGAACCGCCGTCTAAGTAAACATAGACAGCTACCGGGACCGACGGCTCAACGTGCCCTCCGAAGCACTGACCCCTTTTAAGATGAAAGCCTACCTCAAGTCCCAGCATGCGATGGCAAAGCTGCACCAGTTGTTGTGTGCCCAGCATGTTGATGGTCACGGACAGCTTTAGAGCTTCGTCAAACTTCACCATCCAAAGATGGTTCCTATGATGACTCTGATGATGGATCCTTACCTCAAGTCCCAGCATGCGATGGCAAAGCTGAACCAGTTGTTGTGTACCCAGCATGTGACCATCAACATAGTTCAGGACCTGGTGGAACCTTAGCGCCTGGAAATACCTCCTGATACCTCCGTCACCATTCCATCTCCAGTGCACTAGACGCCGGTTGGGATTCCACCCTTATATCGTAGACATCCCGCAATGTTCCATCATCGTCTGCATCGTCACTTAACATCAGGTGAGATTGCGGACAAATGCTTACCTATTTTTATAAATAAAAAAGTTCCTGTGATGATGAACCCTCACCTCAAGTCCCAGCATGCGATGGCAGAGCTGCACCAGTTGTTGAGTGCCCAGAATAGGTTCAGAACCTGGTGTAACTACACCTACTGAAAATGGCTTTTAAGATGGCTCCCTCTCTCTCTTCGTGTGGGACACCAAGTCGTCCAACGACACGAGTGTCAGAGTGTTACAACCGCCAACTACAAGTAGCATACGCTGCGTTAGAACCGCCGTCTAAGTAAACATAGACAGCTACCGGGACCGACGTCTTAGCGTGCCCTCCGAAGCACGGACCCCTCTGATGATGAAAGCCTACCTCAAGTCCCAGCATGCGATGGCAGAGCTGAACCAGCTGCTGAGTTCCCAGCATGTTGATGGTCACAGAGAGCTTCAGAGCTTCGTCAAACTTCACCGTTGCTGCTGAGTGGAACACCACGGAAACCTGGGGAAAGAAAGCCATTGAATAATTTTGGAGATAAACTGAAAATTTCACTAGTGACCGCCGAGACTTGAACCCGAGACCGTGGGTACCGTTCCACCGCTCTGCCAACTGAGCTTCGGGAGCCTAGCGGACCCTGGTGAAATTTTCAACCTTTTGATGCTCGTCTTGAAGCGACGATTAATCCCAATACATTTTTGGAGACGCTTTTATCATGATTATTCAACCTTGTTTGACACGTTTCGATAACGTTAATCTTTTAAGTAATAGGTATGTGCCCAATTAAGCCTTTATTAAAACGAGTGTAAGAATTATTTTTAGAAACTTTAAAAGAAATCAAAATTGATCCCATTAATTTCTGGCAACCTTAGATATACAACTTAAAACGTAACACAGGTTTCTTTTAATGCTTTTAATAGGTAGGTAGTAATTAAGATATTACGATTTATTTCCGTATGTTTATTAATAAATCACTTTTAATCCTTTTTTCCTTACATTTTATGCTATAAATATATAATATTACATGCAAATAGCCTTCAGACAGCTAAAGTACCTACTGCCAGAACTGCCAATTTTACGAGGGATTATTTAATATTTCTGTTACATGCTTTATGCGGTTTCTGTGGTAAAGATGCAGTTTGCTGTGATATAATGATGGACAGCCATGACCGAAATCGTGAGATGTAATCAAAGGATCATCTATATTACATGTAGGCAGATGACTATAATTAGTATGAGTATAAGTTATATGAATGGTGTACCGAGAACGGCGATATGCTTTTATATCAACCATCTGTGTAGGTATAAAAAAAAACTTTCCTTTGAATAATGTTTTTTTTAAGACCTGTATTTATTTTTATTATCGTGTTACCGCATTTTTGCATTACATTTACTTGCGTATATATTTTTGGTTTAAAAAACACACACACTATCTCATGGTCATTGCCTTTTGTATATTGCAGAGGTAATTGAAAAGTCCTTGTCAGATGCACCATTATTTTCTTTGCCACAATGTATGCCAGCTTTAAGCATAGTTTATCGATTCTCTAGTAGAATCAAATTTAAAAATATCAGTGCCTGAATTTTAGATATTTTTGGGATTTTTTCTACTTTGACACTTTTTTTAGTGATGGTCTATTCGTTAATCGGTCCCGGGACCGCCATAACTACACCTAACTTCTTGGTGGGGAGCAAGGGCTCACCCGGATGTGTGTGGGTGACTTTGACACTTTGGTGGAATAGTCAAAGAAGAAAACTCTGTTCAAGTGGCACTTCACCTTTTGCCATTGCATAGCCTGATTTGCTGGGCTTGCATTAAACTTAAAATACCAGGTTTTTGTACGACACTTCTTTTGTGAACGGACTCTGGTAGAGGTCAAGTAAATTATACTGTAGTGTATTGACTATCGTAGTATAAATAGTAAGGCGAGGAACACACGCAACGTCGGTTTGTGCGTCGTTCATTCGATTCTCCACCCTACCTGCATATGAATACGGTTTGTGTCAAACGGCATCGCACAACGCTGCGTTGTCTGTCAAATCGTTTGACATAAACCGTATTCGTATAAAAATAAGGTGGAAAATCGAACAAACGACGCACAAACCGACGTTGCGTGTGTTCCTCGCCTAAGTGTATTGACTGTCAGTGTCTGGAGCACATACGTCACCAGTCACCACGGATCGTAGGGTAGGAATTCTGTCCTGTCAGTCAGCCTTTGCCCGACCGTAGCCATAAGCGGCTGTGTGATGAGGCGCCAGTGAGCCACTTTACGACTTCAGTCAAGTCTATCATCCGATCATCCACAAGGATGCTAAAAAATACCTTTACCTTTTGACACAGCATTCCCAGCTCAGGCTCATGTCTCCAACTATGGGCACAATCTTGTAACGTACTCTCGCAAGCAAGGAGTTACCTTTTGACACAGCATGGCCTGGTCTGCGGGGCTGATTCCCAGCTCAGGCTCATGTCTCCAACTATGGGCACAATCTTGTAACGTACTCTCCGAAGCAAGGAGTTACCTTTTGACACAGCATGGCCTGGTCTGCCGGGCTGATTCCCAGCTCGGGCTCGGTGATATCTCCCACTATGGGAACGATCTTGTTCAGCTCCTGTGGCCGGTCTTTCCGTAAAGTCTCGAACAGCTGAAACACCACACAAGCACATAATTTTTTTAACAGCTTTGCTTGAAAAACTCGAGGCTTAGAAAACCAGAGCATCCCTTTACTTTATATCAATTTATTTATTAATACTTCTTCCATTCATATCTTCAATTACTTCTTGTGCAGCCGCAGCAGTCCACTGCTGGAAATGGACCTTTTAGGAAGTATTGTTGGATTCGATTTGTTACGAAATAAAGTCGTTTTGATATCATATTAAGGGTCATTCATGTAAATAAACAGAAAATCAATAAGAGATTTGAAACAATTGAATAAACACAAAATACAGAGTAATTTATAAAGTTGAACAGACTTCCCGTGTAAAGAAACGTTACTACCGCTCTCTACATGACACTTGAGACTCCACAGAAACATTCCCTGTGAGCACAGGGTCTACGAACGACCCAATGAGGCCTGATGTCAGAGTTTTTCAAATGATACTGACCGGTGACTGTGTGAGCTCGGTGAGACGTGAAGCGACGTCCTGTCCACGTTTCGGTCGCATCAGCAAATAGATCTTCTTGATTTTCGGACAACTTCTCAAAAGCTTTTCAACTAACACCTGCAATATTTTGTCTAATGAAATATCGAAGTAAAATAGGCATTTATGTGGACGAATTTATGGATAATACTTCGCGTATAAACAGAATATAAAAGAACGGGCCCAAGTGATATCCCTAAGATACACATAATTTGCGAAGCGTGTTTTTACCATAGAGTTACAAAATTCTTGTTTAGTATGTTGTTCTTGAAATCGAAGCATTAAACATAAATCTGCAGTAAAGAAATTAATATATTTAAGTGATTTTTAATCAAACTCTTGATCTAACATGCTTTACCAAATCAAACGCCTTCGCAAAATCTTAGAAAAACATAATTTGCATTCGTAGGTAAGAAATGGGTGAGTGGGGATATCTAAATCTATTCTAATAATGCCATACGATATCGTCAAGCTTACAGGACCTCACTGGACGAGGGTGGCACAGGACCGTGAGGATTGGCGTTGTAGAGAAGAGGCCTATACCATGCAGTGGGTGGATGTGAGAATGATGATGATGATGATGATGAATACCAAAAACTGACCTTGCCCATAAAGCCAGTGCCGCCGGTGACGAAAACTGACTTGTCGGCGTAAAATTCTGCGACCGGTAGATACTCCGCCGCGCTCGCGCCACTGCCCACACTCGCCCCGAAATGCCCGTTCGCCAAACAGGACGCCATCTTTGATTAGATTCCCCGTCTGGAACAATGTTTGATTGCTTGTTACTGCACCATGCCAAAGCCTGGCAAAATAAGTAAATACTCATAGTAGGTATACCTAAAGTCTTCTTCTTTTCGAAGTATTCCCTGTGCTTAAAAAATCTGGAGATTCATCCCAACCATTATCTTCCATGACCTTAGTGAAGCAATGCGTCACTTCAATCATCAGTCAGCTGGACTGGAATGGTGTTGTATCCATCTAAATGGAACTTCTAAGGGCCTTACCTTTCTCATTCTCACAGTTTGAATATATGCTGCTACCCATTTTCTGGAAAAATCTCTTAGTCGTCTTACTTGTACGTAACATACTGGTCTGATGGAAAGATGCTATTTTAAATTCTATGCAATAAATGAAAATAAGAAATCGAAAAAATTGCAAGCTTCGGCCGGGGCTCGAACGCGGGACACATGAGGTACCGTTCCACAGGTTCCACTGCTCTGCCACTGAGCTACCGACTCCTTGACCGACTCTTGCCGAATTTTCAATGTCTTGATCCTTGTCCATGCTTATTGCTTCATCATATCAGCCATAGGACGTCCACTGCTGAACATAGGCCCCTAAATATTTCCACCTTGTCCGATTAAAAGCGGCCTGCATCCAGCATTTCCCCGCGGACTTGACCAGATCGTCGTCTGTCCATCATAATGCTTACCTTTCACAAAATGTCGATATCAAGCGCGTATTGGTTGCCTAATATGAACACTGGACATGTGCGTATGATTATGTTAATGTATAATCTATGGAAGATTTGCACGGAAGAGTTTGCTCAGGCCGTCTCGCTCGTTCCCACCGGAAGATGGGTCTGCTCAGGCTATCTTACTCGCTCCCACATGGCTGGGTGGTGCCATCTGTAACAAGGAAATAGAAAATGTTTAGTGGAATGGCTGTAACTAACATGGGGTGGTCAAAACAAGGTGGTATAGCCGATCTGCACCAGTCAGTACAGACCTGACGTAGAGAGCTAGGTAAACCCTTATCAACCTAGACGTATGATGATCCAAGCAGTTGCCGTGTGGTGGCGGCTTGTAATAGTATCACCCTAGCCTAGGTAGGTAGGTTTCCCGTGGGTGTTGTAAGGTGGGTGCAATTTTAGGCGACAGGCTAACAACCTGTCTTTATAATGGTGATACACAGTCTTCTGAATGACTCTCACACTTTTGTCAGGAGTGGTGTAAATGGCCGTTTTTACCCGACTGCCTCAGAAGGAGGGTTATGTTTTTCGAGAGTATGTATGTATATATGTATGTATGTATGTGGACAAGAAAATTCTTTTTCACGGGCTACAGCCCAAACGGATGGTTGGATTTTGACATATGAGGTGTCATTAGATTTGTTTCAGCAGCGCGAGTGACACTGGCTATATTTAACAATTACAGATTCAAGATGGCAGGATTTTTACAGCAAAATACTACTTTACAATTACCGCAGTCAGGTTTTTTGTTTTTTAACACATCTACTTGTTACCGCCGTTTACGCTCTGCCTACCTCGCAAGGCAAGGCGTGATGTATGTATGCATGATCCAAGCAGGGATTGCCATTCGATATGATGATGCTGGTAACACCTGTCGTAAAACCGAGGGTCGTTTAGTAAGCGGGTGCTCAAGTGGAATCCACAGCGTTGGACGTGATCTGACCAGATGGACCGATGAGAATGATTGGCAGTGACTGGATGGCGAAAATGGGACACCATAGGTATACCTATCGTCGAAATCTGAACTGTGAATACCGCAGTATCTACCAATATGCGGGCTCATGAAAAGAGAGATCAAGTGGTAGACTCTGGACATTGGTGGTACGGGTTGTCCTGTGTGGTATGGACACTTCTTTGCCCGATGAGCCAAAAAAAGGCGCAACATCCGACTATTTTTGAACCTGACAAATTCTTTAGGATTTTCGATAATTCCTTGCTGTAAACTGTGCTGTCATAGAGGAAGAAGAACTTAACCTTAATCTTATCTTACTGATATTATGAATTTCTCCAAATATTATTTTAGATTAGATTAAACGCATATGACCAAGTTTTACTATCAACTTCCTACTTATCTAATCTAATTCATGGAAAAATTGCATAGGCCCGATAGTTGCGGTAACGGCGAAAGTAGCTAAAGTAAAAATGAATTGGTTTATAAATGAAATCAAATATGGGTAAAACGGGTCGAAAGGATCAGTTTCAGAATCTACTAGAGTCTTTCTATCATACTGACTATAAAAACTTATACATTTCCTAAAACTTTCAGTTTATAAGCCTCCAAAGGTGTAACTCCAAAAACCCAACTTCACAAAAATGCAAATATCTCGGAGGTCCAGTAAGTCAATACAGACTTATGAATGACCAATTTCGGAATGAGTACTAAAACATAATTTTTTCAAGTAGGTACATGTACTTTTTTTGTTACGGACGCCCAAAGATGTATTGCTGAAAATCCCAATTTTACAAAAATGCAAATATCTCGTGAGTTAAATGCCGACACTTGGACGCGCGGAAGCCCAAAAAATGTTCTCAAATGCCGGTCACTTTTGCAACATTTTTCAATTTGCTGCTGAAAATCACGCTACCAACATGGACGTATAAAAGGGCGGACAGAGTCGCGCTAATAAAACCTCTGTGTAGCCCCAAGTCAGCCAGTTGGCTGTACGTACAAGAACGCACGCACACATTCACACCAAACCCAGCCATTCCGAACGCAAACGTCAGCCTACCCTACCGATTTTTGCAAAATAAACAAAAACAAAACATCATGTCGTGCGTTGTAAAAATTTGAAATAACAGCAGAGATCAAAGGAATAAAAGTTCGGGAATCACGTTTCACAAGTAAATTAATAATTTGATTACTCATTTTCATGTTTTAAATTATTTAAATTAGCCTCCAACTGAGGGCTGGTGTTGCCATTATTCACGTTATAAATTTCCCTAAAGTATAGGTAATTATTGGGTGGTTGGGTTCAAAAAATTCGGTTTCACCACATCTTAAAATTAGAAAACGAGACAAGAATTTCTCAAAGCAAAAGAACGTATTATAAAAACTTACTCAACATATGGGATGTAAGTCGTAAATAGAACAATTCAATATAATCGTATTAATAACTGTGTTTTATTGGTAAAAAGAATCCTAACATGGCAACCCTAATTCACTCACACAAGTTTATCCGCCGCCATTACGGTTATTCAGTTTTGACATAACTGGCATTCTGTCCGCCCTTTTATACGTCCATGGCTACCAACATGTGCAACTGCTTTATGAAGATTTTTATTATACGTAGGCAGGCACTATCTTAAAATCACCATTTTCAAGATTTGATTCATCATAATCTCTACCTGCCGTGTGGTGCCGGATTATTAAGTATAGCATCACCCCATATCTTTCCCGTGGGTGTCATAAGAAGCAACAAAGGGATTTGAATGTTAATGTGTACTTATTGCAATTTCAGGCCGAGAATCACTCACTATGGTGATACACATTCTTCTGAATGAAACCTTTGTCAGACGTGGTGTAGGTAAATAGCCGTTTTTTACAGCCGTTTATGTTCTGCCTACCCCGCATGAGATACAAGCGTGATATACTCGTATGTATGTATGATTCTACTAAAGAATTAAATAAGGCATTTACATCCTACCAGGTTTAACTTCCACAATCTGATGTTCAAAATCTAGATGGCCTATGGGTATACTTAGGTGCCACTGGTCAGACAAATAATATCTACACTAAACCGACGAGCATCTATGAAAAGATTTACCAAGAAAGAGGTAACAATAAAATAAGCAAGAATAAAGAAAGGACGTACTACCTATCCCTTTGAGAAGAGGGGTGATGTAAGTGCCTACGTATCTACGTAAGTATGGAAAAAATATGTGGGATGAAAATTTTCTAGTAATTGGAGCTAATACCACACATAGATACAAATAGAAGCCGCTAATATAAACGTACCTGTATCAAAATGGGGACGTTTTGAAGAAAGGCCAGGTCAAAAGTAGCTGTACAGTGTACCCTACACCGACGAACGTGCATGAAAAGTTTGATGAATGTTGAAGAAACGAAAGAGACACCTCTTCAGGTTCGTAGTAAATGGAAGGATGTAGGTATCTGCCTACCCCTCCGGGAAAGAGGCGTGATGTATATATGTATATCATCCATCACCGATTCATACGATACACGATGACTCTACAGTTACAGCGTAACCATGGCTTGGTAAACTGAAAGCATTGGTTTCTAATCCAGATAATACTTTTTATTTTCCTGCATGTAAGTTTTTATAGTAAAACTCTTACCCAACTTTTTCTTTAGAACAATTCTTTTTTCAGCAGGATGAGCAAATGTCAGGAGCTACAAAGACCAACAAATGCAACACACAGTTTCAACCAAAAGTCTTGTACTTCGATCGCGGAAACATCTTTGAAATCAACCAAAACCACTAGAAAACTTTCCACTTCACGTAAAAATACACGTAAATATCAATTATACGCTTATTTTATTGATAAATTCCAATACAGATGACAGATTATATCAATAACCTAAAATTACGAAACCATTATGACATTTTTGTTCGGTTGTCATGTGAGTTTATTTATTTTTATTAGCCAGTGACGTAGACTCAAAATAGGTTAACACTGTTGGGATAAGGTTGTATTACGGACTACCTAATATTTGTCAGACGCCTCTGCCTTCCCCGCTAGAGGCTTAAGGCGTGATATATAGGTATCTCTATAGGTATCTAAGGATGGGAGCGTAAAGGATGGTCTCTTTAAAACTTTGGATGCATAATCAGACCCTTGAACTCGAAACTGAACAATTTTCTTAATCTTCAAAATGTAAACTCTTCAATATGAAAAAGCAAAAATGGATACTTAGCTGGGAAAAGTTGTTTGGTTTCATGGTTTCTCTTTAAAATTTCCAGGTAATTGTTCGACCTGTGTTTGTAATTCTCAGCAAGCTTCGGCGCCTTTACAAATGGCTCACTCAGTACTAGCGACGACTGACGCTTACTGAAGTTTACTGGAATGAACTGGACTCGCAGAGGAACACAAGGTAACCACAGACCTCATATTTCTTGCTTTAAAATTGACTCAGAATCATTCGATCATTCGCAGTAGTTCCATTAACGTTCTTGTATCTGATTTTGTTCTTCTTCTTTGAGATTTTTGACTTTAGCATCCCTGGCTATGTAAGTAGCAAGTGACAATCGCGAAAATCCTAAATAGGGTCGAGTGATCCATCTGTAGACTCTCTATTTTGTCCTGCCTACATTGTCTATCCCAGATAAAATGACGCTTCTAAATCCCAAACGTATTTTTGTGGAAATCCGTGCAAATCCCTAACTACTGAACGGAATGCGGTCAAGACCAGGATTCTATGTGTTTCCATTATAAAGGAGATATGATTTTTATATGATGGCCGTGTGGTGCCGGCTTACAATAGCATCACCCCATATCTTTTTTGAGGGTGTCGTAAGAAGCGACTAAAGGATGTGAGAGTTAATTGCAATTTTAGGCGACAGATTAATTAGCTTGTCACTATGGTGATACACAGTCTTCTGAACTACTCTCAAATTTTTGTCAGACGTGGCGTAAATGGCCGTTTTTACAGCCGTTTTCGCTCTGCCTACACCGCAAGGGATATAGGCGTGATATATGCCGGCTTAGAATAGCATCACCACAATTCTACCCGTGGGTGTCGTAAAAAGCGACTAAGGGATAATCATCCAGGAAACGGGCAGCAGCGTTCCTTGTAAATGCAACATCTTGAACTGAACTCGCCAATACGCCTGCCAAGCGTGGTGAGTATGGCAATACCCTCCGATAGGGGGTGCCCCATGTCCAGCAGTGGACTGTTGTAGCTGTTACAGTTTCATGTATGTATGTTAATAGGTACACGTGTAGAGAATGCAGACATACCTATATTACAGTACAGGGTTACTATTACTTTATTACGTCAGAGGGGTTAATGTAGTAAGAAAACGTGCGTAACTGAGTATATGTAGAACCTATATCTAATAGGCTTATAACACCTTGAGGTATTGCTATGCGGAAGGCCATCTTATAAACTGATTTCAAAAGGAGAGGTCCTCTATTGAGGATCTTACAAATACAAAAAAATACTAAGAAAAAGGACTTTTCCGCACCTCCTACTCATTTTCGTATTTATTTGTCATTCTGTAACACGCTGTATACCAACTGAATACCTAATAAGTGACAGATTGTCAGCAAGTTGCCTTAAATTAATAACACAGATGAAAAATTCGACTCTTAGACTTACGACACTTGCGAAAATAGGGTGATGTTATATGAACCGGCATCATACGGTTGCCACATAGCAACAACTATAACATAAATAGGAATGCGGGGGGTGTATGTATGTCTGTATGAAGACAATCGCATTACTAAGGATTACAGGAATGACATCACTATTACATACTAGCTTCTCGCCCGGCGGTTTCACTCGCTGCAGTTGCATTCGAAATATAGGTACTGGCTGCGTAACGCATTCTCGTTAGGTTTTTACGAATATACGAAATACGATGTATTGGGATTTTTAATGCACTCACAGTGCTATATTATTCTCATAAATTGAAAATGATGAAAAATTCATTAGCGACCGCCGGGACTTGAACCCGGGACCGTGGGGTACCGTCCCACCGCTCTGTTAACTGAGCAGTCGTCA
The DNA here is from genome assembly GCA_024500475.1 of Phthorimaea operculella. Lineage (NCBI taxonomy): Eukaryota > Metazoa > Arthropoda > Insecta > Lepidoptera > Gelechiidae > Phthorimaea > Phthorimaea operculella. Next base: position 218,146 of record JANFCV010000228.1, on the reverse strand, counting down.
CTTCGAGACGAGCATCAAGAGATTGAGGGATTCATCAGGGTCCGCTAGGCGCCCGTAGCTCAATTGGCAGACCCGCCGACCCCAATTGATTTAAGTATGAAGAGCTAAATACACAACGAATTAAAGTAAAACTTAAAGCTAAAGGGGTCAGTCGAATATCCCGCCCCGTGACATTCCCGGCGCAAAGGTGCCCATCACACTCGCCGCGTTACCACGTTGAATGGCAATGGACAGCCTCTGCACCAGGAACGACCCGGAGCGGGGGTCGCAACCTCTCTCCCTCAGACGGCATCCAATATCCTTGATAAAGTCTTTAGCCTCACTGCCCCAGCACCCGGTCGTCTCCACGGCAAAAGGCACGAACAAGTACCTGTGCTCTAGGGCCGAATATTTTTCTTAGGAATTAATACGAATTAAGTTAGGAACAGAAAGATGATGATGCGATTGCATTGCACAAAAAGGAACACAAACGGACGTTACGTGTCAGCAGCGTTCTCTGTGAAATTTCATCTTGCACTGTGCTCGACAATCCGCCTGCAAAGCATGGTAAGTATCAATACACCTCGGTTAGGGGAAGCCCATGTCCAGCAGTGGATGGTTGTACCTAATAGTAACAAACACACACACAACCTTTCATTTATACTGTTGTTAACAACGGTGGTGGTAGGAGTAAGTAACTCTTAAACATATTGGACACTTCCTTTTTAACTGACTTTAAATAATGAACTCATTCAAAAGCGAATGGCTGGTCATTTGATTTCTTGTAAGGTTTTTTTTAACTTTGGTCCTTGGGGAAAGTTGTTCAGATTGGCAATTTTAGGCGTGAAACTTATTTACACGGCTTATCGTTATCGATATCACTTGCGATACCTAGCTTTAACATTCAATACCTAACTCTAAAACTTCTGTCATAATTAAATTTTGTTCAGTGACAAAAAGTTACTAATTATTAGACTCTATCTACACCTAATTCTTTAGGTAGCTTTAGCTTTGATGTGAGGCCTGCCAGTAGTGAGGCAAGCAATGGACGAACATCCATACTTTAATGGGGCCAACCATAATATAACCATAACAGCCACAATTCCCAAGGAGGGTTGACGTCTGGTAAGCAGCCGGTCGTAAAATGAGCCAAATCCTTTGCAACACGATTTTGTGTTTAACAAAATATCGTGTTGCGTCTACCCCAAGTAATTGGGATAAGGGCAGGAAGATGATGAGCCACAACAGTCCACTGCTGGCCTCTCCCTATCGGGGGGTATTGCCATACTCACCACGCTTGGCAGGCCGATCAAGATGTTGCATTTACTACAGGGAACGCTGCTGCCCATACGACACCCACGGGAAGAATTGGGGTGATGCTATTCTAAGCCAGCATCACACGGCAAACTTTTGTGGGCATGAAACTCTGACACTTGGGTTCATCGGGTCGTTGAACGACTCGGTGTCCCACACGAAGAGAGACGGCATACTTTCGTGGGCATGATACTTTATATTGTCTTCTGTAAAAGGAACATCCAATGGTTTGGACTGCATTGCGTCTCTAGTCGAACAGTAGGTCACTAGTATAATAGTTACCTACCTACGCCGTACAATCAGGTGACCAGTCTACCGGTCTGTCTGTCCGTTACAACTATTTTAACCGACTCCAGATAGAGGGAGAGGTGGTGAATTGTTCAAAGTCGTCATCGAAACTAAGATACTTCTAGTAAATTATTAAAAGTAGTTTTCAATTAGTCTTAGTCTTACACATTGCGATATCAAAAAGTTTGTTTTCTGTTTCCAGGGTGATACAATTGAGTATCTTAAATTATAAACCAATCACAAACTTATTGTGACGCTAATTTCGATATTATTGAAATTGAATTCTGTTGGAAAATGAACTTAAATTAGAATAGGTACCAAATTTTCAAACACTTCTCGTGTTAGGTAAACAATAATAAAAAATTGCAAAATTTTAGAACTTAAGGTACATCATGCATGATTTAATTTTGTTGACTTGACAATACAAAGAAACTTTAAAAATTACTCGAAGACTTCTCTGGATTTCTATAAATTTATTTTTTGTTGCAAAGGTTATTTTAATGGGATCCTATTGGAAAAATTGGGTGGAAATCTAAAAATGCAAGCTCGAATATCAAATTTGAATCCGCCACCAAAATTTTTTTGCAAAGTTTAAGTCGGTACCAAACTTTTTAACTTTTATTATCACGTTGCAGACTTTCTTTAAAGGTCATGCTGTTAATTCAATGGTTGTTACGTAGTCTGGGCATGTCTGACACACATCACATTACTTTCGATGCACCAAGGATGAAACGAGGTATGTGTGTAATCCGAGTGATGTTGGCTTAGAATAGCATCACTCCATTTCTGCCTGTGTCGTGACGATAGTTTGGTAGGTAAATTTGTAGCTGACTTTTGACTGACTGATACAGGGTGAACCGCCGCGCCGTCAAAAGACACAAGTGAAAATAACATATCAAATTTGAAAAAAAAAAACATTACAGTTCACTGCAGCGCCCCCTGGTGAGTTGTTCGCGTAACAGCTAAGTAAGAATATTCTGATGAAGAAACCGCACAAAATTCAGACCAATGGTTTTGGAGATAGTTGGTAACATAAGCTTGTGCAAATAAACAACAGCGCGCCCTCTCTCTCTCTTAATGTGGGACACCGAGTCATTCAACGACCCAATGAAGCGCCCCCTGACAAATTGTTCGCGTAATACCTATCTAACAACATGCATAAATGAAATCCTAATCCACCACTGAAAACCGCATCAAAATCCGACCAGTGCTTTTGGAGTTTATTGGTAACCTATGTAATTGATGACCTATGTTCCTTGAGGAAAGTTGTTCCTTATCATCGCCGGTTCTGAGTTTTTGCTCTCAGTCCCTAGTAGGTAAAACACTCAACATTTTGTCTTTTGACGTCTCAGTTTGGCCAGCCGGTCCATCCTGTATAACAATGGTAGTTTGTAAGTAAACATAGTCATCCAGCCGTCTCTGTCTAGGCTAGTGCGTAAGAAAGAGACGCACAACTCGTTCGTCTACTTGCGCCGGTTGCTTACTTTCTCCTCTCCTAGGTCAATGGCAGACGTATGGGAGAGTCGGTTAAACTATTACAAAACGTACTTACTCATCCATACAATGACTTGGTTTGATACAGATACCTACATAGGTATATCCATCATCATCTGCCTGCCCTTATCCCAAATCAGTTGGGGTCGGCGCAACATGTTAGAACACAAAAACTAGAAACAACAACAAAACAATTTGGCAAAGTTTTATGATCGGCCGCCTGCCTAACGTGACGTCAACTCTCTTTGGTAAGGTAGGTACTTGGGACCTAATTAGAAATCATACGACTGACATTGGTAAAGTGCTTGAGATAGTTAACAGATAGGTTTCTAATTGATTCCTTTATCTTTGTTCAGTGCAAAACACTTGAAGATTACATTTACTGAGGTAATAGGTATTTCCTTCAGAGTGTAATGGGCACCTTCAATTGGGCCGGGGGTTTCCTGGGGAGGTGGTTTTAGTTAAGTGGTATATTAATTTGTTATTGTTGTTTAACATCATTTGTATTTAATTGTATCCTTAAAAATACAGGGTTGTACTAGAAAATTAAATCTGTAGGTACATAGGGTAGAGCCGAACTTTCCAGAAAACGCTGAGCTCATTAGATGAAGCTGAACAACATTCCCCAAGAAACATAGGTAGGAATAAGTATTTAAAAATGAGTTTATTGTAAAATTAAAATCTAAGCAGCTAACTAGTTCTAATAAATACTTACCTAAACTTAAAACCTAACTGATCAAACCATTTAAAAATTAGGTACCTTCCGTAGAAAAGGACCCAATCCGCTGATTTTTGGAGTGGAAGGTAGGTATTATTATTACTTTGGGAAACTCAAACTCAAACTCAAAGCATTTATTTCTTAGTAGGAATTACAAAATTCACTTTAAGAAAGTCACATTCTAAATCAAACTTAAAAAAGGGAAAATTTGTAGTGCAAAATTTTCTCTGTTTTATAACAATTTGTGTTCCTACTCTAAACGCGGTTCGGGCGGGATAAAAAAATAAAAATAAAGGCACTGCCTCGGGGCTGGCCAGGCTAACCACACAGCATGTGTCTTTATGCTTCAATGAATGACAAGTAAATGGAAATAATCACTAAGTCAATATTTAAAACAAGAAAGGTGTTACATGTGTATAGTTAGCCGGGATATTTGTTCAGTTTGAAACGTAGAGCTTTGAGTTTCGGGAAAGTCAGGTTGTCTGTTTTCCTTTATCATCTTATTAAACTCTAGCGGCCCGTTAAGGTTTTCACCCGCTGCAACTTCCAGTTCATTCCAGTAAGCGTCAAAATCGTCGATAGTACGATAGTAGGTACTAAGTAAGCCATCTGTAAAACGGCCCGCGCGCCGTTTCCTTAATTTGTGCCTTTTGATGCGACCGCTTTTGTTAGGGTGGTATTCAGTTATTGTACGGGAGGAGGGATTTCGTAAACACCTTTCATCAAAAATCCGCATCTACAGTTACTACATTTGAATAGGCCATATTTGACAGCTGTTAAAATCATGTTTATGCTATAAGGCCTATTCGAAAGGCAGCCTTATACCGGGAGTAACAGAAAGGCTATTACAAGCCGAAAGGAGGTGAAGGTACTCATGAAACTGAACAACTTTCCCTATGGAACATGGGTCGAAATATGAAAAAAAAAATTTGGACCTCCCATACAAAATCGCCGATCAGCTGGCTGATTTACTATGGGAGGTCCAATTTTTTTTTTTCATATTCACCTCCTTTCGGCTTGTAATACCCTTTCTGTTACTCCCTGTATAGGGTGTAATTTTATTACTGGCGGATTCGTTAAGGGTGTGTTCTGTCAATGAAACTGAACAACTTTCCCCAAGGAACATAGGTCGAAATATGAAAAAAAATTGGCCCTCCCATACAAATTGACCCGGCCGGCCTACACACTTAGTATGGGAAGACCAAATTTTTTTTCGTATTTCGACCTATGTTTCTCGCCGAAAGTTGTTCAGTTTCATGGACAGAACACGCCCTTAATGGATCCGCCACTAATAAAATTGCATCCTATATGTAGTTAAACATCAAAACACCGGAGAATCACGCGGTGTGTGTGCAAACCGCCTTGTGGGGTCAATGACCGATCTTGACCGCGCGCCCTATATTAATTAGACAGGGCTAGACAGACATGGGCGGGTGAATCTATTCACCAGGGTAAAAACCTTAGTTTGGCTAATCCTACTAAAATATTATAAAGGCGGATGTTTGTGTGTGTGTTTGTTACGACATCACGCAAAAACGGCTGATTAGATTGACATGAAACTTTGCAGAAATATAAAAGGGCATCTGGAATAACACATAGGATACTTTTTACCACGGAAAAATGTCTCATTCCCACGAGATCACGCATTTTCCAATATTTTTGAAATAGGGGGCGTGACTGAGGCGATTCGCGTTTTAAACGTTTTCGCCGAAAACTAACAGCGACATCTCTTGGCGAATAATGCTTTTATCCCGCGGAATAATAGGTTGCAGCGGGTGAAACCGCTGACGGGCAGCTAGTGTAACATACAGACACTTCTTATCAGAAAAATCGAGACTTTTAACAAGTTAACGTTTGGCACAGATCACATTATCTTAGAAATATGTTTATACCTACAGGAATAAATGACGAATGTCGTTCAATAGTGATTGATTATAATATCAATGTTCTTAATTTAACTTATTATTTCTTTTGTAAAAACATAAAAACAAAAGTGATTGGAATTTTTCGATCACGGGAAAGATAGTGGGTGATGCTATTCTAAGCTATTCACACGACATAAAAAAGTTGTTCCAATTAAAAAAATGCAATTACTCCCGATACAAAACCTCCCATTTGCAGCTGAAAATGATAGTCGTAAGTCGTCTAATTTAGGTTCCATAGAATCGAGTCCACAGAAGAAAATTTGACAGTCACTCACTCCAAACACTTGCACTAAAACAAATCGACCAAGCAAGTGGTCGCTATGGACACAAATTAGATTTCAGGCACAAAATAGAGAGTTTACAGAAGGTTCACTCGACCCTATTTAGGATTTTTGCGATTGTCACTTGTTATTATAGCCAGTGTTGCTTGCTGTGATACCACTTACGGCACTCGTGGGTAGATATGGGGTGATTCTATTATAAGGCAGCATCACACGAAAATTAGGTGTGTAGGCACGAAGTAGGTATGTGCCAATAAAATCAATATGTCAACTACTAATATCAAATTCGATTCTATTTGAATTGCGTCGAGTAGTCACGTTTATGCATATGAGTAAGAAAGAGAAAGCCTTGAGTCACGCAATGACAGAGAGAGAGAAGTGTTTACTACATTATTCTGCCAAATACATTACTCTGTGTGGTGGGACACCGAGTCTCCAAACGACTCGATCAACCCTGGAGTTTTTCAATCGCCTATATAGCAGGCCTCTGACATGGTTGAGTAACGACCGACATCTATCTACGTAATCTTGGGCGGCTAAACGAGCCCTCCGAAGCACGGAATCATCTTTTTTCGACAATCAGGAGGTTCAGTCTGAAATCGTTGTTGTCGATGAAGGTTTCGGCTTAAAAGTTTTTAATAAATGGAAAATCGCAGTGGCAATAGAAAGACAGTTGAGTGTCTGGCATTACAATGACTTAAAATAAGCAGGCTGGGACGGGACTCAGCAATGTATAGCGAATGTAAGTGAATGATGGATGAAAGACACACGAAAGAAAGTTTGGTAAAGTGTTTCCGAGGATTCAAGTGTGTTTGATTTTGTACACTTAGTCATAGTTTGGAGATCTTCGAATGACTCAGAAGTGGACCTTTCAGGATACGCAGTTACGACAGTTTTATTGCATAACAATCAGTATGTAGATAGATAGAAGTGTATGCCGGATAATGCCGGTGTAGAATAGCATGACCCCATTTATTTTCAGTAGGTAGGTGTTTTAGGAGAAAGGAACGAGTGAGAAAATGGTTATTACGACTTCTAAATGAACGTATGACGTCATATGACGTTCAGTGTGTGTCAGATTTTGCTGTTTTGACGTTTTTATACTTTGAGATTTTTGACAGTAGCAACCCTGGCAATGTAACAAGTGCCAATCGCAAAAATCCGAAATAGGGCCGAGTGAACCTTCTGTATACTCTCTATTTTGTGGCATTACCATGATTTTAACAGCTGTCAAATATGGTCTATCCGAACGGCGCCGTACTTACTTGGTATCGAAATGATCATCATTTCTAGAAGCCACGCTAAAACCCATCTTTTGTCATTGATTGATTTAATGATAATGATAACATGCGATTCTTACGTTATCTATGCGCCGTAAAGATAAACGGCAGTATCTTAGAAATTTTTCATTTTAGCTCTTAGTTAAAATTACCTGCCATGTGATGCAGGCTTAAAATAGCATCTCCCCAATTCTACACGTGGGTGTCGTAAAAAGCGGCTAAGGGATAATTTATCCATGGAAAAGGGATAATTATCCAGGGAATGGGCAGCAGCGTTCCCTGTGAATTAAACATCTTGCACTGCGCTCGCCAATCCGCCTGCCAAGCGTGGTGAGTATGGCAATACCCCCCAATATGAGGGAGGCCCATGTCCAGCAGTGGACTGGTGTGTCTGTTAAGGTGAAGGTAAAAATTACCTGGAAGGCAAAAATAATTAAAAACGACCACTTCCCGCCGGTTTTTTTTGTATGGAAGTCAATTCCGCAGGCATTTCGCCTGTTTCACCCCAAGTCCTGTCGAAATGTCAAATAGAGTTTGACAAGTAATTTCTAAACATTATCACGCTACATAACGGATTTTTTGTTCCTTTCTACGATTATTTTTACATTTTGTCTATGCTGTATCCAGCTATGACAATGGTTGTCAATAGTATAATAGACATTTAAGTGATAGATAAGATGTAAAGAAAGTAAGGAGGTATTATTTATTTTATGAAAAGAAAAATTACAATGAGAGAAAAATCATTAAATATCAAACCTACAAGTATTTTCTGACAAATTCAAAAAGAAGTCCTCGGCAAAAATCGTTATTTTTATGAAACATTTTGATATAGAAGGATTATCTGCTTTGTAAGATCTTTCAACATTGTTAAAAAAATAAAGAAATGCCACAAAAAATTAGAAATGCGAGTTACCTATTACTTCACATCCTCCGACCGGAGATGAAGTTATCTTCGTCTTATCTTAGGAGTTAGCCAGTCTAGATATTATGTAGGTATACTGGTATTTCCTTACGTAAACTGTTATGCACTAATGCCATATGATGCCGGCTTTTCATCATGCTTTTCTAAGCTGGCATCAACACCTGCGGGAAAGAAATGGGTTGATGCTACCTAGGTGCTTATTCGGGTCTTGTAAAAGGCGACTGAGGGTCTCGATCACAGTTGAATAACTGCAAATCCATTTAAAGTCAGTAAGCGCCAAAATCGTCGCTAGTACTGAGTGAGCCATCTGTAAAGGCATCCCGCGCGCCGTTTTTAATTTGTTCTAGAACCCCCCAAAAGCAGCCAAAAATGGACAATTAAGTATTTTTAAATACCAAGGATATTTTTTGTATTGAAAACTTCATACAATTCCATTAATTTTCATACAAACAATACGAGAGCGTGTGAAAATTATGAAATTCACACATCACATTGTAAATAAGTGGTAATAATAATATTTGTACAAGACTTTCGCACTTTGTACACATCGGTGTTGATTCTGATATACGCACACAACACAGATATACTTAGGGTGAGTTTTTACAGAACCAGCTGCTGTAAGGAACAACTTTCCCCAAGGTCGAAATATGAAAAAGAAAATAAGGACCTCCCCTTAATTACTAAAATCTTTCTGGCAATTTTATAATAGGAGATCAAAAATATTTTTCACCTTTTCCTTGGACAAAATTTATTCCTTACCTATCACCAGCCGGTTCTGATTTTTCGCTATCGGTCACTAATAAAATCGGATTTTTATTTTTACCTATACAAATTTAGCGCTCACTAAAGGTTTAAAAAGAACTCGAAAATTGGTCAAAATCGACGTCAACTTTAATCGCGAAAGTCGCAAAAGCCATGCCAATATGATAATGTTAACAAACTATTATATGATGATTTTAATTGATGATGGAAGACAAATTCTTTATTATGTTTATTGTCAATTTAGTAGGAGCGTGTGAAATACAGAAGGATTCCATACGTGCCGCTCGGTGTTGCTGTTTTTGACAGCTGATAAGTAATGCGACGTCTAGGAATGCAACGATCGTACATACATACATACATACATCACGCCTTTATCCCTTGCGGGGTAGGCAGAGCGTCAACGACCGTAAAAGTACGGTCGTTATCGCCACGTCTGACACATATTTGAGAATCGTTTTAGCTATTGTCGTGTATCGCTATAGTGACAGGTTGTCAGCCTGTCGCCTGAAATTGCATTACACATATGATACCCTCTAGTCCTTTAGTCGCTTCTTACGACACCCACAGGAAAGAAATGGGGTGATGCTATTCTAAGTCGGCATCACACGGCCCAACGATCGATATATCTAAGGAATATCGATAAACATCGATATATTGACACATTGAAGAGTCGGTCATATGTCGAAACTTGTATCGAAATCAAATATCAAAACCGAAGGTCTATGAAAGTCCTGAAAAGTTGGTGAAATTATGCGGCAACATTTATGTAAATGGCAACACTGATAATACATATAATCAACGATAGGTGGCTAGCTGTACAGCTGTAAGCCGTAAAATGTCTAAATTCTGAAATACTTTCTAAATTAATAGTAATTTTAGTATCTGCAAGGACCAGCCGTATCTGAGGGCGTCCAACGCTACGTTTGCCGAAGCGTGGCCTCCACTCGAGTCGAGAATCTAACTGCTTACTTATATTATTTAATTAAATTAAACATTACTTTTGTTTTTAATTTCCAGGGTGTTTTAATGGCGAGTTTATTTTTAAAAATAAAAAAAATATTGGATACCTTATTTTATGTGAAAAAGCATTGTTGCGCCAAGCAATTATCTCAGTGATATGCAAATGAAAATAATAAATTTTAAAATATTTAAAAACTGGTAGAGTGCAATTTTTTACTCGTCAAGGTGACAAAGTTATAAAAGCGGAGGTTAATGTGAAATAATTACTAACATGGGGAGAATTTATAGGTCTGAAAATTGTATTCTGAAAAATAATATTCTGTTTTAGTAAATTTTTAGGGTTCGTGTTCAAAGGGTTACTCACTAGTGCCACTACAAAACATCATGACTTCTTTGTCTGTCTGTCCGTCTCATACATATTTTATGGTTATGTAGAGACCAGGGCAAAAATAGAAAAAAAGCAGCTGTCATGTTTTAACTTTTTGCACAGCAAAAGAAAACGCGCAGGAAAATTTTCATTTTTCTATAGTTGTCAATTACTCATTGCTTTGTTAGCAGACAGGTGAGAGGTGATAGGCTATAATGTTTTTATAATTACCCGAGTTTAAGAATAAAAAAAGTAAATTGCTCATATTCCCTTCCCGTAATAAAATTTTGAAATAAAAACAATAAATAAAAATATTTTTTTTTATTTCAGACCAATAATAACAAAAATAATTGTATATTATTTCATACATTAGTAGCATACCTATCGTAGGACATAATTTAATAAAAAAAAAAGAATTATAGTCTTCATACATTATTCAGGAAGAAAACTGGGAAACACGTGTATGAAATTTCCGAGGTCTCTAAAGGAAAGTTTTTCCTTATCACCAGACCAGACCATCTTGAGTTCTTGGTATCGGTTACTAGTTAAATTTCACCCTTTAGAAAACTTAGAAATTACTTCCATATGGTGTCGGATTAGAATAGCATCACCCCATATCTTTCCCGTGGGTGTCGTAAGACGCGACTAAGGGATTTGAGAGTTGATGTGTATTGCAATATTAGGCGACAGGCTGGCAAATGTCACTATGGTGAGACACAGTCTTCTGAATGATTGTCCGCCTACGTGGCGTGATATATGTATGTATGCATAGAAAACTAAGGATAGTCTGGTGATATTATTAGGTTTTAGAACAAAAGTTCAAAAAATAATAAACTCTACATTACGTGCGGTCTGACCAAGCTATTTTTATTTATTTCTACAGACACAACAGCAGAAAACATTTTGTAAAGTGAAATCACCCACGAATCTGGACTACTTTCCCCTAAAAACATAAACATAAGTATCGTAATGTTAAATTAAAAATAAATTGAACACCCCATACACAAAACACAAATGCTCTAGCCGGCCGAGTCAAAATTTCTGGAAGTTTTTTTAAATGCATCCCATATACTTACCATAGGGATAATTGTTCAGTTGAATGGGTATTTCGCTCTGTAAAATATTTGCTCCTGGGTCACACATCATATGATTTAAATAGTCTCAATTGCAGTATTTGGATATAGTGCCCTATTATTAATATAAAAAAGAAAACTGTGACTGAACTGTAGAAAACCTAATTTTCTATTTAACCGTTCATCAAAAACATAATATATACGTACCAAAATTTGAAAAATCCGTTTGATCGAAATTGCTGAATAAAAAATCTCCCGGTTCCTCTTTCAATCCACACTCGCACTTGACACTTTTACCGGTATTTTCCGGTTAACACTTTCCGGTGATCGTTACCGGTGCGACCGCTGCCCAACGCGGTTATAAGCGGACTGTTTTAGACTGAATGAAACGTATGCACCGTGCGTTCTTCTTCTTTTCGTGTGGGACACCGAGTCGTTCAACGTGCGTTGTGGTGTAAGCAATGGGAGGTAGCGATTTTCTAACGTCAATTTCTTTTTCGTTTAATGTGTGTAATCCGAGTGATGCTGGCATATAATAGCATCACTCTATTTCTGCCTGTGGGTGTCGAACGATACTGGGGTAGGTTAATTTGTTTCGACTTTCCTTGTGCCGTGTGATGCCTAATATCTTTGCCGTGGGTGTCGTAAAAAAGCGATTAAGGGATTTGAGAGTTTATGTGTATTGCAATTTTAGGCGACAGGTTGATAACCTTTCGTTATTGTGCTACACAGTCTTCTGAATGACTCCTTTTTACAACCGTTTACGCTCTACCTGGCCCCAATTGATAGGTACAGGCGTGATACATGTGTGTATGTTTTTTTGTTCTTGGTTTTTCTTTGTACATCTTCCTTTATTTTTTGTTAATCAGTCTATAACTGGTCTCAGCATAGCAATAAAAGTAGTTTTCGTACTTCTTGCTTATGACTTTTACTTGTATTAGACTGAGATAAAAATTTCAAACTGTTTTTATTATTTTTATGCAGGTCATTAGCCTAATTTATTCGTCGTGTGTGACATTTAATGTCAAAATGTCTTTGATTCCCATATTAGCCCAATATTAGCCTAATTTATTCGTCGTGTGTGACATTAAATGTAAAAATGTCTTTGAGTCCCATAAATTGATTTCAATTGTAATACGACTAAAGTGAAAGTTACATTGGACTTTGCGTTTTGAGAAACTGGCTAGATATGAAGATGTCAGAATAAAGACATAGCAATAGAAACCGGGTTTAAACAAGTCACTTGTTACTTTAAAGTCTTTCCTTTTAAGACTTGGACCAAGCACTCGTCCAGCGTGGACTAGTCATTACTTTTCGATTATATTTGTAATTATCTGTATACTCTTGTCACTTGGACCACGCGCTAGTGATATCGTTTGAAGAGATAGTGATTCATTAATGTGCCCGTGAAAACTCGGCCGTTTTTTTGTTACGTTCACGTGTTTGGAATGCTATTACGGCGGCCTACAAAATGTGTTCGTGCTTCGGAGGGCACGTTTATCATTTCGTCAAGTCTGTCTGTCTGTCTGTATGCTGCGCTCTCATAATATGATATTGTCTTCGTCAGTTTGGAGCTATTGACAAAAAATTAAATGAGAAGATAGATCGTGGTGACTAGGGTTTTCTACCCGGGTACCCGGGTCCGGGTATACCCGGGTATTTCAGACTTTTGATACCCGGGTACAAACGACGTGCATACCCGGGTACTCGAGAAAGAGATAGATAGACTAATGTGATACAAACAAAAGAGTAAAAAGATTAAAGGATTAAGTTATATTTTCACTAATATTATTTCTTTTTACAAATTGACTTCATATGTCTAGTTTTCTATACAAATTGACTTTATATATCTAACGGTCCATAGTATATATTAAGAGAAAATATTTGTATTACTTTCTGTGTGTATTTTTATTTTATAGGTTTGTAACAAAGGATCATGCCGTGGATTGGGCCCACTACCCCCGCCGCCCCCATTTCAGTCATTTAGGAACCCTTATTTTCTTGAAATACGCACCGTACCAAAAATTCGCATTTTATAAAAAAATAATATATGATTTGTGCGGTCCTTTGCTCTCAACAACAACGGGCTATCCTGAGGGAGAAATTAGTAGAAAATAAAAGAAATATTATTCTCCCAAGATCTTCTTCATTTCCCGTGTCATAAAAACATCCGCTCGATTTGACTTCTTTCTCAGTCAAAGTCTGAGTAACGTCATCATAAGGAGGTCTGATGTCAAATCATTACCATTTTTCTCGCGAGAAGAATTTATGAATAAGATTTTAAATGTCATAATATTAGGGACTCTTCAAAATAATCTTTTCTGAAGCTGGTATGAAATATCAGCGTCAAAATAGGTAAGTCTGTGAAAGATGTCACGTCAGTTCGTGACTTGTTCGTGACTGACATGTTATTTTTATATTGACAATCTAAAGCCAAATTATTCATAGAAATTATTTTTCAGAAAAATACAATAGTAAGTAAACAGTCTGTTTATTTGAAGATAATATTGGTTGGTTGGCGCAATTGATCGACCAGATCCATCATAATTTCTCCTGCCTGAACAAGAACATGGTTAAAGTCTTTTGGAACGGACTAACTGTAAGTGCACTTTTGATGTAATTCTGAGGCCTGCTAGCAGTAGGTAGTAGGCGGCTTAAAAACTCTGACACCAGGGTTAATTTCGTCGACTCGGTGTCCCACTCGAAAAGAAGAAGAAGATGGGATTTCCAAGCTGGAGTATACTGAACTAAATCTGCTTGTAAAAACAAAATCATATAGCAAAAGGATTTGGCTATGTTTTATGGCCGGCCGCCTGTCTGACGTCAACCCTCTTTGGGAATACTACTGTAGGTGGTATCATCGCGGCCATGCGGTTGACCAAGGGTTGACCATAGTCGATAGACATTCAATCGAGGTCCATAACTCTGCGTTGCGTTTTACGAATCACCCTGAGGTGGACTAGGGGTGCAGTATTATTAGACGCTTCCACACGGACTTCTTCCCTTTCAATTAATTAATTATTGCTTGTCTTTTAAGGTATCCTGATTGGAGCGAGTGAGCTGGTTTGGTTGGTTGCTGGCCAGCAGGGAGGTGCAAAGAAGGGCACTACAGCAAGACCGTAGCAGAGAAACAGATACTAAATGATGCGGTATATGTATATCCTCGAAAAAATATATGAAATTAATTTGTAAGGACGAATATAACATCTAAATGTGTTACATTACAACAATCCTTATTGTATTTGTATATACTTGCTTGTTCTTATTATAATTAAAAAACGAAAAAAAAAAACATGTTTTATTTTTATTACCAATGTGCGAGTCGACAAAGTACCCGATAAGTAGGTCAACAAGGTTTTTTTAAGAAGTTTCAAAGTAAAGGAAAACAGAAAGCGCCATCTTATGGTTTAGATAGTAAAATATCAGATGAAATAGAGACTAGATTAGAGCACCTTTTTCTTCGCGTAGCGCCATCTATGGGTTCTTCACGTAACTAAAATTATTCCGCCATCTTTGACATACAAAACTTATTTCTGTACTTTTATCATAACTTTTAAACTAAATTATCCAAGATCTCCTTCAGCCTAGATCTTTTATTTTTAGCTGTGCAGTTAGATAATTAGTTAAGTTATTGTTAAAGTATTGTGTCTTCATGGTACGCTCACGTTTGGATGCGTTAAACATGATACTGGTTTGTATGGCAAAAAATCAAGATCCTTTCCTCAAAACCTGCGCGTACGATTTCAAGTTTTTTTCATCTTTAGAAAATTCGGTTATCCTGGAATTGTATAGAATTGATTTGATACTTTTTAACACGGTGAAATATCTTACTCCCACGTAAAAACTATTAGAAGCGAATGTAAATGAAAGTAATGCAAAGTGAGACTAATTGAAGTATTTATTGTATACCTATAACCGGAACGTTAGGTATTATAATTGACGTTAAATAGAGTTAACTTATAAATCTTTGTTTCTCAATTTCCAACCCATTTTTACCTTAAAAAGGTAATACCCGGGTACCCGGGTATACCCGGGTATTTAAAAATATTGTACCCGATACCCGGGTATCAAAATTGGTCGGGTATTCGAAAACCCTAGTGGTGACCCAAATATAGAAAAATGATATCAAATGTTTTTTGGACCCTCTCCCATACAAGTGAAAGTCTAGCATTTTTTTTGTAGTATTGAGTAGGGTGTGCAGCCAAACCAGTAACAAAATTAACTTAGGAACTCTGGAAATCTGATATTAAAACGATGACTACGAAACCCTATTTGTGGGCGTGTCTGACACGCCCTTGGCCGTTTTTTTTCCATATTTCGACCTATGCTCCTTGGGGAAAGATGTTCCTTATCACCAGCTAATGATTCAGTATCAGACTCCAATCTCCAGTAAAATTTTATTCGAAATTTGTCTGCCTACGCCTCAGGGGAATGCTTATTGTTTGTAAAATATGGCCGCAGGATAATGCCATATTTGGCAGCTATCAATGCCATAGGTACTAGAAGACTTGTCAACAAAGACAAATAGACCTTATGTTATAATAGCATTAACATGATTTTGACAGCTGTCAAATATGACTTATTCGTGCGGACGTATTTTAATGTCTGTATTTTAATACTTATGTTATTTTCTGTTTTCATAGTTCGTTTTCTAGTGGTTTTATATTTCAGTAGTTAATTGAGTATTTCCTAGGTTTAGAGCTGCGTATCGCACAACGCTGCGTCACAAAATAGAGAGTTTACAGAAGGTTCACTCGACCTTATTTAGGATTATCGCGATTGTCAATTGTTACCAGGGTTGCTACTGTCATTTTGATATTCTTGCTTTTTTACCCGACTGCCTCAGAAGGAGGGTTATCTTTTTCGTGAGTATGTATGTATGTATGTATGTGGACAAGAAAATTCTTTTTCACGGGCTACAGCCCAAACGGATAGGTAGTTGGATTTTGACATATGAGGTGTCGTTGATTCGTCTTAGCAGCGCGAGTGACACTGACTATATTTAAAAAATATAGATTCAAGATGGCGGTTTTTTAAAGCAAAATACTACTTTAAAATTACCGCAGTCGGGTTTTTTGTTTTTTAACACATCTTTAGTTCCAATTTAGGTAAGTACATAAATGATTTTCATTGCTGAGAATTTGACCAAGATTGAATTATTGATTTTTGACAGTTGTAGTAATCCACCTATGTAACTAGTGACAATCGCAAAACTCCTAAATAGGGTCTAGTGAACCTTCTGTAATCTCTTTATTTTGTGCCTAAAGGACTTTGACCCTATTGAGGTAATTAGCAAACGCACCGGACGATATTGCGTTTCGTGACAGTCATACAAATGACAACATATGACAGCCGCACCTTGATGCGGCGACGTATGCCACTCTGTTATCTGTATTGTATACGGAATTCCGTGATTCCGGTTACTTCTTGTCATTTAAAATGACAAACACTGACAGCCGCAATTTGTTGCGGCGACATTTGGCTTCATATTCGTTTTTTGTATGGAATTTCTTAAGGCGTTCCGTTTTCCATACAAAAGTTCAATGGAGTTATGTATGTAAAGGAGACAAGAGTCGGTTTAAAAAACTTGATGGGGAGTCCCGTGGGTATATAAGATTGTCGCAAAACACTAAAAAGAATTTTTAAATCATCAGATTTCCCCGTAAAAAGCGAGTCGCCACTTTACGAAAATAGATGGAGCTACTGCTGCAATAAATACGTTTAATTTTATTGTGCAGAAAATACTGATTATCTTTTAACTATAAGTAGTTTTGCGACAAATTTACGTGTGCCTTCATCATTCAGAATAAAGTTTCTTTAAAAAGAAACTCTACAGCTCATGTGTAACCCTACTGAAGTGCAGTTTTTCGTTAGTATGACGTAACGAACCACCTTAAACAGCTTGAGGTCTGATATGCTATTACCACGTACTTAACAAAATTACACTCATCGGAAAAAAAATTGGGGCACAAACTTTCATTGTTTTAGGTAAATGTGTGGTTAGGTCTATAAAGTGAAATTTTACCAGTCACCAATAGACAAATTTGGACCTCCCATAAAAAACTGCCGAACAGCTGATTTGAATTGATATATGCTTGTTTTTTCTTACTTTAACCTATCTTGCATTTTCGCTATACGTAACTACTAGTAAATTTTCACACAATATGTCTAATTTTTATCATACTTTATTGTTGCGCAAATAAAATTTATTCTACTTCAATTTAATATTAAAGCAGTTGAAACATACATACATACATACATACATCACGCCTTTATCCCTTGCGGGGTAGGCAGTGAAAGTGAAAGTGAAAGTGAAAGTTTTTTATTCAAAATAGGATATTAAAATATCACTTATTGATAGTCATTACATTACGCAGAAATGGATTAGGCATTGTAAAAAAGAGAAATTTGCAAAGCACAATTTTCTCTTTTTTATAACAATTTTTATTCCTACTATAAACGCGGCTCGGGCGGGATAAAAAAATAAAAATAAAGGCACTGCCTCGGGGCTGGCCAGGCTAACCACACGTCATGTAACTTTATGCCTTAACGACCAGTAAGCGAAACTAAATTCGATCAAGATTTTAAAAAGGTGTTACATGTGTATAGTTAGTCGGACCTCCTGGACAGGAAAACCCCCCAAAAACCTGCCCAGAAGTGCTCCTATTCTAAAGATTACAATCTTTGTAGGCCCTAAGCTACCCTAGCTAAGATTGAAAAAAACAAGAATAGTAATAGCCGAAAAACGGCTCAACACAAAATTAAAAATAAGTAAAAATAAAATAAAAAATTACAGTAGAATATTCTAACTGTATCGTCTTAAAAAAATACTGTATATAAACAAACATGTAAAACTACTCCCATGAAGATTTATCTTGCATATAATCGGATATTTCATAATAGCCTTTCTTGCACAATTTATGTTTTATTACTTCTTTAAATTTATTTAAGGGTAAATCTTGGATATTTTTTGGAAGCTTATTATAAAAGCGTATACAATTTCCTTAAAGGATTTGCTTACTTTACTAAGCCTGCTCTTGTGTGCTACAAGTTTGTCCTTATTTCTAGTGTTGAAATTATGTATATCACAATTTTTCTCAAAAGTATTAATATTAGATTTGACGTAAATCAAATTTTCGTATATATATTGTGACACAAATGTTAATATATTGATTTCTTTAAATTTTTCCCTTAAGGAGACACGAGGCCCTAATTTATAAATTGCACGAACAGCCCGTTTCTGCAGAACAAAAATGTTCTTTACATCCGCAGCGTGGCCCCACAATAATAAGCCATAAGACATTAAGCTATGGAAGTAACTAAAGTAAACTAGTCTAGCAGTATCTACATCCGTGAGATATCTTATTTTTTTAACTGCGTATGCTGCTGAACTCAGTCTCTTCGACAATTTCTCAATATGAGGCCCCCATTGGAGCGTGGCGTCCAAAGTTATACCTAAAAATACTGTTGAATCTGCAAGGTTCAACTGTTCATCCTTTACCTTAATAATTGTAGTGCTCGGTTTAACATTTGGCAATGCAAATTTTATACATTTAGTTTTCTTTTCATTTAATAGGAGATTATTTACTGTAAACCATTTTACTACATCGATTATAGTATTGTTCACGTCGTCATAGTCGAGTTGATGCCTCTTTACTTTAAAAGCAATGAGGTATCGTCGGCGAACAATACTATATCATATTTGTCTTTAACAAGATACGGTAGATCATTAATGTATACAAGAAACAGGAAAGGACCAAGAATCGAACCTTGTGGAACGCCCATGGTTAAATTAGATCCAGATGATCTTTCACCATTGATATCAACCTTTTGGATTCTATTATTCAGATATGATTCCAAAAGGCTTAGAGCCTGGTCCTTTACGCCGTAATGACATAGCTTTCTGACTAGAGTTTCATGATGGACACAATCAAATGCCTTGGACAAATCACAAAATACACCTATGGCGTCATGAGATTCCTCCCAGGCATCCATTATATGGTTGATGAGGTCAAGACCTGCATGAGTAGTAGAACGACCCCGTGTGAAACCAAATTGCTGTAAGTGCATTAGGTTATTACGATAAAAATGACCTTGCAATTGAATTAGGATAATTTTTTCAAAAATTTTACTGAGTGTGGGTAATATTGATATAGGTCTAAAATTAGTGGGGTCAGTTGTACTACCGGCTTTAAACAGCGGGATAACTTTGCTATGCTTCATCAAGTCAGGAAACTCGCCACTGTCAACACATTGATTAAAAATAAATGCTAGACATGGAGCAATACAATCGATTATAGAACTTATAATTTTGACAGAGAGGCCGTGAAGATCTGAAGTCTTTTTCATTTGTAAAGTTTTAAATATTTTTATAATTTCAACGTCACTAATGTGACAAAATCTAAAATATTTATCACAATGGCTTACATTTTCCTTCAGTACTGATTCAGCGAGATCGGGACAAGAGTTTAACGATTTGGTAGTCGAAACTGGAATATCAGTAAAAAGTTTTCAAAAGCCTGAGCTACTTCCGAATTGGTGTTTTTATTTCATCATTTATCATGAGTTTAAAATTTTCGTTACGACGTTTAGATTTCCCAGTTTCGTTATTTACAAATTTCCAAGTAGTTTTGTTATATTCGTGCTGTTTTTAATATTATTTTTAATGAAGTTAGATTTTGCTACAGAACAAACTTGTTTAAAAGTTTTAGAATAACGTTTAACATAATCAGCAAAAGCTTTTGATTTATTATATGACCTTTCATCATACAGATCGTACAATTTTTCCCTGCTTTTATGAATTCCTACCGTCGCCCAATCACTAAATAATAATTTTGTGTTAACTTTAATTTTTAGATTTAAATACATTGTCATATTCTGTTTTGGCAAGGCTGAATACTGAGTTATATAAATTATTTGGATTTACATCATATTGTAATTCGGGTAGTTTTTCTATGATATTTTCTCTAAACCGATTTAGCCTACTTTCGTTTACCGGCACACACGTAATATCTTGTTTAGGTGCCTTCTCAATGTTTATTTTGAACGTAGCTAGCTGACCAGTATGGTCAGAGCTTAATTTATTTATGATAGACGCGTCTGCGGGTTTAATATTTGTAAAAATATTATCTATGCACCTGGCTGAAGTAGCCGTGATCCTCGTAGGCACCGAAATAAGATGTACGAGGTTGTAACATAAAAATAATGATTGAAACCTCTTACTAATACTAGATTTTTCAAGAATATTGACATTGAAATCTCCACAAACAATAATTCCTTTATTAGATTTTGTTGCTTTATATAAGGCAACCTCCATAACTTTTTCGAAGGAATCATATTTAGCATCTGGTGGGCTGTATACGCTCATAATAACAATATGCTCAAGTTCTACGCAGGCTATTTCGATAGTTCGCTCAACAGACAAGCTAACGATATCAGTGCGTTCTTTATATTTAAACTCATTTTTAAGTAATATTAGCAGAGCATCAACGGCCGTAAAAGTACGGTCGTTATCGCCACGTCTGACACATATTTGAGGGCCGTTTTAGCTATTGTCGTGTATCGCTATAGTGACAGGTTGTCAGCCTGTTGCCTAAAATTGCAATACACATGATACCCTCGAGTCCTTTAGTCGCTTCTTACGACACCCACAGGAAAGAAATGGGGTGATGCTATTCTAAGCTGGCATCGCACGGCCGTTGAAACAGAAACTCGCGAAATTAAATTATTATTACACTTTCATGTAACAAGTTATTTTATTATCATTATCACGAAAGAGCGGCTATTTACAGCAGGACAAAAATCTCTTTATTTACTCAAATATTAATGAATGACTATACATTTCATATAGTATAAATTTGGCAACTGTCGTATCGGTCATGTTAAATACTTACTTACCTAACTTTACTTTGAGACGAGACTAAAGAAGTGTTAATACGCTTAGGCGAAAGGGTTTTAGACCCTTTCTTTTTACTTTGTGCAAAACACGACGATTGTTAAATTTATAATCATGGCCTAGATATTTCTACACCCATCAAACACGCAAAACTGTACATATAATGAAAGTAATAGAATCATTTACAATGTGCCTTATGTAGAGCAAATTAGAAACATTAAACCATTACTTATTAACTATGTAGAGGTATTTCACGGTTAATAATTAGGTCATAAAAATGTTAGTAGTAAGTAATTAGTTATACCAATTTCTGTTCATCCAAATTACCCATAAGTAGTTTAATTGTAGACTCTACACCTAATAAATAATTAAGCAAGGCCATAAAAATTTTGCGCCTATTATTCTCTAATTGTAACTTTTACCTGTAATATTAGGTAGAGAATCTGTTAATGTAACTGTAAATTAAATATTCAAGACTAAAAAACATATTTGAAATAAAATTTTGTATCCTATCCTATTTTCGTCAAAAGCTCACGGAATAAAGAAAAACGAAGCGAAGAAAATGGGTCTTTATAACAAGAGCGAAACGTCTCGTCTTTCAAGTTTAACCCGCATTCCGCTGAGCGAGCAC
The DNA here is from genome assembly GCA_024500475.1 of Phthorimaea operculella. Classification (NCBI taxonomy): domain Eukaryota; kingdom Metazoa; phylum Arthropoda; class Insecta; order Lepidoptera; family Gelechiidae; genus Phthorimaea; species Phthorimaea operculella. Next base: position 196,257 of record JANFCV010000228.1, on the reverse strand, counting down.
ATTTCACGGGGTAGGCGATCACCCCATCCGGCCAGTTATAAGAAAAACCAGGAAAAAATCTTCCCTCCCACCGCGCATGTCTACAGCCCATTCAGGAACGGACATAGAAAGAGACGGATGCTGCGGGAGTGAGCGGGATGCAACCTACACTCCCGAATTTCGGGAAAAACCACTAATGACTGAATTAATACCCATGTTACACATTAACGGCACGTTATGTCATTCCTCACTTCCATTTTTAAATGCACCAATCGTTACGAATTTGAAAATCGAACACAAGCACCAAAAAATGTTTTAAAAACTTATTTTTCGAAAAAATATCACTCAATAATTTTTAAGCGATGCAAAATAATTGTAATCTCTTTTGTTGAAAACTCGCGCAAATACCGCAGGGTCGTCTCGGTAACTAACTGCATTAGTCTAGATTTTAGGTCAGTCTAACAATCCAGGGGCTTAATTCGATGTAAGGCGTGTGTCCACTCACCTTTCAGCTCCGAACCGCCGATCTTGACGAGCGTCTGACGTAACACGGGGCGCATAAGTCTAAAACACATTTGTAATTAGCGCACAGACGAAAATTTTACTGTAAAAACGAAAAATTATATCACACAACGCCGCTACAAAGGTTATAATTTCGGATGGAGACCTATTTTAAAACGCGCGCCCGGCTATTTTCGTACACTGTTGCTTGCGGTCCATGATAATTGGTAACGCGTTGTACTAGATACGGGAATATGTGAAATAATTTTGGTGGAAAAAAAATCAATTGCGGACGCGTTAGACAGTGGCCATTTTGTGTCTGGGTTAGCAGGGGCGGGCTTTTCGCGCGTGCGCGGGAACGTCGCGCGATGCTCTGGGAAACAGTCGCGTTCACAGATAACACGGAGAGCGTTTCGGAGAAATGTCATTTTTCATCTGCGTGACAGCTCGATAAAAGTTGTTTTCGTGGGAGAGTTTCTGAAAGGGTTTTGCGTAACGATGGGCGATTACTACAAGTTTCACGAAAGTTATAAAAAATTAGGCGAGGAACACACGCAACGTCGCTTTGTGCGTCGTTCATTCGATTCTCCACCCTACCTGCATATGAATACGGTTTGTGTCAAACGGCATCGCACAACGCTGCGTTGTCTGTCAAATCGTTTGACATAAACCGTATTCGTGTAAAAATAAGGTGGAAAATCGAACAAACGACGCACAAACCGACGTTGCGTGTGTTCCTCGCCTTACTTTTATAGTAACACTAAAAACGTTCTTATCACATTCGTTTCTGTCATAGCTAAATAGGTAGGTACTTTAAAATTATTTTCACTTAACCAAGGACTCACGAACTCACTAACTTCGTCTAACACTATAATCTTAATTTTTTAAACAGCGTTTTTATTTCCAAGATTTCCAAAAGAGTTTTTATATTATTTTTATTAAAATTCTAATATCAACTCGATAGAAAAACACGGATAAATAAAATAAATATGCCTTCGTGATGTGTTATTACCTTAATTAATAAAAACGTATTTTTAAAATGCCGAGTATCTTGAATTATAATTATACGAGAAAATTATTTGCTAATTATGCCGAGGTGTTTAATTTTAATAATTTCATCTCTACTTTTTATGATCATAGAAAACTGCGATTTTTAGCAGCCAGTAAGCGGATGTCAACCTGTGACAGCCGTTCGTACACTGTTGTACAGTCGGGTTCAAAAAAACATATATCTAGGCCCGTCTCAAATGGTATTGCTACTGTCAAAAATCTCAAAGTACAAGAATATCAAAACAGCAAAATGTGATACAAGAACGTCATAATGATTCTGAGCCAGGTTTAATCCAATAAATATATATGACTTGTCGCACTTTCTTTTACTCCTAAAGGTTGCCTGGTAGAGAATGCTACCTAATAGCATTTAGGCCGCCTTGTTGTACTGTTTATTTTGTTTGTATTTTTCTGCTGTTGTATTATTCCTTGTGTTTAGTGCTATAATAGTAGTTTATGCAACTGCCTAATAATGAGAGGCTTTAGGATGAGAGTGTCTGTGTGTCTGAGATAATAGTTTGACACGAGCATTCTAAAGCCTAATTATTTGCAGTTGCATACACTATTTTATCTACACTCTACAAGAAAAACTATGAAAAATAATTCAAACCTCCGCACTGCACTATGGCGATTGCAAGCCTATCTACTGAACCACCAACTGAACGACTTTTGTACATGAGTAACTTTTTAACTAAACGTTAAAATGGAGGCTCATAAAAACTGAACAACTTTTAAAATTAAATAGCATTTATCGCAGAATTTTAATTCGAAAAATGATTTGAAGCAAAGATTTAATCCATACTTCCATACTTAATATTATAAATTCGAAAGTAACTCTGTCTGTCTGTCTGTCTGTCTGTCTGTCTGTCTGCTACGCTTTCACGCCTAAACCACTGAACCGATTTTGATGAAATTTGGCACAGAGATTGCTCATACACCGAGAACGGACATAGGCTACTTTTTCTTCCACTTGAGGGTCTGGAGATGTAGACCATCAGAATCACCACCAACAGCCCAGCTAAACTATAGGAGATACAGATATGACTCCAAAGCAAAAGTTGTTTTGCTTGATGGGACGCTTCTGCTGGTGAAAAAACATAGAAGATTTGGAGTACCTCATGTAGACTACCAGGTGCACCAACAGGAGCCCAGCCAAACTATAAGTGATTCAGATATGACTCCAAATCAAAAGTTGTTCAGCTTGATGGGACGCTTCTGCTAACGAATAGACAACGAAGGTTTGGAGTATCCGCTGTAGACCACCAGGTGCCCCAACAGGAGCCCAGGTAAACTATAGGAGATACAGATATGACTCTAAAGCTAAAGTTGTTCGGCTTGATAGGGCGCTTCAGCTGGCGAATAGACATTGAAGGTTTGGAGTACCTCATGTAGACCACCAGGTGCACCAACAGGAATCCAGCTAAACTATAGGAGATACAGATATGACTTCAAAGCAAACGTTGTTCCGCTTGATCGGACGCTTCTGCTGGTGAAAAGACATCAAAGGTATGGAGTACCTGATGTAGACCACCAGGTGCACCAACAGGAGCCCAGCCTAACTATAAGAGATTTAGATATGACTTCAAAGCAAAAGTTGTTCAGCTTGATGCGACGCTTCTGCTGGCGAATAGACAACGAAGGTTTGGAGTACCTCATGTAGACCACCAGGTGCACCAACAAGAGCCCAGCCAAACTATAAGTGATTCAGATATGACTCCAAAGCAAAAGTTTTTCAGCTTGATGGGACGCTTCTGCTAACGAATAGACAACGAAGGTTTGGAGTACCTGATGTAAACCACCAGGTGCACCAACAGGAGTCCAGCTAAACTATAGGAGATACAGATATGACTTCAAAGCAAAAGGTGATCCGCTTGATCGGACGCTTCTGCTGGTGAAAAGACATCAAAGGTATGGAGTACCTCATGTAGACCACCCGGTGCACCAACAAGAGCCAGGCTAACTATAAGAGATTCAGATATGACTTCAAAGCAAAAGTTGTTCGGCTTGATGGGGCACTTCTGCTGGCGAATAGACATTGAAGGTTTGGAGTACCTGATGTAGACCACCAGGTGCACCAATAGGAGCCCAGCTAAACTATAGGAGATACAGATATGACTCCAAAGCAAAAGTTGTTCAGATTGATGGGACGCTTCTGCTGGCGAATAGACAACGAAGGTTTGGAGTATCCGCTGTAGACCACCAGGTGCACCAACAGGAGCCCAGGTAAGCTATAGGAGATACAGATATGACTCGAAAACAAAAGTTGTTCAGCCTGATGGGACGCTTCTGCTGGCGGAAATACATCGAAGGTTTGGAGTACCTGATGTAAACCATCAGGTACACCAACAGGAGCCCAGCTGAACAATAGGAGATACAGATATGACTTCAAAGCAAAAATTGTTCAGCTTGAAGGGCACTTCAGCTGGCGAATAGATATCGAAGGTTTGTAGTACCTGATGTAGACCACCAGGTGCACCAACAGGAGCCCAGCTAAACTATAAGAGATATTGAAATGGCCCCAAAGCAAAAGTTGTTCAGTATGATGGAACGCATCTACTGGCATCTGTTGGCAATGCGATTATGGTTTGAGAAATGTAGTTCCAACAATATTAGCGTGATGAATATCCAGAGTATCTTTTTTAGGATGCTGGTGTGGAAATAAGAATTTTGCAAAGGTGTAAGGAATGAAACGAAACGAAGTTCGCGGGTACCAGCTAGTAATAAATAAGTCCTCATAATTTCAAGTGTCGCCCCGCCGCGGGTGACACTTGTTTTTTTTTTCATTCGACTTACTGATGGCCAGTGTCAAATTGGAACAGATTACAATTTGGTACGCGGGTCAATTCGTTTAATTTTTTTTCAAATACTAGAAATCGAGTTACTTTATGTAGCTGCCAGTAGTATGAAAGTTTTTTTTTAAAGGCTGTATATTCGTAATGCAGTTCATTACGTTCGTACTTTCGATTCAGTAAAACGAATATTACGAACTGAGTGTAGATAAAGAATTTTATCTACCCTCATCTCGTAATATTCGTTTTACAGAATCGAAAGTAAGAACGTTATGAACTGCATTAAGAAGTATGCAGACTTAAAAAATAAATTCCTTACTAAATTAAAAAATAAATTTGAATCGTAAGGGAACGTAATGCCCAGTATTTCGAAAAAAGTTAAACGGTTATGCCGCTTTTTTATTTCCTGAGCCAACAGTGAGTAAAAAAAAATAGATGTCACCCGGGTGGGACGAAACTTGAAATATGAGGACTTATTTATTATTAAATCTTTGCTTCAAATCATGTTTCGAATTAAAATTTACCGATAAAATAAGCTTTTTAATTTTAAAAGCTGTTATGTTTTTATGAGCCTCCATTTTAACGTTTAGTTAAAGAATTACTTATATACAAAAGTCGTTCAGTTGGTGGTTCAGTAGATAGGCTTGCAATAATTGCAATCGCCATAGTGGAGTGCGGAGGTTTGAATTATTTTTCATAGTTTTTCTTGTAGAGTGTAGACAGATAAAATAGTGTATGCAACTGCATATAATTAGGCTTTAGAATGCTCGTGTCAAACTATTATCACACAGACACTCACATCCTAAAGCCTCTCATTATAAGGCAATTGCATAAACTACTACTATTATGTTATGTTATGACGTGACAACCATCTTAGTTACCTTGACTTCCCCTAAGATTCAAGCAAGGATATTATTCCCGTTATTTCCAGTTAAAGCCAGTAAGCGTCAAAATCGTCGCTAGTACTGAGTGAGCCATCTGTAAAGCCGCCCCCCCGCGCGCCGTTTCCCTAATTTGTGACACCAAGTCGTCCAATACGGCATCCGTGTCAGAGTTTTTACAATCGCCAACCAGATTTTGTGTTATGATGATATTTTATTTGCCGGGATAAGAAGCAATGGAGTGATACTATTCTAACAATTACTGTAATTGGCTTGTACCGTTGTAACTGAACTGATTAAATAAAGGGAAATAATAATGGTTCCGACAAATAAATGAATCTCCTGCTGTCTCTGTCCGACTATTATTCTAATTTACCAGCGTTATAATAAAATACCGACAAAAAAATCCAAAGCATACCGAATAAAATAAATAAATTTAACTAACAGCTATGAACACAATCAAATAATATTTTAAGTTAAAAATATATTAAACTCCGAATAACAGAACTAAACTTCCGAATAAAATACTGAACCTCCGACAAGATTACTAGGTTACTGACAACAGAGGTCATGTCAAAATAATCATTCTTTTACGACTTTTATGAGTGATTTAATTTTCTATTGTTGGTTAACAAATATATTTTTTTACTTTCAATAATGATGAAAATACCGAAAAAACGGAACCGAAAATGTAGATTGGAGAAAAGGATCCTGCACTTGCCCGCAGTTTAACAATAAATACATTTGTACCTTCTTGGGCTCGCTATCAGACTGAAACTCGCGACTCCGCCTTTGGAAGTGAACCTATAGGACACCACTACCTATAGGACAAAAAGAAAACAGGGTAGCCCTACTAAATCTAGACTAGAACTGCTCTTATAACTTCAATCTTTTCTTTCTTTCTTTTTTTGTGTGGGACACCGAGTCGTTCAACAACCCGATAGACCCTGGTGTCAGAGTTTTTCAACCGCCTACTGCAAGTAGCAGGCCTTTCACATGGTTGTGTAATGACCGCCATCATAGACAGCGACCGGGACCGACGGCTTAACGTGCCCATCCGAAGCACGGAACCATCTTGCTTTTCGGACAATCAGGTGGTTCAAGCCTGCAATGTCCTAAGCCGACTAGAAACAAATTCATTAAGTGATAAATATAAACTTTGTGAGATTGTGAGTGACCCCACCGGGAAATGAACCCGGAACCATCTGCGTGGCAGGCAGTCATACTAACCACCGCGCCACATCGGCTGTCAAATCGGCTATTAATTTCAATGAATACCTATATAACGTGAAAATATCATTAAGATTAGGTACTACTTACCTCTTTATTTTAGCTCATAAGAACAAATAAAGTAAGGCATTTTCTACTACTGATTAATCAATATTTTAGCTAATTTCATTTTATTCTTGTCCCTGTAGTAACCAAATTTCATGATTATAGTAAGTACATTTTTGTATTTATAATAACTTTCTGTATAAGCGCCAACAATAGTAAATTTAAGTATAACGTTGCAGTAAAACTAGCACAGAGTTTATGAAAAATGAAATGTAATTGATGAATTACTAGTTGGCAGGTAAAGGTAAAAATTACAAAGCATTGTTATCAGTAGAACATAATTTTATATGGTAAAAAAGTATTACAGCAACTAACAGTCACATGATTTTTTCCGAGATTTAAGTATATCGTTCGGTCGTTTTGTAATTTTTAGTCGGAAAAAAGTAGTCGGAAGTTTAGTATTTTAGGCAGTAAATATAATATTTTTAGTAAGGACATTTCTGAATTTATTATCGGAGCTTTTATTACTACCCTTAAATAAATACTAAATACTAAGCTGGCTTCACATGGTAAAGACAGATGATAAACAATTTTAGTAATACATAACCTATTATAAAATTATGACATAATGAGGATGATACTAATAAATTATTCGTAAATCAGGAAAATTTACGCCTTTCCTTATGTTAGTAGGGTGACCATGAATATATCCACGAGGATACAAATACGGTCTGCAATGGACGATACAATTTGATCAAAATAAGCAGCACATTTAAAACTATATCTACTGCTTTTAATTTAAATTACCTACTTCAGTTTTTATTTTATCATAATCAGTCTAGTATTGCCAGAGATGTGAAATCAACTAGGTACGCTTTTTAAACTTTTTGTATTGTCGAGAATATGAATCGTGCCTTGTGAGTCGTGACGTCATCATCTCGGAACCTTGTAGGTATAGGGTAGTCTAATTATTAATTTTATTTTTTATTTGTTTATTAACTTTTTGGTTACAAAGTTAATACAAACGAAGCAAGTGGAAAAAATTCACGCCACCGATGGGATTCGAACCCACGTCTTCTGACAAGCCCCGGGTCAGACGTGTTGACAGCTACACCACGGAGGCTCTAACCCAGGCGGCGAAATTGTGTTCCACTTGCTTCGTTCATATATTTTTTGTCACTTGACTACTTACGGGTAGCTTAGCGCCATCTATGACTCTCATAATTATTCATTTGTTTGTTGTCGTCATGAGGCACAATTTCATTCTCTCGTCGGTAGAGAAAGTTTGAAAAAGCGTAGTTGATTTTAGGTGAGAAACGGGGTTTTGCGTCGTTTGTTCGATTCTCCACCTTATTTCCAAATGAATACAGTTTCTATCAAACAGTTTTCAACCTCTTGATGCTCGTCTCAAAGCGACGATTTTAGCGACATCTAGTAATAGTTGTTTGATAAGTCCTTGAATTCAGAACCATACGATGAAGCTATTTACTTGCTTATGCCAATGTAGGTAGGTAATTAGGCTTTAATATTCATGTAGATTCTGCCTATGCGCGGCATCATGGTCACCCTATTAGTTGACAAACTTCACCTAGTCAGTATGAAACTCGTACTAATGTCAAACACAATGTTGTAATGTAAATCATGTAGTACCACGCCTTAATAAAGTAATTTTCTTATGAAAGATGTATTTCTGTTACTTGTGAAAATATGACGCGTCGAGTGTATAGTTTCGTGGGTGTATTGTTAATTACTTTGTGTCTAGGTAAGTTTCTTTTTTATTTCCTGTACCTATCGTGTGTGTGTGATGAGACATCGACCCAATGAACCCTGGTGTAAGGGTTTTTCAATACTTCTAGTAGGTTTTTGATATGACAAGCCCCACAAAGTAGACGTGAGACACCATTGCGACACTTGAAATCGTTTTTATGTAAAATGTATGAAACAAAAGAGGCAAAGCTACGCACATGAGACGCGCTTCGCATCGATGACGACGGCTGACGATCAGCTGTCTGACGTCTACTCTGTGTGGCTTGCGCCTTAAGGCGTTCCATTCTCATTCCAAAGTTTCATGGACTTACGTCTATAAAGAAGACAAGTCTGGTAAAAAACTCGACGGGAAGTCCCGTGTTTATAAGTATAGTAACATTTTCATTTATAAACTGACAAAAAAAATAACCATCAGATTTTATCGAAAAAACTGATACCTACCTACGCCACTTTACGAAAATAGATGGAGCTACTACTGCAATAAATACATTTGATTTTACTGTGGAGAAAATACTCATTTTTAGGGTTTCGTAGTCTACTAGAAACCCTTATAGTTTCGTCATGTCTGTCTGTCTGTCTGTCTGTCTGTATGCCGCGCCCTCATAACTTCGTCAGTTTTGAAGCTATCGACATCAAATTTGGTGTGAAAATAGATCGTGTTGACCCAAATATAGAAATGTTAAGAAAAAATTATATTAAATGTTTTTTGGACCCCCTCCCATACAAGTGAAAGTGGGGCAAAAAAAATTTTTTTTCTTCTGTAATATTGAGTAGGGTATCGTTGAATAGGTCTTTGAAAACTAAGGTGAGGTTTCTTTGAAACAAAGTCACTAAAATGTTTCTGTCACGAGATATTTGCGTTTAAAAAGGGCGTTTTTGACCCATAATTTGTTCCAGCTGTAACTTCTAAAGTATAAACGCTAAAAATTTGAAATAAATATGGAATATAGCTTACATTCTGAAATTACAATGAAAACTATAACAGATATTGTACCCTTTAAGGTTTCAGAAAAAAATGAGTTTTTCTATTTGCGTTTGGTCATCATACTGCTGCTAACAAACCAGCAACAAAATTAAGTTTGTAATGCTGAAAAACCTGATATTTAAACGTTGACTACGAAACCCTATTTGTGGGCGTGTCTGACACGCTCTTGGCCGGTTTTTTTTTTAATCATTAGTAGTTTTGCGACAAATTTACGTGCGCCTTCAACATGCCATATCTATACATATAATAAAGTTGTAGAGGGTCGAAAGTCTGTACATAGAAGATTTTCGAAAAAAAACTGTTTGGTGATACTTAAAATTGATAACAGAACACGTTTCAGCAATTTTTAGATTTTTTTTCTGTTTATCTGTTTATTTGTTTATCTGTTTGTATGTGAAAGCATCACGCAAAAACGACTGAACCGATTTTGATGCAAATTATTCCAAAATGTCGGGAAAATTACCGACCAGGTTATAGGCTAAAAAAATTCGACCCCTAAAAGGGGGGGTTGCCACTATACTTGAAATAAGTTTGCACGTAAATCGATATTGCGTGCGTTGCGTGCGCGGTAGAGGAATAAGTTGCTATAAGATGTAAAAAAAACTACTCGTATGGGAGGTCGGAATTTTTTTTCATTATTCGACCTATGTTCCCTGGGGAAAGTTGTTCAGTTTCATGGACTGGTTCACTCCTTATAATATTTGCAGTAATTTTTTTTACTCCTTATACAGGGTGTTAGGGAAGGTGTGACGAAAAATTTTGTATGGGAGGTCAGAAATTTTTTTTCGTTTTCCACCATTGGCTCCATAGTGAAAGTTGTTCAGTTTGATGGTCTGAGTACGCCTGCAAAGTTTTCGTTACACCGTCCCTAACACCCCGTATTTTGAACTACCTATGGTCTTTCCTTCCCAGAGAAACACAAGTCAACGTCACTTAGTATTGCCATTGCCACTTTATTTCAATAAAATACGTTATGGGGTAAATTCAATCTCTGAACAATGGGTTAAAATATTTCTTAATAATTTTATAATTTAGATTTACGTGTGTATTAACTTTAACTCTACAGCAACACTTAAATTTTATTTATTAGTTAACAGTATCTTATATGATTTACAAAAAACATCATAAGAGTGGGTAATTCTGGTAACCCACAAGCATGATGACGTAGTCTTGTGTTGGTCACGTGGTTCACGAGTCTCGGAAAGAAATACCAGGCGGAGTATCTTATTATACCATGCTAGGTATCTATTCGAAAAGAACGCGCCGCAAAGTTCTTTTATTTGCACTTTTTAAATAAAGAACTCAACAAATGCGAATAAAACTACTTTGAATTTAGAACATCTTGATGTTCAGTCAGCGCAAAAGAAATAGAACGAAAATATTGTTCGAATAAAGGCTGTATGGGACGACGGCCCATAGTCGCGCGTCCCCAATAGAACCCTACATATTTAGGTTCATCTGTGAATAGAACTAAAAAAAAGATACGCGCGAATTACAGTCCGTAATTTTCACCAAAAATTACACGTATGTTAGAATTTTATTAAACTTTTTGAAAAATTAGTTCAAGTGGCAGTGAAAGTATAACATTGCAATAAAATATGAGGCGCCTTTTATTTTCTAATAGAGGGTGATGAAAAGTAGAGTGAATTACTCGGGCGCAAAATATATTTTGGCTTCGGGGATTCTACTCTAGAATCCCTTACTTCGCTCTGAATTCAAAAAAGCGCCCTCGCCGTAGAAGTGTTGTTTTGCGCCCTTATGATATCTACTAAAAGTTTCTTGAACTGGTTCACCCCTTACAATATTTGCAGTTTTTTTTACTCCCATATTGGAGTCGAGATTCGAACACGTACCAAAGTATAGTAAAGCAAAATAAAAAACCAGCCAAGAGCGTGTCAGACACGCCCACAAATAGGGTTTGTAGTCAATTTTAAATATCAGCGTTACGAAGTTACCTATTCGTTGCTGGTTTGTTTGCAGTAGTACCTAAGTATGCTTACGAACCACAAATTAATAAACTTTTATTTTTCTTAAAACTTGCGTGGATACAGTATCCGATATAGTTTTTATGGTAACTTCAGACTAAGAACTAATTTTTTTTTTCAAATATTTAGTTCTATGAAGAGAAAACTCCCCATAAAAGCAAATACTTCGAGGCAGAATCACTTTTGTGATTTTTTTAAAAAAACCTCGCCTTAATTTTCAAAGATCTATTTAACGATACCCTACTTAATATAGCAGATGGTTTTTTTATCCTCCTTTCACATGCACCTACGCCAAAAAATAAAAACATTTTTTCCCAACATTCTAAATTTGTGTCAAGCAACACGATCATACATACAATCACGCCTCTTTCCCTCACGATCTATCTTCACATCAAAGATGTCGATCGATTGAAAATGACGAAGTTATGAGGGCGGGGCATACAGTTAGTGTGTGTCTTAAATGGGTATGTGGATTTGCTGGCGATAGTACAGAAATCTGTATGTACATGTATTAAAACTGTTACAGGTCGGTGTCAAGTACCCCTGCAATCGTTTTCAAAAGAACATTTCGATAGCGTGTCTTAGAAACAGCTACAAAAAAAATATGTACAGCTTGATGGGCCGCTCCTGCAGGTCTCTGTTGGTAGGTAGGTACAGTACGCGAATGAGTTCTTGGCCATCGGGGAATGAGGAGGCGCGCGGGGGCGGCGCGCCCCGCGGTTACCCAACTACCCGCATTCGCCCGCAGTCGAGTGATGGGAAAAAAGTGTGTCACAAAGTTGTCGATATTTTGTCGTTGTGTTGTGTTTTGTGTAGAAACCATAAATACTTCTTTAATATTACCTATTCACAAACAGTGAAGTTACAGTTCGAACAAACTATGGCTAAAAAGGCCCCTTTAATAAGCAAATGTCTCGAGGCATATACATTTTAGTTACTTTGTTTTAAAGAAACCTGCCCTTAGTTTATAAAGACCTATTCAACGATACCCTACCTGCTCAATATTGTAGGAAAAGCAACCCATTAACTAATAACTATGAGTAGTCTGAACTGAACTGTTCGGCAACAATTCTCGATATCGACATCAACATGAATTAGTCACAGCACTACCGCATTCCTCAACATGGTCATGAACTCATTCGCGTACTGTACCTAAATAAATAAAAAGTATACATACCTATTACCTACACAACTATTTAATAAGAAAACAAAAACAGAAGTGAAATAAGTAAGTAGAAGAAATAGAAAGAAACAAGCATCCTTCGACATGGGTCAACTCAGATTTGCTCCTTCACATAAAAATAATAAAAGAACACCGGTGTTGGTACTGTAGCCAACTACCTATATCATCAAGATGTACCTAACTCAGGCGCTCAGACTTTGAAACAGGAGGGATCGAAGTGGGCTTTCCCCTTCAAAGTCAAGTAACAAACTCACATCGGCGGTAGTCTGGGGTTTCTCCAGGTTATTCCATCATCATCGTCATCACCATTATCTTTTAGTGATGTGCCTGCGGCAATATTGCCCCTGCCGGGAACTTTGCCAAGGCAATATTGCCGGTAAGTTTCCAATGTTGCCGGCAACTTTGGCAATATTGCCAGAACTACGTCGTATTTTATAACCTACTATAAAAGCTTTTAAGTCTTATAACTAGCATCTGACGGGCACCAACAAGCTAGGCGACGCTTCCCTCGTGACGAGCATATTAAGGCGTGAACAGCATGATGTTGTGATGCTAAAAGACGTTCCAGACCAACTCGCTCTGGTTCTCTCAAGGTTCAACGGCCTAGTTAGTTAAAAATTTCACGATTTTTAGGTGCCTTACGGGTAAAACGGGACCCTATTACTATAATTTCGCTGTCTATCTCTCTGTTCACCCATCCGTCCATTCGTCTGTCACCCGACATTATTTATCTCATGAACTGTGATAGTTAGAGAGATAATAATTTTCACAGACTCCGTATTTCTGTTGCCGCTATGACAAAAAATACTACCTATAAAAAAATATATATATATGAAGGGAACTACCATACGAAAAACGTGCTTCATGTACTCCAGTTCGTGGTCCAAAGGCTCTTATCTTATGAACAGTGATAGTAAGAGAGATGACATACATTCACAGAACATGTATGTTTTTTTACTGTAACAATGAATGCTATAAACAAATTGCAAATAATATTTAAGGTGGCTCCAAAACAAAAGACTTAATTTTATTACATTTTTATTCTTAATTGTACGAAACCCTTCGTGTGAGAGTCCTACTCGCACTTGGTCGATATTTTTATATTCAAAAACTATTTTAAGTTTATCAACTTAAAAGCAAAATTGCCAAAATTCCCGGGAATATTGCCGACAAATTTGGCAATATTGCCGGCAACTTTGGCAATATTTGTCATGCGAAAGGTTTTGGTTGTTATGGACTGGTGCTTACGATAAAGCACACTGCAAGGTATATTATAACAAAACTAAAGTTAAGTTTTGTAGCATATTTTGGCAATATTCCCTAATATTTCCGGTTCGGGCAATATTGCCGGCAATATTGACGGCAAAGTTCCCAATGTTGCCAAAGTTGCCGGCAACGGCACATCACTATTATCTTTGCATGCCCTAATCGTACAAATCACGCATAAAATAATAACCATGAGACAAACATCGAAAATGAAAACGTACCATTATGTGTAAAAATTGTGCATGAATCACTCAAAAATTAAGCGATGTTTTTAGATGTTTGGTATGGTGGAAGATAAATGTTCTGATCATATTTTATGATTAGTGAGAACCTTTATCAGCACTGGAGGTACTCTCTGTCTACCTACGTGACGGAACACTATGAACTCGGCAAAATATTAAAGGGCGCCACACACCGGGCCCGTATGCGTGACGTGCACGTTATCACGCGTATAGAGATGACGTTGTATCGTCTGGGATTGTATGAGGCACCGCACACCGTGCTACTCGCGTGATTACGTGCACGCATACATAGGCAGGCCTCTCATACAATCCCATACGATACAACGTCATCTCTACGCGCGTGATGACGTGCACGTCAAGCATACGCGCCCTGTGTGTGGCGCCCTTAAGAGATACGAAAATGTCTGTATTGAAAAATTTGTTTAGCATGATGTGCCGCTTCTGTCGGCTCAAAAACTTCTCTTGGCGAAACGAAGTTCGCGGGCACCAGCTAGTACCTATATATAGGGTGAAATCTTACTAGTGACCGATAGCGAAAACTCAGAACCAACTGGTGATAAGGAACAACTTTCCCCAAGAAACATTGGTGAAAAATACGAAAAAAAATTGACCTCCCATAGTAACTCAAGTCAGCTGATCGGCAATTTTGTATGGGAGGTTCAAAAATTTTTTTCGTAATTCGACCTATGTTCCTTGGGGAAAGTTGATCCTTATCAATAGCTGGTTCTGAGTTTTCGCTATCGGTCAGTAGTAAAATTTCACCCCATATATTTTTTGAAAAAATTGTTTTGCATTTCATGTAAGGTTGATTGTAGTTCAGTCTTTCGTTTGTATGACGTGACGTTTCGCCTTAAGTATGTAATTTTTTTTCAGTGCACGAAAGTTTGACCCAAGTTGCTTTTCGTATAACACAATCAACCAACCAGCAAGACCAGCAAAACTACGAGTGCTCTACTCTGATTGGCAGCGTTAGTGTTAAAGAAAATGAAACCTTAACAGTTAATGTTACGGGCGAGTATTTCAATGAAGTTCAGTAAGTATTTTTTTATATAAGTTCCTATTAAATTCACTGCAAATATTTTAAGGGCATGCGTAAATATGTATATGAAAAACATTTAAGGCATTTTTAAAAAACTCGACACACTAGATTTTCTTTTTTCATTTTCGAACAATCTTTTTAATTAATTACGTGAACACCCTTCGACTGACCCGACTGACGTTCCGCCACGTAGACAGGATTCACTCACATGGCACGCACACTAACAACCAACCAATCACAGCACCTTTTTTTGGCGCGTCAATTAAATTCATTGAAGTAGCTTTAGTGGTGTGTTTCTAGGACAAACAGGGTGCACATTTTTCGTTTTGTGTTTTTTTAGTTAAATGCAATTTTCTCGAAAACTAGCGTGCAGTTTTTTTAAAAATGTGCCTAGTACATGCTTATATTTTATTTGATCTGCCCTAAAATATTTGCAGTGAATTTAATAGGACATTATATATTTTATACTTTTTGGGATCAGCATACACTGGATAATTTATACAAGGTGTTAGGAAAAGTTGTGCGTTCCTTCAAACTTCTTCTTCTTCTGGTAGTGCCTCTCCAACTAGTGAAGGTTGGCAGTCAGCTCCGCATATTTCCTTCTATCTTTCGCGAGGCGAAACAGTTCGGCAGCACTCGCGATTCCTGTCCATTCCCGTATGTTACGCAGCCATGATTTCTTTCTACGGCCCCTTTTTCTTTTTCCAGCAACTTTTCCCATCATAATAAGTTGTAGTAGTTTATATCTGGAATTCCTCAGTACGTGTCCCAAATAAGCTACCTTTCTTTGTTTGATGGTTTGAAACTTATTCTTTTTTAAATAGTTTGAACACGCTTTGTATACTTTTTAATACCTTTAGAAATCGTGGTTTGGAGGAACGCACTACTTTTCTAACACCCTATATAACAAATGCGAAAAACCTCAATCATTTCATGTTATAATTTTTTTTTTAGTTGTTCTACATCAAGCACGCCATTTCTGACTAGATACGACTTCAAACAGAGGGACCAAGACCTAGAAAACCTAGCTACTGCCGAGGCAAGTACTTTATAAATACAGGGTTATTTTTTAGTCAGTGCGCAAACTTTTCAGGATGTTTCTATTCGTGATTCTGAACAACTGCCGATGTGGCGCAGTGGTTAGTATGCCTGCCTGCCACGCAAAGGTTCCGGGTTCAATTCCCGGTGGGGTCACTCACAAAGTTGTTATTTATCACTTTGTGAATTTGTTCCCAGTCTGGTTAGGACATTGCAGGCTGAACCACCTGATTGTCCGCAAGTAAGATGGTTCCGTGCTTCGGATGGGCACGTTAAGCCGTCGGTCCCGGTCGCTGTCTATGATGGCGGTCGTTACACAACCATGTCCGAGGCCTGCTACTTGTAGTAGGCGGTTGAAAAACTCTGACACCAGAGTCGTTGAACGACTCGGTGTCCCACACGAAAAGAAGAAGAAGATTCTGAACAACTTTTACTATGGGGCCACATGCGAAATCTAAAAAAAATTTTTGGGTGTTCCGGATACATTTTTGCCGAGTAGGTGTGAATTTTTCTATGGAACAGCCATTTTTTTTTGCGAATTCGCAGGTGGTCCCATAATAAAAGTTGTTCAGAATCACGAGTAGATACACCCTGCAAAGTTTGCGCACTGACTAAAAAATAACCCAGTATGTCTTTTTCACAAAATAGACAGTTCTTTTCAACGGTCTACAGCCCAAACGGATAGTTGGATTTTGACATTGGTTATATAAAAAAAAATAGATTCAAGATGGCGGATTTTTACAGCAAAATACTACTTTAAAATTACCGCAGTCGGGTTTTTTGTTTTTTAACACATCTACTTGTTTTCAGATAACTAAGCCAACAGCAGCACACAACGGAAAATGGCATTGTAGTTTTTATTTTAAAACACAAAATAGAAACAACATAAGAGTGGACTGTACAGTTCAAGTTAATGTTATAGGTATGTATTTTTACCAGACTCTATCAGAAGATTTTTCGATGTATGTACCTACTAATTAGAGTGCGCGTATCGCCCCGCGCCGTACTGTCTATAAGCTGTTGCTCCCTAGATACAGACGTAAAATTTATGAGAAGCTGTAGAGGTTCAAATAGTGTTGTCACTGGCGATTTGCTACTGATAGACAGAGAGGTTGTGTGCTGACTACTGCCAACCGTTATTATTAAATATTTGATTCTCGCACATCTGTCAGCGCAGCCGCACCACACAGCCGCATTTTGACGAATTTCCTAGCCGACTCTGATGATGTCATCAGCACTGCGGTTAGTGTGACCATATTTAGCAGTTTTCTTTTTTTTAATAGAAAAACTTTAGCAGATTTAAAAGCTAAGTTTACAGGTTTTAAGCTAAAGGAGCTTATTAAATAGGTCAAAATAAACATATTTAGGTAGATTTCGGCGTGAAACCGAATGATTGGAGAAGGTGGTCGAATGTCTGCAGGGTCGACAGTATCCTCGAGGTGATCTCCAGACATCACGAAGAAAAACCAGCAAATTGTTGGTAATAATAATTTAATCAGCATTAATTAATTAATTATTAAGCGCTACAACAATTATTATTGTGATTCAGGCGTGAACCGTATCACACTTAGGATGTGGTCGGAACGGATGCTTCGCTGAGAATGAGCCGGAACGCCCGTGCGCCCGCTTATAAAGGCCGGCCGCTCCGTTCCCACCCGCCTGATTCACGGAGTGGCGCGATGACGTTGCGCTGCACGTGCGCAGTGGCGCGATGACGTTTCACTGCAAGTTGTTTTTCGTTCGTGCCGCCGACACGGCCATTCTGCAAACAGGACGTCCTCGGCCTGAAATAAAACAACAGCGCACAGTACATTTTGTATACACACACCACTAGATCCCCAAAAGATCCTTTTGCCTCAATGCAAATAATAAATAAAAGGTCTTTGTCATAAGCAAGCAACTCAGAAGTGAGGAGGCCCCTGTCCCCAACGTAAGCAACTTATAAGGAGGCCCCTGTCCTCAACTTATGCAACTGATAAGTAAGGAGGCCCCTGTCCTCAACTTGTGCAACTCTATAATAAGGAGGCCCCTGTCCTCAACTTAAGCAATGGTAAGGAGGCCCCTGTCCTCAACTTGTGCCACTCTATAATAAGGAGGCCCCTGTCCTCAACTTAAACAATGGTAAGGAGGCCCCTCCTGTCCTCAACTTAAGCAACTCTATAGTAAGGAGGCCCCTGTCCTCAACTTAAGCAATGGTAAGGAGGCCCCTGTCCTCAACTTAAGCAACTCTATAGTAAGGAGGCCCCTGTCCTCAACTTAGCAACTCAACAATTGTTTCAATTCAAAAACAAAGCAAAAGCATAGTACCTTTAAAGTTCCTCGTTATCACCAAGTGCTGCACCATTGTCTCCTTCACTTGCATTGGAACTTTGCGAAGCTGTTGTACAGTTTCCATCCACCGCCGACACGGGATCTTGATTAGTACCATCACCTGGTTTGGGTGCAAGTCGTGGTTCTCTGGGCTTGATTGTAGCTGCGACAGAGATAAGTTCTGGAACCGAACTGCATTTACTTGACAACAAGCGCAAGCGAAGATATTCGTTGTCTATGCAGCCAATCACAGCTTCCACAGCATCCTTATCCATGTCGCCACTCACAACTCGCTTCCAGATATTCCATGCTTTGGTTATAGACTCAACTGGATTTGCCATCTCGAATTTGAAGTTTCGGAGCTTCACTATATCATTGGAATACCGCGCTTCAGGCTCAAAAGTTTGGATCAAAGCTTCCCTCATGTCGCTCCAAACTGGGGATTTGACTAGCCACGTGTCTCCAAGAGTTTTAGCGCGGCCTTGTAGTAAGCTAGCAATTTTCGTACATACCTCGTAATCAGTGAGTTCCCAATGAGATTTTGCTTTATCAACGTGTTCGCACCAATCCCTAACTGGCACGTCTCCGTCAGGGTTAAATGGTGCGATGTAGACGTCGCTTAGTCGAGGTCGTTTTCTGGGAGGCACAGTTTGGCTTAGTAAACCTGCAAGAAACTCGTGATTGGTCTGCATATTAACTTGTTGCTGACGCGTCATATTCTCTAATATAGTGGTCAACGCGTTTAGCGTCTGATTTGCACCAGATTCTTCAGTGTCTCGTCCAGGAAGCGAAAATGAAGCTGTTTGTCCACCTTGTGCTGCTCCATAGGCAAATGGAGCTGATATTCCACCTTGTCCATCTACATAGGTATATGGCACTAATGGTCTTACTTGTTCTTGACCCAAAGCTGGTGGAGCTGACGGTCCACGTCGTCCAAGTTCAAGATCAGATGGTCCACCTCGTATGGCTTCAGCTGCAAGGGCATATGGACCTGATGGTCTACCTTGCCTGGCCCCCAGAGCTGGTGGAGCTGACGGTCCACGACGTTGATTAGATGGTTCTGATGGTCCACCTCGTATGGCTTCAGCCACAGGAGCGTATGAGGCTGGTGGTCTACCTCGTTCAGCCTCAAAAGCAGCTGAAGCTGAAGGTTCGCCTCGTCCGGCTCCAAGAGCGGATTGCCCTGCCGGTCCATCTTGTCTTGCCTCATGTCTAGATGTACCTGATGGTCCATCTCACCCATCCTCAAG
Organism: Phthorimaea operculella; assembly: GCA_024500475.1. Classification (NCBI taxonomy): domain Eukaryota; kingdom Metazoa; phylum Arthropoda; class Insecta; order Lepidoptera; family Gelechiidae; genus Phthorimaea; species Phthorimaea operculella. The sequence continues at coordinate 176,717 of JANFCV010000228.1, read as the reverse complement.
AGCTGATGATCCTGATGGTGCACCCCGTCCGGTCCCAAGAGCGGATGGACCTGGTGGTCCACCTCGTCCGCCCCCACTTCTGATTTCGGCGTGAAACCGAATGATTGGAGAAGGTGGTCGAATGTCTGCAGGGTCGACAGTATCCTCGAGGTGATCTCCAGACATCACGAAGAAAAACCAGCAAATTGTTGGTAATAATAATTTAATCAGCATTAATTAATTAATTATTAAGCGCTACAACAATTATTATTGTGATTCAGGCGTGAACCGTATCACACTTAGGATGTGGTCGGAACGGATGCTTCGCTGAGAATGAGCCGGAACGCCCGTGCGCCCGCTTATAAAGGCCGGCCGCTCCGTTCCCACCCGCCTGATTCACGGAGTGGCGCGATGACGTTGCGCTGCACGTGCGCAGTGGCGCGATGACGTTTCACTGCAAGTTGTTTTTCGTTCGTGCCGCCGACATAGATTACATTGTAGATTGTAACCGAGATAGCTAATTAATATGGTCACACTGGCTGCGTATAGGTGTGCGACCCCTTCCCTTCAGCATTATTCGACGCGTACGTCGCGTGCGGTGCGGTTGTACGGCTAGATGTGCGAGCACCTATAATCGGAAAAAAATATCTTTGAAATTACCGCAGTCGGGAATTTGTTTTTAATAATGATGCCTGTTAAATTATTTTTCAGAACCTGGCAAAAATGCTGATTCGGACAAAGGACCATTCGGTATGTACCACGTTAGTAGTTTGTTCCAAAATCACACAAATCACATCAATTTATTGCAGATCACTGCTTGACGTAAGCCTACCCCAGGGTACGCCACAAGGCACAATCTTCTATTCTCACCAACCAGTCGCTACCAGCCGCTTTCTTTAAGTCCATAGTGTAGTGTGTCAACGTGAATTCGGCGCAATTACGCCAGCAATGTTGTTTGCATTACGGATGACACACTTCATCCGGATTTCAGTCCGAAGTAATTCGGCGCTTATAGTATGTCCACCCAAAAACGCCAGAAACGGACGGAACGGAATTCAGTCGCCGAATTTTGGTTAAATGTGTCTACCTATACACTTAGGTCCAAATTACGATTTTCCACCTTATTTTCATTCCAATGTTTATGTGAAACGGTTTGACAGATGCCTTCGTTAGCGCAAAAATATCGCTCAACGCTGCGTTGACGGAAGCATTTGTCAAATAATTTGTTTGACATAAAGTAACATAAGCCATATTTGTATGAGAATAAGGTTGAAATTCGAATTGTCCCAACGCATCCGTTACTCGGCTATCCGTGGCTGTGTAACAAGTGCCAATCGCAAAAATCCGAAATAGGCCCGAGTGAACCTTCTGTAAACTCTCTATTTTGTAATAACACCCTGTATGTTTTCTCTTCAGGGCTCGACAACAAAACGTTCATGTTCATCCTCGGCGGCGTCGGCATACTGGGCGCAATAGTCATCATCATCATCATCGTGCAGACTATCATCATCATCAATTTCAAGAAAAAAGGTTAGTGAAAAGAAATCACGATGTTTTCTGGTGTTATGTACAGTTGTGTTTTTCGAGTGTATGCAAGTGTGTGTGTATGAAGATATGTAGGTAGACAATTTAACGTTTTTTCACGGGATACAGCTCTAACGGTGGAGGTGGCGTTCGATTCGTCTTAGCAGCACAAATTAGGGAAACGGCGAGCGGGGCGCCTGCCTATACAAATGGC